>UFQX01000647.1:0-254052 GCA_900497675.1 Arapaima gigas
ATCTACCTGTACTTCTCAACAGACATTGAAGTTGTATGCCTGAGACTTTTGCACAGTACTGTACAAGTCAACAAGTCCCACTTACAACCTGCAACAATAAACAAAGTGATTGCAAAAGAGCAACTGGTGAGAAACAACAGTGGGTTGTAATGAAAAAGCACTGTGACAAAGGAAACCAGTTAACACCAACCAACCACTGGGAAGAAATGCACAGTTGCTGAAAAAACTGACTTTGAAAAAGACACAAAACAAACATCACCTTACTGTGTCAACTCTGACAGAAAAGCTAAAAGAAACAGCCTGGGGAAAAAAAAAACATTTGAAGTGACAGTCAGAAATATGTAGGTAGCTAAATTATTAGCATGTTTCACAGATAAAATGGTAACAGAAAAAACAGAAATGCAGTAACATGTTTGCAGTAATCACAGCGTGCACTTGAGGACAACACAATATTTGAATGATTTGATACGGAGCTTCCTAAGAGAGGGAGATATACATTTCTAATTTTGGATCCCATGGGAGAGGACAGAACTAGAGCCCAAACAGTATACAAGCAACGTGACCAGACCATTCTGACTGATTTCTGGTAACATGTTTTTGATACAGATCCAACTGTCTGACATCTTTCCAGCCATGACAAAACTGAACCTGGTGATTCACATAGGTGATGTTAATTGTCAGTAGTACATGTGTCCAAAAGATAAGGGGGAGAACACTGTGCGAGCTAGTTGATCCACTAACAACTTAATATTTGGTCAATAGAATAAATATTCTTAATAATGTCTCATAATAGAGAGCATGCAACATTATGTAAACTAAGGTATTGATGAAATTGCTGAAAAGAAAAAAGTCAAAGACGGGAAGACACTTTGATAGACACTTTCGAACCCTATCGATCAAAGACTTGGTATTGATGAAGATAACTCCCCATTTTGGGCAAAAAAAACTGTCTCTATCATCATAGTGTTTAGTGAATGGAAATACCCATAAACAAATAAATTTTACAAAAATAAAAAAGGCAACAGCCATAGTTTCCACTTAAAAAAAACAAAAAATTGCTTTGACTTAGGTTATCATACACTGAGACTAGGGAAAAGTTTTAAAGCAGCTATACTGTGATTGAAACACACTAAAGTTACTGTATAAGTACATCATAAATTCTTCAGCAGTTGAATTAATGGACACTGACCATGTTCAATGGCATCACGAAACAGCACCAAGTTCATGGGCACCACACCAGGCGTCAAGTTGTAGTCTTCTAGATGTGATTCCATGAAGTTCTTTAAGGTCTTAAAATCTGTCAAGTCCTCATATACTTGTGGTTCCTTCAAAAAGTCCCCTAAGACACAGAACACAGCAGGACTACATTCAAATATTGAATGATACATCAGTTAATTAGTTCATCCTCATTCATGTAACCAGCAAAGTCCATCCACTGAATCCCATTGTTTCAACTGTCAATCTATAGCTATAATTGTATGAGTTAATCTGTTTCTATATATCAGTCCTACTTTCCCTTAGACAGAACATACCAAAGAGTGGTGCCTGCTTATTTGGGCAGATGCTGTGGTAGGTCAGGTCAAAGAGCGAACCCAGTTTTTCACTCAGCAGTCCCACAAAGGCTTCCAAGTCACTATGATCAACCAGCCGATCAGAGAACACTCTATAAAAGTCAAGAAAACGCCATCAAAGATTTTTTGCCCCTAATCAACAGTATCATTGTTTTATGAGCAATTACAGGTATGGTGGGGGAGTACCTGAAGCACTCATGGATCCAGAGGCGAGTAATGCTTTGCTTAGTGTCATGGAAGTCTCTGTGGGCACGTAACAAGCCCTGGAACACCTGACCAGGGATCAACATTTATTCATTTAGCAGATACATTCCAAAATGGCTTACAATTCAGAGTAAACCGAAGTAATAAAGAACAAAAAGACAACAGAGAAGCCAGTTCTATGTGACGTGCGCCTACCTTGGAAATGTCTCGGAGATTGAACAGATAGTGGATCTTGGCAGGGGTAGGCAGGAATCGGGCCACAATGGTGTAGTACAGATCCAGTGTGGCCTGTGTCAGCACAGCCCCAATGGGTTTCACCTCCTCCTCAAACTCCTGCAGCTTCTGGCTGATCATTGTTCCATAGATGCGCTTGATCTGAGTCTCCTGGTGAAGATAAAAAAAGGGGAACGTGAAATTTGAGAGACATTGTAGACAAAAGCACATCAACTCAAATGTTAATTTGGAAGCTGTCTCAACATTACACGTGCAGTACGATTAATGAATTATTACTACCACAATAACTGTGAAAGACATTTCCTTCATACTAAAATGATAAAATGGGAGTTATGAATGAACTGGCTTGTGGCTCCATGGGAGCATTAGAAATCAACTGAGTGTACTCAAGTTGGTCATAAGATGATTAACATTAGGGTGCAAGGTGGCTTTAATCTTACGCTAGGAAAGGTCATGTTGATGAGGTTGAAGCGGCTCTGCAGACGACCAGAGATATGAGTCCTGCCTCCCCCAGGGGGCCCCATTGATGCCAATAGGAACATGTCCTGCATGGGTAGCAGACACCTTTCAGTTAAAACTGGCCTTATAGAGATGGCACATATAGGAACAAATAGTACATACATACACATGACACCTTTGCTTCTGCTGTTCTTTCTTACCTTGATACACTTAAGTGTCTGCTTCTGCCGGTCATACCAGAAACCATAGTCAATCCAGAGACGCAGCAGCTCCAGAGGTGGCTGTGAGCCAAAGTCATCCAGTGCTGGCATATTGAGGTCATCCAGGAAGACCAGCATGCGCTTTCCCCCCACTGGCACATACACCCCCTTTGTGTGCTTCTCCACACGGCTTTCAATGATGGCCTGAACATCATTGGATGTTGTCTGGGGCAGGAGGCCAAATTATTAGCGTCATCTTCCTGCATGTAGCTAAAACTTCCCCCAAAGTTACCTTGGCTGATATGACAGAACTAATTATGGGCTCCTCAGCAAGACTTCCAATTGTGTGCCTCGGGCAAACTTGTCATGCAGTAATCCTGTGACAGTAAATCTTACACTTGTATTTTTTCTCTCTCTCTCCAGCTTCAACAGATTGGAATGAAATTTACCACTGACATGAATAACTAGTTCCACTCAACAGAAACAAAATGCAGTGATGTAAAACCATGTTAGTCAGAGCCAAAGAGCAAGGCACCTGGGAGGACATGTTGATGGTGAGCATGGCCCATTGGCTGGGGTCCAGTTCTTGCAGCACACTCTGGGCTACTGATGTCTTGCCGGTTCCCACTGGCCCTGTCAAGAGCACTGGGCTCTGCCCACACACCAGTGACCGCACCAGGAAATTATAACGCACTGTGTCCACTGTGGGTACCATTATTTTATAAAATGGAGCACTGCAAGAGAAAGGAAAAAGAGGTTTGAAGGGACAGAAAAGCAGAGAGAATCAGGATAGGAGCAAGAAAGATGACTATAGAAAATAAAAAAAATTTCTGCAGTGGAGGAGGCAGAGGAAAAAAGTCTGGATATAAGAAGTGATAGTAGCAGAGATAAAAGAGCCAGGTGGCAGAGAGTCAGGGGGGAAAGCAGGCTATTGGAAAAGAGGGTAGTAAGAGAGGGGCAGTGACAAAATGGGATAAACTGACCAAAATATTACAGAAGGTGTAAAAAGGGACATAAATAGTCAGGCGATCAACAGCACACCTTTCTCTCTGAGACAGTAAGAATTGCAGGAAGGAGCAGCAAGGCTGATAAAAGCACTAAGTGAAGTAAAATCCCCAAGGACAGAACACCCATCGTAAAAGAGGGGGGAGGGAGTGTGACTGTCACTCACTTGGAAGCATAGTGCCAGCCTTTTGGCAACTTGTCTTCAAATGAGGCCCAACCTTTGCTCTTGGAGTCTACGTAATATTCATATATAGTGTCCTGGGTGAGACAAAGCACAGTCAACAGCATTAACAACAGCAATAATAAAAAGTGTATCAGTTATTAACAATACCAATACCATCAATTCATCCACTGTTGTTAACTGCTTAATTCTGAGCTGGGTTAAAACAATCTCGAGATGGGATGCCAGTCCATTGCAGGGTAGCCACATGTGCACAATTTCACACACACTTGCACACAATGTGGGTAATTTAGAGTGAGCAGTTAACCTAACTTTGGATGCAGGGAGGAAAACGGAGCACCCGGAGATCATACAGACTCCACACAGATTGAGCTGGATTCAAACTCGCACCTGAACAGTCCAGACAATGCGCAGCAACAGTGCTACATGCTGAGCCACCGTGATGACCCAGTACCAATACCAGTAGAAATAACGTAATAATTTTATCACTAAGTATAAAAGATGTGCACTGTATGTATAAACTAGTATTGTGTCTTTTAAATTGGCAAGTTCAGCTTCTAAACAGGAGTCTATAGTATCTTTGGGCTAATGTTTTACCCATATTGGTCAGGTAAAAGAATCAGATTTATGAAAATTTGAATATTTGCAACATTAATTCTGATAAAAATCTCGGCTATAAATCCTTGTATTGAAGGGTACTAGTACTACTAATAACAGAAAGAAGAACAATGAGGTGTGCACAAGTCTGAATACTTTACTTTATTTGGGAAAGTCCCATCCATTTCCCGGATGAAGGTATCAATTTTCTTTCTACCATCCTCATCCACTGAGGCACACACTGACCAGATGAGGCTGAAGGTGAACCAAAGCTCCACTATGCGACCAAAATTCTCTGTGTCCAGGGGGTTCACCTGTGGGAGGAATTGATGAGGGTCTAGATAAGAATTGTAAGTGAGGAATTCAGAGGTTACAGGTTATAAATTAGAAGACAGAGATGCTAACAGATTTCAACAGTCATCTGGATGCAGCTGTGGTGCACTGACCCCATTTTCGGGTGTGGCCAGAGCATTGTACAGCCTGCACAGGGAGCTCACACCATTTATCTCTGTGATGGACACCAGTTCTTTGCAGTTTGTCTTCTTGAAGTGGATGGTCTTTTCAATGTATTTGTCAAATAGGTGCTGCAAGTGGTGAACTTCATCCTGGAAAGACAAAAGTATGGGGCAAAAAGCACCAAGAGGGAGAGGGAGAGTGAGACGAACCTCATCAAAGATGGTGCTGCATCTGTACTAGATACTTGACCTGAATTGCATCATTAAATATCAAACTATATGTAATGGTGTAAAATTGTAAGCTATGTTAGTTGCTGCAGATAAATGTCTTCCAAGCAATTAAATAAGATGATTTATTACAAATGACAGCTATTTATCCATCCATCCCACGTCTTTCAAACGCAATCACGGAATTTCCACATGGTACTTAACTTTGATCAGCCATGAGCATTGGAAAGTCAAGGCTGGAAAGAGGTGAAGTGAGGTATTTATTTGAAGAACAAATGGCCACTGTTTCTGCACCAAGTTGGGTGTATGACACAGGGTTAGTGAGAACCAAAATTTTGGTGGCTGTACTTCCACGTGAGGGTAAAAAAGAGGGAAGCATGCAAATATAATCAGGAATTCTGTACGTTCTCACAGTAAACTGACAGATGAGAGTTGCACACCTTCTTCTTATTCATTAACCAAGACTCCACAAAGGGCTTCCAGCCTAGGTCTGTGTAGTCATTGTAGACCATCCCACATCGTGACACTGTGGCTGGTGAAGCCACTGCAAGGTCCTCGACCTCAAAGAGCAAAGACACCTACAGACAGCCAAACATACAGACACAGACAAAGATACACACAGAAACAAATAACAGACATATGGAGATACATAAAATGAGTTCCACATACTAATTTTAGGGCCTCCCTACTTTTAAAGTTTGTAGATTAGGTAGTTGCTGAGCACTTGTTAAGTAACCTGCAGAGACCCTTAACCTTAAATAGCACTGAATACTTTTAAGGTCAAGTTAACAGGTTAAGTCCAAAAATGTAAGCTAGTTAGAACATTGTGAATAAAAACAAAAGCTGAGTAGGTAAATGAACAAAACTGATACAACAGCCTTTATTGACCTTGCCATGTGGAGAGATCACATACAAACAGCACACAGGAGGAAATAGAAATCTGTGTGCCGTAGATGTACTTTTACCTGCTCTGGCATGGAAATCCTCTCTCCATTAATGAGTGTAAGTACTTTGTTATCATCCATTACTGAGTTCATACTCTCAATCCACAGGGTGTCCACAGGCCCATCAAACACAATCCACTTTTCATCTGGCTTCTCATCTGGAACAGGAATTTTCAAGGGACTAGAATGCACATATACACACGTACATCTCTGACATTGTGCTTACATTTCTTTTATTACCTTCATCTATGGTTTTGTACAGATCATAAGCTATACCCAAATCCTAAATCAAAGAGAAACAGTCAATGGGCTACCTTGGCACAATCAGAATAACACACATGCACATGGAGAAGAAATGCACGTGCAAACATGGTACAGTACTTCCAAATTCACTGTCCAGTGTGGTGTATGGTCCCTTCTCCCATGGTAATGTGTGTACTGTATAATGTATTACTGGGTGTTTTTACTGGTACTGAGAGTACAGGGATAGATTGGGTTTTAAAATATAGACTTAATCATTTTTTTGAATTTTTATTATCTTGCAGAAAATATTCAAAATGTTTCAGTAAATTACATTAATAAATGATTCCACTCTGTCCTTCCTTCCGTTCTTTATATGTTAAAATTTTTAAAAATCTACAGTGTTCCTTTACTTAAATGAGGAAAAAAAAACTGCAAATAAAGGTTTTTCTCTCATAAGCAGTCTAGAAAATCAGAGTTGTGAGTAGCTCGCGTTGAGAGGCTTCAGTGTAAATGGAGTACTGGCAAATACAGGAAGTGTCACACTAGGCATCACGAACACCAGCAGCCTCTTATAGGTTTTCAGAGAGAAACTGAACAGATCATGATTTGGTAGGAAAAAAAGAGGTAAAGGTGTTTCACCAAGGGGGGGGGGGGGGGTCACTTTTTTTGATTCTTAAGGATGACATTATGAAGAATGGAGAAACCCAACAAGCATAACAGATAATTTTCTGCAAAATAATGTACAACAGCAGCCTCTATTTGAGCACTATTTGCCATATCTTAACACATTTGTAGTGCATAAATTCCATTTCAAAATGTGTATACTGGAACAGAAAATGTGTTGCACAATGCTGTTCACCAAGGCATCTCTTTTAATACGACACTTTCCAGCAAAAAACATTAATTGTTTATAATAATAACTGTGAAGGCAGTGTTACATTGTTACATTAGTTGTAGTTTTTGGCGTCAGTTTTATTCAGTTTCAATAAATATAGGCCTTGCTGTTTAATATCCTAAACCATCTTGCACCATTTTCTTCTCCACCCCTCATACCCCATGGGTAGATACTAGTACCTGCACAGGCCGCTCTCATGAGGGAAGACAGCACACCATCTGTCCACTCATTAGTAGAAAGGTTATATTCACCATACAGCTCTCCCAGACTCACAGCCTTAGGGTTCAGAGGGCACTCCTGGAGATTGATCAAAGGTCAATGGTTAGCAGTGAAAAAGGTGTGCATGGAGAGAGTATCCTAAATTAATGAGATTAAAAACAGGCACCATAGTATTTGCATAAAGACACATTTTCCAAAACACATTTTTGGCCAAGGATGGCAAGAAAATGTGAGAAGTCACAGGTAGAGAATTAAATAGAATTAAGTAGGAATAGATGAAAGTGTTATTCACAGAGAAGGAGGGAGGCACACACCAGAAATAGATAGGCAGGGAGTGAGGTGTTGAGTCACAAGGGAGAAAAAGACAGGCAGAAGGAGAGAGAGGCTGTAAACAGACACCATGGAGTGAGGGGCTGAGTCACAGACGGCAAGAGACACTGACTCCCAAACCGCAGAGAATCACACAGAGAGCACGAGTACAAGTCAGATAAACAGATCTGCACAAGAAAGCAAGAGTGGCAATATGTTAGAGACAGTCAGTGAGTATAGCTTGCAAAATAAAGGAAAAGGTGCGATAGAGAAGGGTTGATGAACAAGGATAAAAGAACGATATGAAGAGAGATCAAAAATGCAGATAGATGGTATACGAGGGTGGAAAAATCAGTCTTAAAAAAGGTAGGTAAAAAAAAACTGGAAAGTACCTGCACATAGCAGTGGTACAATTTATAAGTCAAGGCAGGAAGCTGGAACTGCATAAATATCATTTGACTGCAGCACACAAACACCAAACCCTTGTGACTATTTTTAACTGCAGCTGAGAGATGTGCGAAATGATGTGATGAGGGATGAAAGGGGGATATAGCAGGAAAGACAAAGATCCTGCTTCAGAGGCACGTTCAGTCATGCAAGCTGTCACAGCCAACTGGGTTTAGCTTCAAAAGGTGTGAGCTGAAGCGGGCGCTGAACACTGACACAAATACACTGCAATGAGAACCTTTACATTAGCCCTCGCTCCCGATGTTTACGGCAGGCTGCTTTTACAAACAGAGTTTTTACAAATATTTAGCAGAAAAAAATGATAGAAGTTCCTTTTCAGATTTCTTTGCACAGCTATACTTAACTACCTGTTCACCATATGCCCTTTGGTTAACTGACAAATCTGTGCCAGTCAACATGGTCTGTATCACAGCATCTTGTTTTTTTCATAGCTCAAAATAAATCTAATGCACGGAATGCTACTGGGATCCCCCAAACCTTACAATATGCAGAGGCCAGGATTCACATAAGCATATAAATCTATTTAGAATATAACTTGCATGTTGTTTTATATCCTATCTGAGCACTTACATAGTCTGCAGGATGGCTTCTTATAAAGTAGTTTTAAGACATATTAGCACTTGGAGAGGACCGGTGATATACTGACCCGGACCAGGTTGAAGTTAGGCTCGCCTTTGCGATGCATAGTGGTGAGGGCATTCTGCAGGGTCCTCCATGTCACAGTCTTGCCACTGCCAGTTTTCCCCACAATCATGGAGGAGTGGCGGGAGTTCTTGGTCTCATACAGCTGGATAACCTTGGTAATGGTGAAAGGGGTGACCTGCAGGCCGCTCTGCTGCAGCTCCTGCTCTATGGTCTCCCGCAGCTGAGAAGAGACACAGAACACAGTGTGTTAGCTCTGAATGAGAACAGCTTTGCCTTCTCGATTGGCCTTCACTGTACTCCCATTCAGTAGGGTACCTACTACTTCTGATAACTCTTACACATCTTACAAATTTAAGAATATTTTAAACAACAAACCATTTAAGATACGAGTCATCTCAAACAGAATACATTTTTAAGGTGGATAAAAAGTTTAATATTTTCACATACCACTCCAAGAAAGCTACTGATTCTTATTGACTAAAATAAAAACATACTAAAATGACCATGAAAGTTTTCTTTGAACATGGAGTTTTTAATCTTAACTTTGAACTCTTGAAGTTAGCATTGATTGCTAAGTTTTTGGTGACTTTCTTCTAAACTTAACACTCTTAGGAGCATACAGTCAGTAACCTAATATGCTTGTCATAAAACCTCTGGTGCAAAGCTTTGTTTTTCCCCTACTTTAAAACAATTGTAAAACTTGCACCACAGCTCACTCCCAGCCAGTACAGAGTTATAGTAATATGCCTTTTTTCAACATTTTTACTTCAAGTATATACAGTATACCACCATGGCTCCAAAAACCTTTGTCTGAGGACTGCATGTCAGGACAATATTTTCATATTTAGTATTCATTTTCAATGCTAGGATTGTAAATGTTATACAGTTGTCAACAGGCAGGAAAATACTGGTTAGAAGCTATCAGCTATTAGAATACTTTCCAAAAGTTTGTATTATTCGCTAATTTTCTTCTTAAACAAAGATTAATTCAAAATACAACTAATTTAGAAACACACCACACACACGCACACAGACACACACACACACACGTTTTTTTATAATATACTGCCTACTGCTCACATTTTTGCTTTAAGGAGTGAGCAGGCAGATAATTTTAACAGCAGGAACTTATCCAGACCTTCTGACTTTCAGCTTTCAGTCTATATGACCAAAACAGCCCTGACTGATCCTTCATCCAGGCCACATGTTGTGCTGTACCTTGCCATAGTCGATAGTGGGGGTTTCCACAGCTGGAAAGAGGTCTTGGATGATGCTGCTAAACAGTGGTAGATCGGCGGAGGTCAGTTTGGCAATATTCATGTCCTTCATAGACATGAGTAGGATCTGAAGGGAAAGCATGAGGAGATGGAGAATGTCACTGAATTAGGGTTGTTCACAAAAACGTTTTAAACAATGATGAAAAGGTTTATATGATGCTGTCCTAGATGAATGTCTATAGTTTGGCTAAAAAAAGACACTGCTTCTACACAGCAAAAAATAAAACTGCATTCAAGAAATAAAGTGCTAATAATTGTGAATGAAGAAGCATGCAATTACAATATCTGATCCATCAGTACTATTGATTTTTGGTTTTCCCCTACTAATCAGAGGGTCAGTTGGCTTCACTAACTTCAGCAATAGTCTGAATATGTCAAGGGCATCCAAAGGTATTGGAAACTTGGCCCTGTGGGCTGTCTCACCTCCTCATCAGTAGCGTCAAGGCATGTGCGGCGCTTCTTGCCAGCATAGCGTAGCAGCGAGGTGAGAGCACGTAGGCCAAAATCATAGTGGTCCTGCTTGGAAAGCTGCTGCACAGCCAATGAGTACAGAGTGAAGACCTTCTTTGCCAGGACCTGCAAAAGCAAGGGTAATGCTGAGGAAGACACACACACACCAGTGGGAGCACACATATATTCTCTCAGAAGCAAGAATATATTTACTCATCAAATGTACACACAAAAAAATCATAAAAATAGTAAGGGACTTTATAGTGTTGCATCAATAAGAATGCTAGACTTTACTACGCCAGAATATAGACACAAGTAAACACAGACAGACACACATTCAGACAAGCCTTGGATAACCTTACACATACAGACAGGCAAGTAAAAGCTCATGCATAAGTAGACAGCTATGCATATATATAAATATATAAATGTGTGTGTGTGTGTGTGTGTGTGTGTACACACACACACACACACACACACACACACACACACACACACACATTCACTGAGCTATGGTGCACTACTACACTGTGAGGAGCAGACAAAGGCCTGTAGCAAACACATTCATTATGTCTACAGCTCACGCAGACAGTGGACTGTGTTTAATGAGAGGATGTGGGCCTCGCTGCTGCTTCAGGAACATATTTCTGGAGGGATTCACAGCCAGACAACGGTCAACCAACCTCAGGCCAGCCAGCCTCCTACAATGCCTGTGTGCACATCCTGATCTGGATCCTTTATCAGCTTGACCCGTCCCTCATATTAATGCGTTACAGGATAGACCCATTTAACATGGCATGGTAAAGCAAAAGTTCAGCTGTACAAAGTGAGTCATGAACGAACTCAATTCACAATGGGCTAGAATAGTATCACTTTGACACAAGACATTCTGACTTTATGTTTACACCTACAGCTGTGAGTAATTAAGTAAAGAAACCCACCCTAGGAGTTTATAATTACTCTTGTATTGACAGTTAAACTTTGTTTAACCTACCAAAAATGCATATTATTAAATAAATGCTTAATTATCAGCAGGTGGTACTGTATAACTACAATCATTTGTCCTAGGTGAATATTTCATATTTCAAATTTAAGCCAAAATTAAAGCAGGAATATTTTCAAATCAATCTTAATTTTCATGCTGCAGGAAACACTGTTTGTGAAATCATTGTTACAATCATGATAGCCATGTACAATTTGGAAATGATGACATTTTCCATACTAATAATTCAACCCATAACAAAGCTGCCTCAATAAAGAATTCACACAAGGCAACAGGGTTTAAGCAAATTTTTCAAACATTTAAACTTAAAAAAAAAAATTGAAAATGACTTATCAGCAAATGATCTTGGTCTTCTGGGACAGTTAATCATTGTATTTCATGGAACAATGAATAACCATATTAATTTCTCCACCTACTTAACACTGTATCATCAACCTTGTCGCCACAGCAACAACAGGTACAGTTCTACGGCCTTAGGGCTTTTGCCTTAGCTCTTCCAAAATATGAAAGATGCATGTATGATTATGAGCATTCTGGATTCCCAGAAAAGAAAATGTACAGCCCAGAGTATTTAATATGAATCAGAGTTTTCAGGGTGTATTCCAACTTAACTCTTCCCAGTATGTTTTGATGCATTTCTCTCCCATTTCCTGAACCCTTTAATCATAGTTTAAAAATGTCCGGTTGGTAATAAACAGTAACATGAAGCCATGGTTGGGAGGCCTTCAGTGGTTCTGGTGCAGACTTGCTGTAGGGTCTCTGAAAAGTTTTAAACAGAAAAAGCTGTGTTTATGCCCACCCACCCAGTGCTCAAAGGAAAAAAGGTGGGAAACACCTAATTGTCAAAATCATGGCGATGTAATGAGCCTTATCCCTGCTGCATGTCAGCTTTACATCCACTGAAAAGGTATGGTAGTTATGAAACTGGAATTAACAAAAGACTGCAAAATGTAGAGCAGCAGCTGTATGACTGTTGGAGCTCACCATTCAAACCCCTACTCAAAATCCCTTCTTCAGATCAGCCTATGGACATCTTTGCCACCAAGCTTCACATGGCTTTTTGTTAATTCCCAGGCAGGCCAGAGGTTTATTGCATTGCCTTCTCCCAATTTGAACCCACCTCACACTGTAGTCAATCCCACATTCCCAGCACTCCTATAGTACTCGTCACTGAATTCCTGCCCGAGTCAGATCTAAGAAGAGCTTCCAGTTTTTTGATCCAGTAATTCTGGGAGACACTCCAAAAACTCTTCTGTGACATACTTCTTTCAGTAAGACTGATCTCTGGAACAAGGAATTTACTGGATGAGCACTGATCCAGGATCAGTATCGCAGATGGGAGGTGAAAGGCATTTGAATGCAAGCCTGCACCTCTCAGCTCTGCAGGTCTTGCAAAGCATTATTGATCTATTGCTCTTTACCAACGTAAGGTAGATTGACAGATTAAGTTCTTCATACATCCCCAGGGGGAACAAGCAGGGCTGCACAATACACACCTTACAGTTGCTGAATCCCTCCCCAAAAAGAGTGATCTCAGCAATGAGCGTGGAGTCCGGTACCACCATGGAGATGGGTCGGAACATGGACTTGAGGTTGTCTGGCAGTTCTGTGCGGCCAGCATAACCTGGATGGGGAGTGGTCTTGGGATCAGGGGCTGGCTTACTGGCCATCTACTACAGTGGAACATCACACAGCATTTCACAGAAGAGTAAATGTTTATATTTGCAAAGAGAGAAAACTGTAATAATGGAAACAGGACATTGTTCTTGTTAACCTAAGGTGATGGTGGTGTGCATGAACTGGTGTGCCAATTAATGTTTATACCAGGGGCATAATACAAATTTCATGTATCAGAGAGCACTATGTATGCTGACATGCCAGAATATTTGAATATTTGCAACCAGTATTGCTACCCAGTACAGGGCACATGGTGCAGGCAAAAACGTACCAGGGTTCATGGTGATGAAAATGCCACAGGACCACACCAATTGGATCTCTCGTCCCTCAAAAACAAAGCTGGAAACACCGGCAGAGAGAGCAGACAGGATGGACAGAATCTGCTGGGCCACCACTGACAGCACCTCAATGTTGATGCGGTTGAATTCATCAAAACAGCCCCATGCTCCTGTCTGTCAACAAACAGACACAAACCTCACACTGCAATAGCAATCCCATTCTCCTGTCAACAGTCAGATGCCTCACAGGGCCAAAAGAGCTCCACGCCTCTACCTGCCAACAAAAAGAAGCATGCCTCACAGAGACACATAAGTCCCACAAATCTGTCTATCAATACAAATTTCACAGTGCCACAACAGCTCCATGCATTGGCTCAAGGGGCAAATAGGGGGAAATACCAACTCCTCGTCTCCGTTACTCCTGATATGCACTTAACATTGTCAGTGTTTGTACCCATGAGTAAAGTCACAAGGATATGAATTTGAATATCTTGACGTCTTCATATAACATCTATGAAGACATTCTACGTTCCTTGTGCGTCTTGTACAGCCTCAGTGTGAACAGCTGCATAATGCATTATTAAATGTGTAGCACATTGTTTACCTATGCACCTATGTTGACAGATGTAAACCTGTGTACAGCTATCTTAAAGTTACTGTGTATATCTATGTGGACATGTACCTGTGTGCAACCTGTGATGCATAATAACTGCATGCACATGCTATGCACAATTCAAATTACATCAGAAGTACCTGTGCCAGACCTGAATACATCCGGCCCATGGATTTGAAGTCCAGGCCCTCTGAGCAGTTGACTACAATGACATACATGCCCAGGGCTTTGCCCAGGTCTTTAACCGTCTCTGTCTTGCCAGTGCCAGCAGGCCCCTTGGGTGACCCACCTCGGTGAAGGTGCAAAGCTGTGGTAAGTGTCATGTAACATCTGGGGAAACACAGGGTTATATGTGTCTCCATTAACAAGGCATGAAGATAACAGATTAGGATCTGGTTACATAAATTGTTTTCATAAAAATACACAAGTATAGTAGCATCTTTACAGTTAGTAGAATACCAAGTCTCACTAAGCACAGCAGCATTGTTAACTATTAATGGTAGCACCTGAAGTTGAATCAAAGCATAATTCAAGGTGAGTTACATGTTACCTGTCTGTGAGAGGAGTGATGACCAGCCGACCAGAGTTGCCCAGGTACTCATAGCCATACTGGAACTGTGTGTTTGTCTGTCTAATGATACAGTTGTCCACATCCTGACAATAAAGATAACTTTGGCTGAAGTGCAGTTTCTGACAAATAGCTGGTTTCCTCATGCCTAACTGTATAGTTACCTGTTAGAGTGCACACGTGAGTCTGTCTGCCTGAATGATTCAATTTATTTTAGAAGTATAGCCCGCTTTCCACCATTCTGCCCAGCAGTCTGTTGTTTAATTGTATGCAGCAGGTACTACTCCACAGTGCCACACTACACCCTTACCTTATCCCAGTACAGACGTAATTGGCTCAGCCACTCAAAGGAGCACACATCTAACCAGCCGCCTTTTACCAGCCGGTCGATGACATCACGTGCGTGCACCTCCACTGTCACAAGTGCCACGATCTTCAGCCGCAAGATCTTGGACAAGTTGCCCCGAATGGCATCAGAATACCGATTGAGCATCCACACCTGCAGACCACATCAGTGCAAAAGTATCAGCAGCTGTATGTCAATAAAACACATGTAGGATCCCAGTCTAAAGACAAGACCTTTCCTGGTTTGAAGTCAGCTATTTTGGTGCTGATTTTCATTTGGTGTTATCTTACCTGCTTCTTCTTCATGGTCTTCAGTGCCGATTTGTCAGAGGTTTCTTTGCTGATGATTAAGGACCTTGTGACATCTGTCGTCCACTGAATCTGACTAGCTGTTATCAGCATCTGCATATTCAGCAGTTAGAAGTATTAGACTGGTTTGTCCATTTGCATTTAAATAGATACTTGATCTATTGTCTATAGGGTCTCAGAGTCCATTTGAGGGCTCGCACCTGCCATCAAGTGAGGTTGTTGAGCCCCCTTTTTGGGGCTCCAGTAACATGATAGAGGTGGAGGTAGGGATGGCGGTGCATGTACAAAAAGAGCACCCACAGGGTGGAAATGGCAGGGTGTGCCTATATGTGTAACTGCTATTTTTTTTTAAACAAAAACAAAAAAATACAGCATGACACATAAAAAATGTGCCAAAACAGTAAGACAGTGATGTATAGACACTTTAAGTGAGGTAAATTTGCACAGATGTACAATGAGGCACAGCACACAACAAAAGCAGAAAGACAAGTACAAGTAGACACAAGTAGAGAGATGGACCCAAAAACACAGCCACAAACAAGAAACAAATGCTGGATGTGAGACTGGATTGGGAAGAAGTGGGGTGCATACAAACCTGGCCTGGCCAGTCTTTCAGCCACTTGTCTCTCTTTGCAGTCATTTTAGAAAGAGCCTGCCGGCAGTTCTTCAGAGACTCCTTCAGTGTCCAGTGCATAGCCCTCTCCACATCACACAGCCAGGCCTGAGCAGCAGCAACAACAGATGAAGACATTAACACCTCAGTAGGAACCCTAAGACACAGCTGATTCACTGACAATGGCCCAACTAGCCCAGGAGTGGCTTAAACATCATAGAAAGTCACTGGCTCAAATCAGAAGATAACTTGAGAACTATTATTGATTGTTGATGTGATTGCTGAATTACATCAGCAAATGTGTAGCATCTATTAATTAACATTAGGATTCATCAGGTTATGCTGTTGTCTTGTAGCCCTAAAACCAAGTACTAGAAACCACCTCAAGATCTGGTCTAGTGTTTCCACATTTTATGGGGTTGTGTGAACAAAGTGAACTGTTCACTATAAAGTGTGCGATTGCATGAGTAAATCTGTGTATTTTTGTGCATATGAACATCCTCTGACGGATTGGAATCCCATGATGGACTCACCTCTACTGGCCCCTCCAGGTGTACAGGGTACGTGAAGTCCACAAATTCTCCATCAGCAGAGAACATACCGCTGGCTTCTGACTTAGCATTGATACCCACCTGTGGAGCAGAGGCTCACACTGTTTGTTTGCATTTACATTGGCTTTGGAGGACCTACATTTATACATATTTGAATGCATTTGTGCATGACTTTGTATATATTTACAAAGAAATATACTGTAAGTGTGTAGACATGACAGAAATGATTGGAATCCTTTCTATTTTTCAAAAAAACTGCAAAAGAACAAAAACTTTGCTTTTGATTTATGACTTGACATATTTTTAAACATACAACAAATGAAAACGCCATGAACAAAAATATTGGGACCCTTAATACCTTGTACCACAGCCTTTGGGGACAATAACTGCAACAAACCACTTTCTGTAGCTCTGAATAAGATTTCTACACATCTCCACCAGTGGTTTGGCCTAGTCTTCTTGAGCAAACTGCTCCATCCAGTTCTCTCAGGTTTGATGCCTGGTTCTCCCAACTGCCAGGTTTAATTCTGTCCACATAGGTTCCATGGGATTCAGATCAGGCCACTTCAAAACGTTCCAATGTTTTCTTCTCATTTTGGGTGCTTTTTGACATATGTTTGGGTCATTATCCTGCTGAAGGATCCATGACCTGTGACTGAGACACAGCTTTCTGACACTGGGCTGTGTGTTTCACTCTAAAATGCCTTGACAGTCTTCTGATTTCACCCGATCCTGTGCAGATTCAAGAACCCCAGTGCCACAGGCAGCAAACTAACCCCAAAACATCAATGAGGCCCTCCATGTTTTCTCAGTAGGGATGGAGTTCTTTTCTTTGAAAGCTTTGTTTACTGTGAACACAAAATTGATATGATTTACCAAAAAACTCAATTTATGTTTCTTCTGTCCAAAGGAGACTTTTCCCAGAAGGACTGTGGCTTGGTAACATCCATTTTAGCAAACTCTAGTCAGGCCTTTTTGCGTTTCTGGGTCTTCTACCTTGAAGCCCATTTTTATTCAGACAGGGATGGATGGTGCAGCTTGGATCTGCTGCACCTTGAGCTTAAAGGTCAGCTTGGATCTGTTTTGATGTTTTCGTGGTTTTTTCTCCACCATTTGAACAATCTTTCTCTTCAATCTTGGATTCAATTTTCTTCTTCTGGCCACTCCAAAGATGGTTGCTACAGTCTCATGGGCCTTAAACTTCTTGCAAATGTTGGAAATAGTGGTTACAAAAACATCAAGCTTTTTGGAGATGATCTTGTAGCCTTTACATTGACTGTGCTTGGCTGTTACATTCTTTCTAACCTCCTCAGACAACTCTGCTTTTCCTTCTCTTTTCCGTGTTTAGTGTGATATACAGTGACACAAAACACAACTTTTCTTTATTTAAACTAACTTAATGAATGATAAGATTGAAGGCACCTGTGGTACTAACTAAAGGAGAACAGTCTTATTATTATTATTTCATATAACTTCTAAAGGGTAACAATAATATTGTCCAGGCAATTTTAGAATGTCTTTGCAGAATAAGCAAAAATTCAGTTCTTTCATGGGTTGTTTTGTTCACTGCAAAGCAAACAAATATATGTGTGACCTGAAGATCTTTTAATTTAAAAACTTTTCAGGAAAATGGTGCATTATTTGAATACAATGCAAGGGTACCAATACCTTCTGCTGCATCTGTATATAAAATAACGTAAGTGCAATTCTATGTGTATGTGTTGGCCAAGGTATGTACAAAACTTATATGTGTATGACTGTAGGTAACATAGTTCATTAAATACTGATGTATATGACTTTGCACACACAGGAGTTGCACCTTGCTAATTTTAAGGCTCTTGACATTGTCAAAGCATTTCTTGAGGTGTGGCTGCACTGCCTCTGGGTGCCGAGACTGGCCCAGGATCTCCAGTAAATCATCATTGGACAGGAAGTAAAAACGGGGAAAGAGTTGCCTCTTGGTTTCTAGGTACATATCCAAGGACTTCTGGATTTCCTCTAGCTTTTGGTTCATCTCTGAGAGCTTCTCCAGCAGACCTAGTGAAAAGGAGAGGAAAAGGGAATGGTTTAGGACAGAGGAAGACAGATATGAATGATAATGTTTATGTTTTCTTCCTTTTTTATTGCTAGCTCACAAAAGATTCTCAACTGAAACAACTTAAGTGAAACACTGAAATATATTAAGATCAACAATCAATGATTATTGAAGGATGGTTTGATAATGCAATGGAACATGTGAAAAATTATAGACATTATATTGAGGCTTTTACACAATTGTTTTATGTGTTCCCTAACATGAGGATAGTATTTTCTCATCCTGTGTCATTACTTATATGCAACTTTACTATAGTCATGGCATTTGGTAGTGCAGTAATTAGAACTACTGCATCTGGATTTGCAACCCACCTCCCGCTGTTTTACCCTTAAAGAAAGGTCTTGTTTTGAATTACTCCAGTAAAAATTAACTAGCTGTATAAATTTACAGTAATCACAAGTACTTTAGTATAAAAACTTAACATTGTAAACTGACTGAAGCACTATGTCTGATATAATGTCTCCATCCATCATCATTAACCACTTTATCTTGATCAGGGCTGTGGCGATTCAGAGCCTACTCTGCAATTACTGGGCATCAGGCTATGAAACTACACCCTCTGTGGGATGTCAGTCTGTCACAGGATGGCCCCGTGCGCGCGCACACGCGCGCACACACAGACACACAGACACAGACACACACACACACACACACAACTACTCACAATAGAAAATGTATAATTATCAATTAAACTAAAACACATGAATCTGAACTATGGAAGGAAATGGGAGCGCCCAGAGAAAACCCGCAAAGACACGAGGAAATATGCAAATACCTTAGAGACGGTGCCAGATTTGAACTAACGTCCAAACAGTCCAGGTGTTGTCAAGTGGCAGCACTGCTAACTGCACCACAGTACTGCCTAAAAGCAGCCAATAAATAATAATCTTCTCCCATTATTACTCACTTTTTTGGCTTGTGTCCCCAAAACCATACAATTTTATCTAAATTTGGGATAAATTTGAATAATTCAAATATCTTTGAAGGCATCTGTGATGCCGTTGGCAGGAAGCAGACGTGTGCAGGCGCGAGTTAGCAAATGAGGTTTATTGTCGAGAGAAGTTCCAGAATCATGGTCAACACACAGGCAACGGACAAATCCAGAAGTCAACGGAGTACAAGAAGTGGTCGGGCTAGATCGAAGGTCGGGGACAGGCGAGGGTCGAATACCGGAAAGGCTAACGGGAGAGATGCTCGGTACGTTCAGTAGTAACATGGGCAATACACACTGGTGTGTCGGTCTACACAGGTTTTATACCCTGTTCGGGGGAAACAAGGAGCAGGTGCTGGTGATTGTGGAGCTGGGCGGAACGGCAGGCAGAGCAGGGGGCGTGACAGCATCCAAACTGCAAGACTGTGACCAGGACTGAAAGATCCTGTCTTATCTTGATTGGTCTCTCTCAATGTGATCTGATACTATCTCATTTAATCTTCATCTACACTGGGGTAGTATGACCTTGTCCTGCCCTCTTTCCTCTTCCAGAAATGAAATCTTTCTTTCATGTGACCACAACTGCCCACTACCTACCGGGTTGGTGTGTTCCTCTCAGGGCATTTCTGTCCTTGCTCAGATGATCCATGATAGTTTTCCAACTGGAGTTGACTTCATCAAACTCTGAGGACTCTCCAGGGAGTTGCTTCCTAATGTCTTCACCTAAGAAGATATTCTGAGAGGGGGCAAACAGACAAAGAGAACAGTCATCCCTTGATTTATACAGACTTGCACAACCTGTTTTTGCTAGAATGCAATTTGATTTTTATTGTCATTTCTCTATTTATACCCTGATCTGCTTGATACATTGCACTCCAGCCAAGAAAAAAAAATTCCACTATACTATACCATGGACTCCATCGGGCTATACCATGAGCAAAATTGCAGTCAGTTGCAGGGTGGAACACACTCACACATTTATATACACACACTATGCACAACTTAGAGTGGCCAATTAAAGTGTGGGGGAAACCTGATCATCTGGAAGAAACAGACAAGAAGAACATACATAGTTCACACAGATTGAACTGAATTTAATTCATCCCCACGGTTAAAGGCACCGAGAGGCAGCAGCATTACTTGCTGTGCCATGATGTCACCTATATGATGCCTGGGTACCTCTAAATACATCCATTGTCTCTGCACGATGAGGATCATCTCAATGACTTCCAGCACCAGAGATAGACAGCGCTCCCAATGGTCCACCTCCTTGTCAAAAGCGCGCACAAAACGAGATGCCTTCATTGTGGAGAGGGTCACCTGGTTGTCCTCCAGTGCCTGGAACACTTCTTCAGTACCCCTGGACATGCAGTGATACACCATTACCCAGAAAGCCATGACCCAGTACACATAACTGGTTGTGAATACAGTTATATTCTGGATAGCACTCAGAATACATTCCTAGAAAGTGGAGTGCTAACTGAAACTGTGGTAAATGTGGTCATTAAAACATTTCATGTTATCAGATAGGTTAAAATACAAATACAACAGAACAATAATGATTTTTTTTATTGAAAATCTTCTCCAAATCATAGGAATATTAATTTCTTATTCACATCTTGGATTGTACACATACACACTGGCACACACCGACACAAACAAAACAGATTAAAAGAAAAAATGGTACATGTGTGAAAATAGGTGAAATAGAGGTGCCATAATGGGCTCCTCATCCTGTGTGAGATGGAAATGAATGTGAGAGAATGCGCTGGTAAGTTGTGTGCATCAGCAGTGGAGGGACCACATGCCAAGAACTTAAGTCTTGCGCCAGGTGCGGTGGAGGTGCCTGAGACACTGAACTGACAACAGGGGATGGTGTGCAAAAAAAAGCAAAGCAAATGCAGGGCCAGAGCACATGGGACAGGCACCAGAAAGAAGTGAGAATAATGAGAAGTGTAATAATAATCATTATGACAGCATTAATAACAAGGAAAAGAGCAAAGTGCAGTATAGCATGAACACTATAATGAAACAGGACTAAACGGGGCAGCATTAACAAGGGTATTACTGTATCTAGAAAAACAGACTCCAGAACTGGCCAGTCACCTTTTTCAACCACAATACAACTGTGTTTACTGATGCACATAATGCAGGTTTAACTGTAAAAGCAAAGGGACACACAAAAACCAAAATCAGGATTGCAAATAGACACACAGTGGTTGACACCCTTAAAAACAAAAGAGGCAGTGTGACCACCATTACTTGTGGTTGTATGACGATTATAGCCCAAGAGTTACAGGTTCCAGTTTTACATTACCCTTATTATTCTTTGTTTGCTTTTCCTACAGTTTTATTGCAATTTTTCCTCCTACTATGCAGTATGGGAGTGAGGTTGCATGGGGGCCTCCTTTTCTCTCTGCTCCTGGTAACAGGAAAAAAGAGGGGTTGCAGCTTGGCCTGCAGGGTAACTGTGGCAGCATCCCCAGTGCGGTGTGTAGCTGTTTCCATGGCAACAGCAGCTAGTGCCTGACGCACATGTGGAGTACATATACAGTTCCAGCAGGAGCAGTAGAGATGGCTTCTTTCCTCTGTTCTCCATTTCATCCCCACCTGCTGCTCTCGCTGCACAACCACTGTGTCCCTCTAATTGGATTTGTTGCATGGCTTTAGGAATACCATCAGGCCACAACCACTGCTGTGCAAATATCTTATTAAGTTGTCATTAATAACTAAGAACATCAGTCTGGTTCTCTCAAGGACATTGTGCTGAGAAAACTCGGGCAGCGACACTGCTCTTTTCACTTGCTTATCTAATACCACTCTGCATGATGGCCACGGCTGCATTCAACAAAGCAATAGTATAAAGGCCAAGCTAGCCATCTTCAGAGAGATGACATAGCAGTGAGAGCAGTGAATACCATTCCAACACATAAAAAGACAACATCCCTGACACCATACCCTTGAGGGATGAGAAGTTTTTGAAAAAGCAGTACTTGACCTCCAGGGTGGCAAGGCTGCAAGTGAGGGCTGTGGCTCACCATACACTGGGACAGTACTGCAGAGCAAATACCTACAAACAGTTCAGCCGCACTTGCGGGGAGGGGGGCAGTACAGAAGCCACCATTGGATCAGTCTCCTTAGAAAAGCATGAATGCATGAAGGAAATGACTCAGGGCTGCAAAACATTCACTATTTCACACAAGTTCATTATATCACAGAAAGACAGACATAGATGAACCTGTTGTGTTGTTCGCCCTCTATTATTTCAAGGTTGTCTTCATCTATATATGTAAGCAAACACCGTATGTCTGAATGTTTGTCTTTGCATCGATTTAAGTATAGTTATTGTATGTCTCTGAATGGATATATATTATGTAACGTGCATTAAAGTGTCTATTGCATTTATTTGCGTCTATATGTGTGAATAGTGAATGCTCAGAGAACTTAGACAAACAGAGAGGCTCCAGAGCCAATCAGAACAAGTAAGTCAGAAATACACAGATGACATAACTATATACAAACATAGAATATGTATCCCCACTCACACGTTATACACACAGCGAAGCAGTTATTGCAATGTATGCAAGCAAACATGTAAAAAAAATAAGCATACAACGGAAAGCATTCAAGAGACATTATATTGTAAAAAAATCCCTGTGGTGTGCATGAAACTGACAAAAGGCACTGGGAGTGACTCCAAACCTCAAAACAGACTTATGCACATATATATGCATGCATGCACGTGTGTGTGTGCATGCGCGCATGTGTGCCTGTCAGTCCTGACTTCTTTTCATTGGCTTCTCATTGGATGAGGAGTTTATCAAATTGAAATTAAACCAAGCATCCCTGTTCCCCCTATGTTTACTGAGGCACCGTCTGGTTTTAACATTCCCTCATCTACCCAATCAGTTGGGCTGGCTTGGATACTAATTGAATTGGGCTGGAGGTCTAATTCTAATCTGCAGCAGATGGCCTGGGCATTCCTGTGTTCTTGAGCTACAGGCACAATCTACCCAAAACTCTGTGAGGGTGGCTGTGATCTACACCTACACTAGGTGGCAGTGTTGCACTTTTTCACATTTTTGACCACTGTGAGACTGAGGTTCCAGAGACTAATTACAGCTCAAATCAATACCATTAATAAGTTCAGCTCTACCTGGTGCAGCATCCAAAAGTAAATACTTCATGCAACTGTAATTGACACTCATTTACCTAAATGATATTAAAGGAATCACTGCATTTTCTTGAGTCTTATTGAAAATAAATTTTAACGCTTACCAAAAGCTTCAAAATTTGGAGATGTGGCTCAAATCAAACTGCGAGCAGTATATTCTACACAATCTTTGTGAGAAGCTGTGCATGTGCACTTGTGCCTTGGGAGAGGGTGAACCCATGGGAGGTAATTCCAGGTGATTTGTTGTGCTGCTGTGCACAGCGTGTACAGGATGTCTGTGGTTACTAAGAGCACAGTAGATACTCCACTTCAGGGCCAATTACAGGCCGATACAGCCACAGAGCACTCGTTTGGCCCCCACCACCTCAAGCACCACAAGTGGATCTGGCTGGCTTCATTAGCTTACTTATTATTGGATTTCCTCTCTGAATCAAATTTTTGAAACTTCACATATCAAAAAAGTTGAATCTTTTTATGTGTTGCCTAACAGTATCATCAGTGCTACCAACATGAATACTTTTTCCATAACGGAAAATTAATCAGCTACTGAGAGATGCAGCAACCTTCCATTAGTTTATGGGCGGCCTGAAGACATACATAGTGTAGTTGTAAGAACAAAATGCACAACACAAGATGCTTTCGGCAACAAAAAGGAAATCATCTCAACCTGACCAACAAAAACTTGGAGCTGACGAAAAATGAATCATACGTGCGGTACCCCTGTGATTCTGGCCATAGCTGTAAGAGGTTGGAAACCCAGAAGTGTACACACTGGATAGGCACAAAAAGGAAAACAAAAAACGAAAGATAAGAAAAAGAGGGGCACTTCCAAGGGGAGGCAGAGAGAAAAGACCTGATGGAATTTCTCTGCCTACACAAATCCCCATTTTAAGAGGAAGCCGGATTCATCAAGAAACACATCCTGTGCCGAAAACAGGGATTTGTGGCTCTATAAATAGGCGTGGAGATTGGCGTGTAAAAAAGGGGCCTCTCTAAGCCTTGCCTGGCACACGGCATCTCTGTGCAGCGACCTGACGGGCACTTGCAGGTGGGCGAGCGCCAGCATGACACTCGCTAGAGAGCTGACAGCCTCAAGAATGGAGGGAAGCCTTTATTCCTGACACATTTCGACCTGCGAACTGTTTGCAGGCTTAAACTTGCATTTAGTAACACAGTCACATACAAGCAGCCATATATTCATGCACACAGACAAGCACATGCACGTTCACATAAAAATGCACAAGCATGCACACAAAATTAAACAAAAACAAATAAAATGTTCTGAGCTGGATACATCATGTAGTTACAAATGATTAGACTGCACAGAAGATTTACTTATTCGAGGAGACTTTCAAGGGGAAAAATGAAAAAAGTTCCACTGCCAACATACATTAATTTCTTACTCTGATTTAGAATTAACTACAGTCCCAAAAAAGTTGAAGGTCTAACATTCAGTACTATAACACCAATTTGCCCTGATGTCTACAGAAGAAAACCTCAGTTTGCAGAATGTACAGCACTAATGAAAAAATACCTAATGAACTAATACAGAATTGTCTTGATTTTAAAAATAAAGCTATTTCCTAAAAAAAAAATCTATTTCCTCATTAAAATAATTCTCAGTCAATGGCTTTTGTATAAGTCACATATACAATTAACTATGAATGACCGTTTACAGTTCGTAACATCAAAAGTATAGCAAAATCATGATATTTAAAATTAATATATCACCTCTTGGTCTAATGGTACAGAGTAGTGTAGAATGCTCTGGTTGGGCTCATTTCCAGTACCAGTACCTGTTGAGTGGGTTTTTAACTGTTAGCCCTGGAGGCGGGCAGCTATCCTTCAGCCACCAAGGTCAATACAGCAGCGTTGTGGCAAAACTTCAGCTGGAAGAGGAGCACTAGCGGCAGGAACAAGTTCCTAATACATAACTCCTCCATTGATTAGACCATTATCAACTAAGTATGTGAAGCAGTCTTTCACCATTTAACTTTGAAAATGAATTTTGTTCTGAAGAGAACCTGTAAAGGCTGTTGATAATGTCACCGATTCAAAATTTTATTTTTCCATCCTCATCAACTATAAAACTCGCTCAGTCTCTGACTCATAGTAGTATTTAGTGCTAGAAGATTTTTAAGTGTTGAGTCAAACTAACTTGTTATGGAGTGCCATGTAACAGGTGACACGACACCTGTCACTTAAACTCACCTCAGTCTGTGGTGACCCTTGTCCTTATATGGGACAATGTCCAGGACAGTCTCCTCCCATGTCTTCACTATGCCTTCCAGAGACTGTAATATCAAAGATGAGTTAAACTGGAACACATAGAAGCACTACTAAGGCACAACTGTCTCTGTAACATCATGGTGAAGCATACATGTGCAGCTTAAGCACTTCATTTGAATTATACTATATATAACAAAACTTAAGGAAACTTATGGATCTGAACATCTAGGTATTAACAGTGGAAAACAAAGAGAAGAACCTTGCCCAAACAAGAAATGGAGAGACAAGCATTAGTATTTCCCCCTCTTACATTTTCATCATGACTTCTCAATGAATTGGCTTTTTCAAACATTTGATTCTGAGGCTATTCAAACAAATCCTTGTTATTGTAGCCTCGGTGAATACAGTCCACTCTGTTTGGGAGATGTAAAATAAATGACCGAGTATAAAACTGCATGTGATAGCCAACTGTCAGGCTCACAGACCCACTCTGCAAGCTGGCCGACTGTATCCCTCTGCCCTGGGACATAAGGCGCTGTATCTGGAACAAATTAAAAACTGTACTGATTTCCCCTCCCCCCTGCCGGAGTTTGTGATTCAGCAGCAGCCTGGGAGAAAAGATGATGCCAGGGTTTACAGAGGATGGGCATTTTTTAGCGCAGGGTTCATTCACGGACAGAAAAGTACCACAATTGGGATCAGGACGACTTCTTTTACCTCAGTAAAATTAAACATATTAAATGCAGAATGATGACCTTCAGGAATGTGATGACTGCATGTGGTGGGGTACCTGCTCAATGGACAGCTCTTTACTGGCGGCAGCTGAAATCTCGCTGATCTTTTCCGCATGTTGCTCCAGACCCAAGGCCACGATCTTCTCCAAGGTGAAGTCTGGGCCGGTTTGATCAAATGGAGACTGCAGCTCAAACTGAATCTGATTCCAGTGCCTGGCAATAATTCAGTGCAATGGAAGTTCAGAGGGAAGAAGGGAAAGAGGGATACAGCAGTGAAGTATGGTAAAGTAGTTAAGTGGCAAGATACAAATAAATAATAAGGGGAGGGTGATAGAGGAATAATTAGGAGTGGAGATTCAGAGACGTGTGGAACTTGCAAGAGTGGTGACTAAAACCATAGGCTGTTGTAAAACTCTCCATCACTGGAGAATAACCTGTGAAATGTGTATTCTGCAGTTCTTCTTACTCTCTTCATTCAACTAGATTCAGTGTAATCCACTGCATGTATTTTTCCTTTGCAGAGACTGCAGCCAACACCAGAGTGGTCTCTAATAACATTACACCATTGCTGTAAGTCCTGGAGGAATGAAAACACCCTGAATTTCATGGATTGATACCAAAATAGTAGTGATTTAGCTGGATGGGTTGTCGTTGAGGAAGGTCTCAAATATAGTAATGTGGGATTTGTAATAGAGCCTCTGAATAAAAACACAATATTTTTGTAAACACTGATTACATTCCAAAATCGTATGGACCATACTGTATTTCTATAGTAAAATGATATTTCAATTACAAGGATTCGTTTTTCAACAGAATTCAAAGAGTAAAGATGCTTATAGAAGTGCAGACTGGGCCCTATAACCCAGACATTTTTCATTTTACTAGTGAATGTCTAGTAGTTCAACAAAAGCAAAAGCTGACCTTATATAGCGTTAGGGATGTTGGCAGGGGATGAGTTAAATCAGTTGGTTGCTGCTTCAGTCCTACCTAGACATCTGCAGCTTACTAATAACCCTCAGTTAGAAAAGTGCAACACAAACTGTGAAAAAGATAGAAGGACAAGGACACCACCTGTCCCTCATGGCTGGATTTCTCAGGTCACTGATGAGAGGAATGGTCCTCTTGAACTGGTCAATCTTGTTCTTTGAGGTTTCCACAATTTCCCATTGCTTATCCTGTATGTAAAACCAAAGTGTCACAATTTAACATCAAAATAATACAGCAGTGCATTAGGTCTACATTAGCAGATCATCAGAGATCATTGAGATCTTCAGGGGTGGTGGACTGACAGGTGCAGGCTAGGGGGCCACATGCCTTTAGCTCACGGCTCAGCTTGTTTAGCTCCTTGAAAAGGGCCTGGGCTGTATTCTCCATGCTTTCGGTCTCTAGTGCAACAAACTGCCCTGCTTTCCATTCATTCCAATTGGCCTCCCACTGTTCGGTGATCTGCCACACCTGCTGGAGGTAGTGGAGGTCCTGGGTGAAGAGAGACAGGCAAAAAGAGACAGTGAGTAGATTATGAAAGATACACAGGAAATGCCTCATAGAACTCAGTAATGTTTCTCTGTATGTAGATCCAGAAATACCCCAAAGCAGAGAGAAAATGCAGAAGCCAGTAGAAAATATCTGCTGCTGTGGAAGCAGTTTTGAGGCTGTATTAACCGCATCACACCTAGTCTAACATGGGACCCATTTAGTTTGCCATATGAGGTCCTACCGACCTTCACCAAGCTCTGGATATCTTTGGAGAGAGGCTGCTCAATCTTGAAAATGCTTAAGCCTTGGCGAATAGTGTCCTCCTCCTGCTTCAGTGTTTCAAGCTGGGAGTGTAAGGTGGAAATTTGTTCCAGAGCACACTGTGAGGTCACAGTGCTGGAAAATGGACCTACCCAAAGAAGAAATTCAGTTGAACACTCATAGACACACAAATGAACACATGTACATGGTTACTCGCACATATCCACAAAGTTATACACACACCCACATTTGCTTAAATATCACTGTGGGGACTTCACACTGACTCACGTCAGTACAGAAATGTGGGGTAATAGGAGCCAGTGGGTAGTGTAGGGATTAGAGCTGTTGCCTTCCACTCAAAGGACCCAGGTTTGAATTCTACTCTAGCTGTAGTAAAGATGCTTATAGAAGTGCAGACTGGGCCCCTATAGCCCAGACATTTGTAGTTAATTTTGCTAGTGAATGTCTAGGAGTTCAACAAAAGCAGAAGCTGACCATATCTAACTTTAGAGATGATAGCAGCCTGGATTGCTGTTTCAGCCCTACCTAGGCAAGATACTTCCTCTGAATTGCTCCAGAAAAATTATCCAGCTGTTTAAATTTGTATAAAATACAAGTAGCTTAGTATGCAACCCTAACATTGTAAGCTGCTTTGGAGGAACTGATCTGCTAAATTGTAATAAACCTTAGTAACATCACAAAAGAAAACAGCAAAAGATGGAAGTTTCACAATTGATTTTTTGGTACTAAAAGATATAAGTAAATAAATAAATAGATAAATAAATACATAAATAAATAAAGACTCTGAAACCCTTCACCATGACATTTTTCAGGTGTTACTGCCTATGCAGAGACATTTTCCTGTCAAAGTATGAAGTTGTATGTATGCATAGGTGCTCATCGTGCACATACAAGCACAAACACCTTCATACTTTAATCTACTGAATGCATACATACTGGAATGGTTCAGCACTGGGCTCATAGCATATCCTGACATTCATTATTCTTGCATTAAACATCTTATAGTAAGAGAAAGGACAGAGGAAGAAGGAAGAAGCTCTACCACAGCACATATGATGAGCAGCCTGGCTGTTTCTGAGACACCATGCAGGCTGTCAGCTCTGCTTATGGACCACAGGCTCCCACCATCCTCTCTGTCGCATGTCAGCTTTGATTTACGAGATATCAGATCTTCAGAGTGTGCTCTCTTCTACTCGCCCGCACTTACTGTTACCGATGGGTGGTCGCTGCTTTGAAGTGCGACAAGGCAGTAGTGGGAACGTTAACACTTGTCTGCTTCCATGCAGTCTTTTTTGTCGCATTTTATTTGTGTTTTATAATGAGATTTTTTTCTAACTAATATAGCCCCTTGTTGACACAAGCATATACTGCCAGTTACTAACAGTAAGCAAACATATCACAGGTGCAAATTGTGAATAAACTGATTCACATGTCGGGGGTGATTGTAACAGACCTAGCTTTACAGCAGGGATTCGACAATGACAACATCAGACAGGCACCGTGAAACACCTGTTTGTTGTTTCTGAGGGAGCTGTGTACCAATGCAACACATCTGGTTACATTGTTCCTCATCAGACCCAAGAAAAAATGCAATTTAATAGACTCCAAGCTTTGTAAGATAAAACACACAGCTCCAGCCTAAAACTTAATATCAAAAAGGTACAACTGTACAGCCTTCCAAACTTGTTTAGATGCAAGTGTGGAAAGAACAGGAAAAAAACCCAATTTGATTTTTACATCATGAAGACAGCCTATACCCATCAGTGTTCATAAGAATAAAGTGCCAGTGAGGAAGAAGAGACAGCCAAAGTGAGGAGACAGAGTGTGAGGGGAAAAAAGCAAACAGTAGTAGATGAGGGAGCTGAAAGTGGGACAAGAGGTTTGCCTACTTTGATATATTCTAGCACAGCATGTCTTTGTTTTTCATCGTGAGGTTAGAAAACAGGGGCATTTTCAAAGTAATTTCTGGAAATATGCACAAAAAACCATGAAAACCCCAAAACCTCTATAGGGTCTTGCAGATGTAGTGATACTAGCAGCACACTTTTTCAGTATTAATGAAGGCCCAGCTTTTTTCTATTTTTGGATCAACTACATGGAATGGTGTAGTGTTGTGCAAAAGTCAACCGTGTGTTCTTAGAGTGCTACTTTGAATCTAGCCTGGTGAGTTGTATTTTTCTGAATATCAGTGCATTTCATGAGAAGGGAAGAAGGGGATTGAGTTCTGAGACTTAACCAGCAGCAGGGGTATAGACATCATCACAAGTCTAGTTTAGTGAGTACATGCATATAAAAAGACATGGCTGTTTCAGAGACTGTGCATGAACCTCTGTGTATCCTGCTTCCATCTGCAGGTCACACAGCTTCATGGAATGGGGAACACTAAAGGACGGACACTGAAGGCATTGCGTTGGTAGCGTTCCTGGTGGTAGGTCACCATTAGGAAGTCAGCCTGGACCAGGAAGTATTATGCAAGTAACCAGACAAATAGGAGTCTTGGCTACGTGATTATTAGCATTTGTTTGTTTTGTATGTATGTACAATGAGAAATTGCAGCAAGCATTACCACTTAAAATTTTCAGAAAAGAAATTAACATTGCCAGCCTGTAGATCACATACAGATCATGATGAGACTAAAACTATTATTTTTCCATGAGTACCATGGACTGTGGGCACCAAAGTGTGAGAAATGTGAAGCTGGTAGGGAACCTGTGAAGTAGAACTCTTGCATGGTGGTGTGCATCTTCTTCTTGAACTCATCTGCTGAGAAAAGGAGGCTGCATTTAAATTTGTCCTTGTGTTTCTTCAACATGAGGTCACTGTCAATCAGGACCTGCTGGAACCCTACCCAGTCTCCATTCAGGGATTCCAGCATGTCTTGAACCTAGGACAAGGAAAGAATTACTGTCTAACCATTTTGCTTATTGTGCATGTGTCTGAATGTGTAGGTGTATATAAAGAAGGACAACTTACAGACTGGTCCACAGTGACCTCGTATTTTTCCAGTATAGCAAACTGTTCATGAATTGGGGGGATCTGGTTCTCAATTTTCGTCAGGTCTGCCTGCATTGTTTCCAGCAGCTTCAAGCTCTCCCCAAGCTCCGTTAGGTTCTGAGGAGGCTGTCTCAACCTAAAAAAGATGCACGCACGCACGCACGCACGCACGCACGCACGCACGCACGCACGCACGCACGCACGCACGCACAAACACACACACACACACACACACACACACACACACAGGCCATAATGTAACAGAGACAAGAACATACAGACCAACACACCATGTAAAAGTTAAATATTGGTTGGTTGAACTGAATTTGAGCTGTACGTGTTATACCAAGTATGTACATATACTACATTTTGAGAACTGTAAAGGTGAATGTAAGCAGATACAAGAGCAACTATTACATAATAGACTGGCACTCTATAAAATTTATATAAAGTCAGTATCTAACATTATAATGTGCACATAACACACTACAAGTGCACAGATTACATACAGATGCATGTACATCGAACAGGAAACAGAGCATATGAACACTGGTCAGGTAATAAAAGTGTGCCTACCTATTGGCGTTGTCCTTTAGAAAATTGTGCAGCTGGCACAGACGCTCGCTTGCCATGTGGCTGAGCAGCTGTGTGAACTTGGACTGCCACTCACTACAGTGCTGCACAAGGGAGAACTTCAGTGGAGAGCAGTCCAGCAGCACAAACTGCACATTCAGCATTGTCTCCTCCTTCTGCACGTTGTTCGCCACCTCTGTGTACCTGAGTGGTGTGTCAGTCACAAAATTGCACTGATCAATGAGTTTTCACTTTTAGCATAACTTCAAAGTCATTTCTCTCAATCAATCAATCCTGTCTTATTCTATCTTGTTTAGTCACATTTTTGAAGAAAAAGCCCATTATTAATGTCCTAGGACTGTTTCGTAGGCAAGTCATCCTGAAATATGTATCATGGCTAGTGTTCAAACCCCAACCATGTTTCCCAGAGCCTGTAAGAGACCTGGCAATGTCTGCATCGAAGGAGGATACAGGAGGGTTGAGTCGCTGGTAGCGACGGATGAAGGCATCCTTGTTGATCTCCCAGATCTCCCGATGTTTTTCCCAGGTCTTGAGGTAAGTGTGCACATGTGTAGCATTAGCAGTCATTCCTCCTGCAATGCATGCCTGGATCTTACAGATCTCCTCATCTTGTTCTGAGGTTGAGGAGAAACAAAAAATTGGGCAAACTGACTCATCGATTGTTATGTGCTCTGCTTTATTCAGTCTAACTGGACAAGAAAAATCAAGGACTGATTGTTTTGTTGTAGTTTTCTCAGTTGCCTTTTTGAATTATGACTGATGTTACCATAAAAGTTGCAGTACTGATGTAGAAGGAGCAAGAAAGATAATAGGAGAAGTAATGAAATTAAAGACAGGAGCCATAAAAAGACAGACAGACCAATGATGGTGTGGATTGGCTTCCTGTGGGACTTGTGCTGAGTCAGCAGGTCAGGCAAACGCTTGAACACAGAAACAGTGCTGATGAGCTGGCTACTGATGTTGTTCACTATTTGAGCCAGTTTCTGCAGGGAAGGAGAAAACTCCACCTGGGAGTCACACAAAAAAACCTGTCAAACAAATACATGCACAAGTGCACGGATGTATAAACAAGAACAAAGCTTGAAGATCCTGGAAGATATAAAGTGCTTAAACATATTCCTATAATTACCAGATAGAAATTACGCATTTAACTTTCTATTACAAAGCATGTTCCATTCCTCAGCCAAAAGAAAATATAAGGTTCTAGGATGCTATCAAATCATTTACATTTATTATAAGAGTACGATTCAACAGTTTGAGTACACATGAGCAACCTGGGCCATACCTGTATGGAAAGAAGTAGACAGAAGAGTCCACATAAAGCAACCTACAAGTATCATGCATCTTTCGCAATTGCTGTAAAAGAGCTTGAATGAAATGGCAGCTGATCTCCCAGACTTGATAACCAAATGGCTTGTACAAAAAACACAGCAATCCCACGGCATCTGAACTCTCCAAATTTGAATTTTTTGCTATAACGGTTTTTGAAAATGAATACCTGTATATTGGTATCCAAATAGATACTTTTGCTATAAATTTGTCCATAATTTAAAAAAAAAAAAAAATCAAAACACAAATAAAAATCAAAATAAATAAAATAACAAATAAACACTGTACAGTACCTTACAGTGTACCGTTATATAAATAATTTTCTATTTATTATAATAGACTTTATTGTATGCAAATTTATTCTGTGCGAAACGTGCCTGCCTGCCTGAGCTGGTGCTCTGTCAGCTGTTTCCATGTTTCCCTGGGAGTCTTGTGCTCCCGTTGCCTGATCATATTTGAGCAGCGTTACCACCTTTTTGGGATTTAAACTGGATAATTCAGCTGAACGTCTGTCGGTCCTCAGAGGAGGGGACTTTCACGCAGCTTAATACCCTTCCAATGCCAAACAACTGAACTTTTTTAAAAAAAATAAGTTTTACAGGACGCAAATGCAATGATCTCACTAATTAAGGAACATGATAGTGACATGAACAGGAGCCTTGCTTTCAACATAATTGAATATGAGGTCGCAGGTTACAAAGAGATTTAGGAAAGAAAATTCCATGAAGGCAAACAAAGTTTCACACTGAGATTTTTCTTACATCCACCATCCCTCTATGCCTGAAATGGAGAAAATTTATGCAGCCCTCTCCCTCCATACAATAGACGTCACAAGCCTTACTTCTTCACGTTATTCCATGATACCGAGTAACATTTTTTAATTTTGTTTGTTTAGACTGTTATCCACAAAGTTCAACTAAAGTTAAACTAACTTTTATAAATAAACCAATTCATTTAAATCCCTATGGAAGCACTAACATGGGAAATTTCCTGTTCTGTACATACTGTAACATATTAGCTGTTAACACGCAGATTAATGACAACGTTAAGTGTTTTATAATTAGGCAACTGGTATTTTATTATGCTGAAATCATGGATTGATAGTTATGTAGGCATTTTTAGATGTGGTGGGAGGGAATTATTATTATTATCATCATCATCATCATCATCATCATTATTATTATTCCGTTTAATATAATGGGAAACTCAGTATCCAACAAATTTGGTATTCAATGCATTTTCAAAGACAAATTAGATTTGGATACTGCGGGATTACTGTAGTTTCAAGATATTGACAGTTACAAATATCTTAACTGTCCAGATCACACATAGTAGCATCTGTTCATCAAACAAGGGCAAACAATCATAAAATGCATCTAATCAAAAGCAAAAAAAGGCATGTAGACATGTGAGTGTGTTCACCAACAGGAATGGCATGTTCTTTAAGGCAGAACTGTAGGACGCCTGATGGTACCTGCGCTGGACAGCTGGGAGACTCCTGTCGTAGTACCACTTGTACTCTGAACAGGGAGTTAGGAATGGACTTGCTGTCACCATTAATAGCTTTGGAGAGCTCTTGCAGAGACCTTTTCACGTTGAGGCGCAATGCTTCTTCCACCATGCGGTCCATCTTGTCTGTGTAGGAAACCCAGTGCTGTTGGACCTGAGTAGAGAAAACAGATACAAATAAGCTGCATGTATTCACAAACACAAAGGTAACAATGCATACACAAACCTCAGGTCCAGCGCTGCAGAAGGTCTTGTAAACACGAGTCATGATGGCCACTATGTCATCATGGGTAGAACACAGCATTTTTAGTTGTGCCTGCCGGTGAGAAAGCTGGTCGGCCTCAAACTCCAGGTCACGATATACAGTGTTCCCATCCACATAGACCAGGAGCAGTTCACTGATCTGTCGACAGCCTTGAATGACAGCCAGGTTTGCTGATTTGTACTCATCCAGAATGAGTTGAACCTGGTCCCATAAAGGAGGACAGTGGTTAAAAATTAAAGACCAACAGACAGAAAGAACGCGGTGAAAGCAGACAAAGAACTCAAACACAGTATCTCTATGGACTTCTTATGTACTTTTCCTGCAGTAATTGGGAAAACGCCCCATTTCATACAGTGTCCATGGACTGGGTGATTTGAACAAAACCATACCACAGAGACCCACCTTCCTTCTGAATTTGTAGAGCCACATTCTAACTATGCTATATCTGGAGTAGGAGTACTAACAAATGTTCATAATAGTTCCATTTGTGCCACATTTTCTATTTTTTCCTCCATCTTTTCTTGATCTGTACTCTGAATGATCTTGGCTTTCAACAGACTCTGAAGAGGGAGGGGGCTGGCAGATCTGTCTTAATTCACCTTAGATCTGGTAAAGATGTCCCATGTACTTGCAAAGGGTTTCATACTCTTTTGACTTTAACTTGATTGATCTTGACACTGGCTATATAAAAAATCTTGATTTATAAACCTAATGGCATCACAGCAATTCATGTGAACAAATATCTGGATGCATTTTCCACCTTGAATTGTCATTTTGCTTGTTATTTATCTTCATGGATATGGATCTCAGGTTATATATTTTCTGCTGTAAGGATGATTTTTTACTGTGAATATACATATGCATTTATCACACTGTCTTGTTAAAAGGCAAACAGCTGCAAAATTGTATGGGCTGTTTAAGTTTCTTTCAAAGCATATAAAAGAAAAGATTTCTAATACCACAGCTTACATAAAAATATTCCTGTAACTTTAGGTCCCTATAATTTTAACAAAAGACATATACTCACTAGCCACTTTATTAGGAACACCTGTACACCTGCTTGTTCAATCCAACTCCATCTAATCAGCCAATCATGTGGCAGCAACGCAATGCATAAAATCACAGACATGGGTTACAAATTGAATGGTCACATCAAACTTTAGAATGGGGAAAAAATGTGACTTTGACCGTGGAATAGTAATTAGTACTAGTTGGGATGGTTTGAGTATTTCAGAAACTGCTGCTGGGATTTTCACACACACAGCAGTCTCCAGAGTCAACAGAATGGTGCGAAAAACAAAAAACACCCAGTGAGCAGCAGTTCTGTGGGCAGAAATGCCTTTTTTTGTGAGAGAGGTCAGAGGAGAATGGCCAGACAAGTTCAAGCTGACAGGAAGGCTACAATAACTCAAATAACCACTGTTTATAACAGTAGTGAGCAGAAAAACATGACTCAACAAACCTTGAGTCAGATGGGCTACAACAGCAGAAGACCACATCAGGTTCCACTCCTGTCAGCAAAGAACAGGAACCTGAGGCCACAGTGTGCATTGGCTCACTAGATAACTGATGATTGGAAAAATGTTGCCTGGTCTGATGAATCTCAACGTCTGCTGGGACATGCAGATGGTAGGGTTAGAATTTGGTATAAACAGCATAAAGCCAATGACCCAACTTGCCTTCTGTCAACAGTTCAGAGTGGTGTAATGGTGTGGCCAATCTTGTTGAATCCATGAATTCAGACTCAAAGGGGGTCCCCTGGTATTAGAATGGTATTCCTAATAAAGTGGCCGATGAGTGTATATTGCAACTCAGATTAATTGTTTAATATTGTGAGAATTGGACTTCGAAAAGTAATTTTAATCTTGTCGTGTACAATTCAAGGTGACCTAATGTGTTCTGGCAGGCAGTTTACCTTATTCATAAAAAATGGTATAATGAAAGTTCTGTAAAATCAATGTTAAAATTGTTCTGTTATAATGGAGTAGATATGAAAACCAACACTGATGCCTACACTACATTTCCCAGCATATTCTCAGAGAAATTCACTATTTTTTGTTTAGTGTTGGAGATGATGCTCTAAACCTATGCCAGATTTTGTCCACACTGGTCATAAACTGCTTGATGTTGGAAATAAGGACTCATTCTCTGTCACCCAAAGACCCCATACTTCTGCGCTGCGAAAAAAGCCATGATCATACATCCCACATTGTGACTACATTGCACCCTGCACTGTATATCACAATAATTTTTAGTATATCATCATTTTACAATTTAACCCCATTTTAAATGCTGTACAAATGCTATCTTGTAAAATACATGACAGAAACTGTTAGTCTAATCTCGACAAGAAATGAACAGCCTAAGAGTGTCTCTCATCCAGTTTAATCCAATTTTCCTAGTGGGGAGACCAGCCAACAGCTCTAACCTTGTTGGCATGCAGGCGGCATTCATTGATGAAGAAGCTGGATGCTCCTTTAGATGACCACATGAGCTTGGAGAGGCCTGGCTGGATCTGTTTATCTAGGGAGCGAATCTGCTCTCGGAAAAGGTTCAGCTCATCAGCTGACATTGCACTGATGATCCTGGCAACAAATCAACACGTGAAAAACCACAACAAATGTTAAACATTTACTTCTGCTGGGAATGCCTAAGATTCAATGTGTACTAATGTGGAGTTATTTGCAGTGAAAAGTACAATGTGCAGTGCGTATCAAGTGTCATGTACAGCAGGGAAAATACCAGCTAAGACTATATATCGCAATATGAGTGTGTGCAATGCAGTTTCAGCCACAGTAAGACATGTAGACTGGATACCAACTACAATTACAGTTACAGGGTACAGTTTCAGTTGCATGGAGAAGAGCAGCAGACCTGTTGTAGTCACGGACCAGCAGTAGCACATTCTCCCGCAGGGTACGCAAGTCCTCTTTGCGCTGGTACACGTTCAAGACGTAGTGAGGAACCTCAAACTGCAAGCGCTCCCAGTAATGGATCTCATTGAACATGATCAGGAGGTTCCTAGGTACAACACAGTGATTTAAATTCACGTTCAAAGTACAGCAAGAAACCTAGGTCACAGAAAAACACATATAGCTTTAAACTAAAAGAGACCAAGTGTGCTGCTTTTTGAAGTTAGATTTATTCTAGTCAGAATGGTGTGAGAGAATGTAAACTAATCTAATTGTATAAAGCAGTGTAAAGAAATATGAGTGTATCTCTTTATGAGATGCCCCAAACGTGCACAGAATTGTAGAATATAACTTATATGAATTTGAGACAGAGAAGTGACCTGTCAAAGTTGACATCTAGCATGCCAGCCTTTTCCTTGCAGCGGACTATGAGAGGATAGTCAAGTTTCTTGATGCACTGCCGGTCCAGGCTCTGGCTCCATTCACTGAAGATCCTGAGCATCGTCTCATCCAGTTTCTGCACCAGCTGTTCATAGGCCTGATGCAGCTCCCCTTCCCCGTCAGCCTGGGAGATGAAGTGGGCATGCTGCAGCACCTGCAAATAGACACATGCTGAGAAAGTAGATCATTACACAGCGCCAGCGCTGGTTGTCAAGACAAAAGCTTGGCAAAGAAGGGTAGGATGCAGAAACACACCCCAGTGTGGTACACTCCCAAACACACAATGTAGTGCCAGAGCTGACTAATAAATTTCTGCAGATTAGCCGACATTTTAACTTGCTATAATTCTCTTAATTGGTGTTAAGTTTCTGCCTGAACTACTTAAAAAAAACAAACCAGATAAAACATCCTCTAACATTGCGCAATGAATCATTAGTCAGCTTTGGCAAAGCATTCAGTCTGTGACAGTCCCTGTAGCAATTAGCTGAGTAAATCCAAACCCTTTCTAGCATACATCCATGGGAAATAGGAGTCCCATTTTCAATGTGGTATTTATATTCTACGTAGGTGGGGGAAAAAGTCTTTGGTAGTGAGAATTACATACCAAAAGAGAGCTTCAAAAGCAGAATAAAACACATAGCAAACTAATCAATTAATTACTAGTAGGAAAACAATTGAAAAATTTCCAGTTTTTTAAAACACCTTTTTGTAAAATATGTGGAAGTCAAATTCCACAGCAGGCCTCACCTGATTTAACGGCATGGTCCAGAGCCTATTTTAGAATTACTGGGTGCCAGGCTATGAGACTAGACCCTGGATGGACTGCCAATTCATCGCAGGGTGCTCACACAAATATGCGCACACTATGAGCAATTTAAATTGACAGATTAATCTGAAACACAAGTCTTTGAACTGTGAGAGGAAACCCAAGCACCCGGACGAAACTGACGCAGACACAGGAAGAACATACAAATTCCACACACACTGAGCCAGATTTGAATCCTTGCCTAGGTGTTAGATACTGTAGCCTGGCGGCAGCACTATTTGCTGTTTCACAGTGTCACCCAACTAGACATAAAAATAAAAATACCCGTGACTTTGATTGTGACTTTCCTGTGACTGTGATTTTTACTAACGTACTCCTTTACAAAATCATCTGAACACGTCTTTGGTGTGGGTGTTATCGACGCTCACCCTTCCAGTTGCATATGGCTCAGTGTCTCTGAAATCTAAGACATATGTAACGGTCAAAAATCTGTGAAGGCTAAACTCTAGACCAGTCAGAAACATTGCTGCAGAACTGGGAGCATGATAAATCCTAGAATAATACTGAACTGCTTTACTCAAGCAGCAGACTGACCTCATTCTATGATACAATCCACTCAAGCTGCTGCTCCTCTGCTATTGCTGGTGAGCTGTACCAAAATCCTCATTAAAGGTGGTTTTCCACTGCCATTGTTATGGATTTCATTTTGTCAGAGTCTGAGCCCTCTGTACTCTGGGCTAGTAATGATGGGCTAGCTGATGTTTCAATAAAATATGTCTAATTGGTTCGTAGTATTGATGATAAATCACCTAAACTATTTGTTTTAGTAAAGCATGTCTTTTAATTCTATCTAATTAATGAAAATAGCAGCTGCCAGTGGAAGCAGTTGGATGATCTCAGAAACTGAGATTATAAAGCTGTCAGTCAAAGGCTGTATTAACCTGCTGGTGATAATGAGTTTTTTCATCATTTAATCACATTTTGCTGTCAGTTCAACACATGCTACAAAATATATACTATCTGCAGTGTTTCCGCATGGTGTCTGTTCTTGGGTGTGCCATACCCCACACCCTATACATCCAACATGAACCATTCAACCCTGCATTGGAAAAGCAGTTATTGATAAAGGATGGACAGACAGAAAGAATAGATGATTTTTTTAAACTGCTATATGTTTTTTTTAATGTTTCTATAAACTTGTTTTTCCAGCATTTGAAGATGAATTAAACAAAAAAAATTTTACTTTACCTTGCATTCATACCTGTCACACATTTTGCTTGATAACACAACCATGATAAAAGCATTGCATTCTGTTTGGTACAGTTAACATTAGCTGTACGACAGTGTTAATGCAGTTCATATTTGAATGGACATAGAGCGACACTGTCTAGTGAGAACTAATTTCTCTAACATGTTTATTTTTCTATTCCTGTAACCAGCAACATCCAGGGAAGTGGCCATTCTACAAACTACCCACCTCCATTGGCCTTTGGATGCGGCGCAGGAGAGCCCGAGACCAGTGTGCTAGACTGGCCTGCTGGGCTATGTGGGCAGGCTTTTGAAAGGACTTGCAGCTCAGTTCCATGTTCACCAGGCTCAGCTCCTTGTTGAAAAGGGCATACACATCTAGAGTCTTCCTTTCAATGGTACGTTTGATGGCCTAGGAAAATACAGCAACATAGAGATATTGTGGTTTTGTCACAGTGAGGTCTAGGAGTACAGCATGTGTATCTAAGGAGTAAAAGAATGACCAACACCAAGGGTTTACTGCTACTGTCCAGACTTTGGATCATATGCCAAGATCTTCTAGACATCAGCAAGCAACTGTGGTCCTGAAGTTCACTCAAAGGTGCTTGTGAATTTTGTTCTACTATAAGCACAGGAAGACAATAGCCTGTCCCAGACCATATGCAGGTTACTGATACTGTGATGTAGACTAATCCCTAAATTTTGGATGTGATGCAAAAAACCTCTCGAGCAGACAGGTGCTGGAACACATCGAGCAGCTGGATCCCCTCATCCACAGTGTTGACTGTTTCAAATGCTGTGTTGATCAGGTTCTGCATCATCACCTCAAGGTCCTTCACTGCTGCACGGAACCTACATACCGAACAGAATCAAAGATTAAATACACAAACACGTGCACAACTAGCAAATGCAGCATATTGATTTGAATGACTGTTTATGATTTGATGCACTGTTTCTCTTTGTTGAAATGTCTACCCCTTTCTATCATCTCAGCTGTTTTTCTGGAAACCGGACATAGCCCTCTGACCTCTGACAACACCGTCCATCATCGCTATCAAAAATTGGACTTCTAACCCCAACTATGCCCCTGGACAATAGAACCACTAACTAACTGGGGATAGGCAGCATCTGTCCTCAGGAACACCACGCCAGTTCAACTGTTTAAGCCCCTATGGATCTTTTTTACTTCATTTAAATTAGTTACGCTGCTTGTTGTTTCTAAGGCTGCCAGAAGTTCATCTGGAGACAACAATAATAGCATGCAGGAGCCTTTTAAATTTGACAGGACAAAGATGTCTATTGCCTATACTGGCTGTACATATATGTTACAATAAATTACACAGAAAATGTGGATTGGAACCATTTTTAATAAAGTTGAATACATTTTTATTCATGAGTTTGCATGGTTAATACACTGCCACTAGCATCTCTACGTTACTAGGTGTCATTGACATGTGCACTATAAAGCTCACTATTGTTTTCAGCCTACAATTAATCTTTCCATCAGATGAAGTAATTACTGCTGCCCTGAGCAGTGTGTCGGATCAGGAGAGCAGGAAGACACACCGATTGTAGTCATTGTGCCAGGATGTGTTCTTGATGTCCAGGATGCCCTTGCGCACACAACGCAGGCCCTGCAAGATTTTGGCAAAGGTACTCTCAATCTCCAGCAGACTGCGGGTCACTGTGGCACCCTGACTCCCTGCAAAGCAGGGCAGAGGCAGTTGTGTGCCTTCCTCCCACCGGGCAAACTGTTGCTGGGAGTCACACACCTGCAGCATTTGGATCAGAGCAGCAAACCATCGGAAATGGAAATAAACAAAAACAACAAATCTTGTTTAAAAAGTGTAACACAAAGACAAAAAAATCAGGATCAAAGAAACATTATAAGGCACTATGGACAATGGTGTCAGCTAAGTAAAGAATAACAAAAAAGAATAATGTAGAGCAATGGATGTAGGGCATGAAGGCCTTAGTAGTGTAGACTGGTCACCTCAAGCAGGTCCTTGCACCTCTGCAAGAAGGCATCCACCAGAGCAAAGATGACAGACTGGTCTAAAGCCCAGCCTTTACTGGAGTACCTGAATATTAAGCAGTTATTTCAGAAACTTTTGTTTGTTAGCAGCACATCATCATGACCTGGTTGGCTGAACTAAAACCAGCAGTTCTGTTAATAGCAAGGGCCGGGCAATTGCAAACCAAAAATTCATAATTAAAGAAGGCAGTACAGCTGGCATAGATGCATGAAATTTAAATATCACTTGACAACAGAATATCAAAGAGGATAAATGCAGGGAAGACCAGGCTGATACGTCTCATTTCTAGAGGAAGACCACTGTTAAGAGGCCTTGGTCTCAGGTACTGTCGGGTAAGACCACCTGGGCTCTTTGAAGTCACACAGGCTGCAATGGTAGGTCATTGTACATTTCCCACAGAGCATCATTTATCAGGCTGGCAGTCAAGACAAGGGACACAGGGGCAGCTTCATTGTCACAGAGAAGCTCTCTGCTCTTTTAAGTCTTTGATGGTGAAATCTGATGCCATTAATTGTGTAATTAAATAACAGCTGGGCTGACACAGGAGAAAGAGATAAAGAGAGAGAGGACTGACAGAGACAGAGGGTTAGACCAAGGGACAGATTGATTGAGAGAGGGAGAGGGCTGCAACAAGATAGATAGAAAGCAAAAGAGGAAGTGAGAGACTCAGAGAGAGATGGAGAAAAACAACAGGGTATATGGGAGGCCAGTGGGATCACAGACAGGCAGGAGAAGGGCAATGTAGTGGTCAGGCCCCCATTAATCAAAGTCGTTTGTTTTTGGCAAGTCATGCCCATGTTTGCTTGTGTCTGACGTCATGTGCACCTCGTTCAACTGACCTCAGTGTCTGCAAAAATCAAATACACACACTTCCGTTTCACCTTGCGCTGATCTTGCACTTGCTTTACTAAAACACTGAAGGGGGAGAAACTGAAATCTTTAGTCTTTGCTATCGCTGATCAAATTAGAAATCAAATACAAAATACAAATTCTATATATTTCGATTATAATACAGATTTGCTAAGAAACAAGAAAAAAGAACTTTCCCTGAAACTGTATGTTTCATATTGATGCTGCTAGTTGGAAAGAGCTTAGTAAAATATTCAGACAGATCTCTATATGAAACTACATAAGGACTCTATTGCTTGGCTATATAGTCTAACCCTTTCACACCCTATCAAAAACACTGCCAATAACTTGTCAGATCTGCCTTTATTCTCAGCCAGGGTAGTATGGATGACTGAGAATTCTGTGTGAGTGATGTGATGTGTGGGGTTGTGTATATCATTGAGTCATGTGCAGTTTATACTTGTATGTATATTAGATGTCTGTCTGTGGTGTGGGCTTGTGCACGACATGGCTGTTTGCAGACTTTGGTCTTGTATAGCAGGGACAGTGTAGTGATTAGGGCTTTTACCTATTAATGTGAAGGCCCCATAATTCCCACTTTTACTGCAAAGCAGTTAACATGAATTCCTAAGAATAAGATGTATATAACAGAGTAAACTTCCATGTTTCTGGCGTAAAAAATTATCACTATAAGTTGCCTTTACCAACTAAATTAATAATACTAATAGCATATAGGCATGTGCATAAAAGGGTTCCTTAGAAAATGTGGTTTGTGTAAGACAGCTAGAGCAAAGTGTGGTCAGGTTCTGGATGCACCTGCAGTGTGTGTGGGAGTTTATTATATTTAACCAGTGATTCAGGGAGAATCAGAAGGTGAAGAAGGAGAAATGGCCTAGGGAGGTTCTCTCCATCTCAAAAAGCTTGACCTTGTCTCCTTATTGATCACATTAAGTGTCTCTTAATTGGAACAATTGGGTCGATCTGTGCCAGTAATCAGAGACGATCAGGAGACCTGCTCAGCTGTCGCGTGTTGCACGAGAAACCATTATTCTGTACTGTGGCACACCATTTTGTGGTAAATTTTATTTAATTTTACATTTCATGTAACCTTTGTCATTTTTGTTGTCATATCATCATTTCACAGCAAACCACTTCAGTTTAGCTGTGAGGCATTATAATTTTACAGTGGGGTAACAAAGCTGTTTCACTAGGCCTTGTAATTTGACGTTAAGGAGCTACAAATTCACAGCGGGGAATTCTAATTTGAGACATGTTAAAGTAAAGCAACTGTACAATACAATAACTAAAAAAATTAATTATACAAATTATACAGTACAATAATATACTACATTTACCCTATTTAGACAGATTGTACAGTAAGGAATTCTACTTTTAGAGCATATTGAAGCAACTATACAACAGAGCAATTTATGGTGCAAAGCTCAAGGGTACAGTAAGCCAGGCCTGCAGGCGAAAGTATGGAACAGAAGCAACATACCTGTGGTGAAGCTGGGAGGCAAGAAGATATTCTTCTTTCCAGGATAAGCAACACTGAATACACTCATTGAGGGACTGCCTGCTGGATACCACATAGCCTTCGAAGAGCCGGTCTAAGGAGATCTCCTGGCAGCATAGGTGGATGATTTCATTGCTGATCTGGGAAACAAAAATAAAATGAAGTATGCCAGCAAATCATATTCTGCCTACAGGATAAAAATATAAACTTATTCATGATAATAGTAGATTACCCTCAATATAAAAGTGACCTTCTGTCACAACCTAAGTGACACAAGGGTACTACAGCTTGGCTTAATATTACTTTTAATATTGTTTTAGAATTTGTGTTTTAATAATAGTTTTAGAAAGTCATGACAAAGCTACAAATTGTCTCAATTAGAAAAAAACAGGGAAGAGAACAGATATGTAAATGGAAAAAAACTAAATGTTGAGCATACACTACAACATTAAACAGCTTAGGAGTTAACTATGTTCTTTTCTTCTTGTAGAAGACAACATATGTTCCCACAATTCTCAAGAGATTAGGAGGGTTTTTAATAATCAGTTGCTTTCCTGAACATTGTTTTCTAGCCAAACTTTTTGTCAAACCCATTGAAGGGCTACAAATCTTGTTTTATAAGAAGAATTTGTCTCTCCTTTTTTCAGTGGAAAAACTAAGGAAGCACAGGAGAAACAATTCTGCTGCAGTCATAAAAACAACGGATGGAGTTAAACATATGAGATGAGACAAACGTGATGGACAGGTCAGACAAGGCTACAGCTATACACTGTACGAATAATCCAAAGCAGATAATATGAATAACAAAAACAATTATTACATTTATTGGTAGAGTCATTATTTCAGGTTTCTTGCTTTGAAAAGAACAGCACACCAGAGTGGAATTTGGTGCCCCCAGCATTCTGATTAAAAAATGTTATTAAACCAGACATTGGATTTTCCAGCACAAAAACAAACCAAAACAAATAAAAGCAGGGAACCCCGAGGGAGGCAGGAAATAGTGGCAATGTACTCAGAGCAACTCTTACTCCAGCAGTCTTTGATTAGAAATTATCAGCAAATCTCACAGCAGAAAGCAAATTATGAAAGCAGGTTCTGCTTGAACTCCCAGAACCCTCAATGAAACTACACTGGGCTTAATAGCACAGGAGGGAAAAAATCCTCTTAAATCACAAGGACTGTAAAATGAATTGTGAGTGGTGCAGAAAGAGTTGACTGCACTCTTGTTTGCATTACTTGAAATGCTTCAACTTAAGATGATACCACACAAGGGATTGTAAATCCAAAAGGAACACAAATCCAGGTCACTGGAGATGTGATAACGAAAGAATTTTTTTAACTTATGGAGCTTGCTGTCTTCTCCAGTCCATTTACATCCACTACTTCAGTACAGTACTAAAAAAACCTAACATACAGTATGTATGCACTAAAAATTAAAAATATTTTGGTGACTTTCACATTAAAAGCTGACTTAAGCAATGAAGGAAGGACAACAGCAGCTGACACAAAACGATCCACACCTACCTGTGCTGAGCTGACCCTACAAACACTAACCCCTCAAAACAAAACTCTAAACTACTGCCTAAACAGAAACATCATTTCAACCCACTCAGACCTATGACAATAAAAGATTCCATATGCAAGTAGCAGGAGATGCAACCAATGGAAAAAATTAATAAATTTAAAACTCCTTATATCCTTTATAATGTTATTAAAGTTATTGATGGTATCAATATTTCTGAGGTTATGCAATTTCTCAATCTTATCAGTGTCCACTGGGCAACATGTACCTTCCCAGCTTCCTTACCAATGAGACAGTCACACATTTAAGTGGCTTTTGGAAGTAATGATAGCCTTCATGTTAGAAAAAAAGTGAAATAGGTATATAAAAAAAAAAAAAAAAAACGAGAAAGAGAAAATACAGCAGGGGGACTGCAATGACAAAGGAAGAGGTCAGGCGCTAATGAACTAAGGTTAAATGCTTTCACTCGCACTTGAGAAGCTGAAGGGAGACATGAAATCAACTTGAAGAAAAAATGGCCTTTGGTTTTCCAGAGAGGGACAGGGAGTGGCATGTTCTTTATTGCTGACAAGCAAGTGACCACGTGACTCTGTCAGGGCCTGCTCTGAAGAGCTGGGGGTTGTATCTGAAGCGGTGGGCAGCATAAAAGGATTCTGTGTGCCCTCGTGTGAAGACTGCATGAAACAGGCAGAGCAGTGAAATAACTGGGCACTCTAGCAAATGGCTCAAACAGGAAAGGTGCTTATGCCAGTGCATGCTGGGTCTTGTTAACCGGTGGTAAACAAAAAGAAATACTTGGCCATACTCCTGCACCAAGCTGCACCAACTGCCCAGCACTTAGCACCTTGCGAAACAGAGCTGTGATCCTCTCTGGGTTGTTGTAGAATGGGGAATTTGTCCAGATGATGCGGACAAGCTTGATCATGTGTGCCAGCTTAGGGGTTGCGTTGCAAGGCTTGAGCTGGGCCATCTCCTGACATGGATCCCGGAGCAGAGACAGGAAGGACAGGTTGGACTGTGCCTGCAGCATGCCATCCTAAACACAAGCACAACCACCAGAATGCAAGAACATAAGTATAGTTACATGGACACAAATACACAGACATTCAAGGAAAGAACCTTGGACTGCACCAAGATATATACAGAGATCGACAACTATGCAAGTAAACACCCCAAAAAAGAACATTGGAGTGCAAGGAAGAACACAAACAGACATGAAGAAGCAAACAAAGTACATCAATATTAGTTACATAGAGATACATGTGCACAGTATATGTTCACTACACAGAAAATGCTCTGGCTAATTCAACACTGTATGTGAGTTTATCAATTTTTTCAGGTCCTATTTGGTGATCCGATCTAGATTACTGGACTTTTAATGCTAATGTCTCTACACTAGATTGAACCAAGAGGACCTTTAAAAAGTGAAATTGACACCAATCAGTATTAATGAATATAAGTGCAGTTGTACTCATAAATAACTCCAATGTTAATGAGTTTCAGTTTTGATATGCGTGACAGCAAGTGCCATCAAACCTTCTAAACGAGGCAAGATTGCCAACTCAGCCTTCCCCATTAAAGACGGCAGAGGCGGCTTTCTGGTGATGGGTGTGATAAGGAAGCGCAAATGTCAATTTTAAATAATTTGCGTCAGTGGAGAGAATCACCTCTTGCATCAGTCTTAATTATATTATGCTTCACTCACATCTTACAATAAATGTACATGCTAAGCAAACTCTAAACTACTAATTTGTGTCCCAGTCCTGTGCAGCTGTTCACAGTGTCAGAACAGACAGAAAAAGTAAAGGTAAAAAAGACCCTCTCAAACCCTGCCCAGTCTCAGTGCACCTGTATTCTCTTGGAGAGTTTGTAGAATGGGAGAACATAGTTGGACTTTGAGAGCTGTAGGGTGGCCTGGATTTGGCACACTCCAGGCTGCAGCAGCTGCTGGCTGATGCCTGACAAGTCCGCACAGCGGTTCTTCCAGAAAGTGATCTCCTCCAGGGGCCCTGAGCTGTCGTCCAAGTCCACCACTTCCTGGGCATTCAGTACTTCCCTGATCTGCCGTGTCCAGTGAATCATCACCGCTAGTTTAGATGGGGCAAAAGAGGCAGGGGGGAAGTATAAAGAAAAAGAAGACCAGCAATTAAGAGTGCAAGAGAAAGAAGGCAAAGAATACATAAAAACCAATAAGGTAACAGGTGTTAAATAAGTGTTAAAAGGAGAAATATGTAGTAAAGAGATAGGACAACAAAAACATAATACACCATGAATAATATCACTTAAGATCAAACAAATATAACTGCTAAATGAAAAAAGTATAAAAATTCTATATCATTAATTACAGCCAGGTCTCTTACTCTCCAGTCTCTGAACGAGTTCCTTGTCTTTGGCGCTCACTTCGGGGCTAAACTGCAATGCTTCCATGGGAACATACAACACGGTTTGTCCCACTAGCTTGAACCTGGTATCTGGAACACAATATCACAATGGCATCAGGCCTGAGCACCTATTTTCCTCACTATAACATCACTATCCACTTAGCTAGGGCTGTTGAATAGTAAACAGTAGCTTATAATTAATTATCTGATTCTCAAAATACTGCAACAAAATCCTAAATTATTTAACTGCTTCCAGCTCAAGCTTTAAATTTTAGGACTACCTAAAATAATTTGTTGTCTGAAACAGAGGGAACCAACGCAGAGGTGCCCTGGATTTTATCAGTCACAGTTCCATTTGCACACATTAGCTACTGAATATTTATTAATACTCAATATTTATTTATGGAAGGAGCTCTGCATTTTGCTTAAGGGCACAAAAATAAAGGTCCAAAACAGGATTCTAGCTGTCAGCCTGGTGATTTACTTCTTCCAGTTCACTAACCACCCTTTTGCCTGTACATGTAATACAGCGATGATCACCCACAGGGGCTCTGATGGGCTACACATTTCACATGTTTTGAAGACCAGAAAACCACACTCATACTTATGCTCGTGTATGCTTGTCTCATTGCTGCCTTTCAGACTGTGAAGATGCAGGCTACAAGAGGCAGTAGCCCAGATAGTACAGATGCCAAGTAACAGCTTGTAGCAACAGCTCCACGCAGTCACAGCATCAGTGTATTCACTAAATATCCAGCTGCATCTGAACATCTCAAAATTATGTTTACACTGTTGTAGTACACAACATTAAAAACAAAATTAACAAAAACAACTAAATCTCAAGCTGAAAGCTGTGGGAAACATGACTGGGCCCCCCTACCCATAAGAAACACAGTAATGGTTACCATGACACAGAGAGCTGGAAGATGAAAGGTGGAAGCATTTTTTACTCTTCAACTCAGTTGGCAGTTAATGATGAAAGACAAAAATTTTATCGATAACATTAACCAAAATCAATGAAAAAAGTTTAGAACAATAGAATAAAGATAAGCGAAACAATCACAGAACGAGACAAAAAGAGTGAATCAGAGCAAGGCCAGCAGGCATCTGTATAAGTGTATATCACAAAAAAATGTAAAAATAAAGGAACCTTTAACTTATATACACACACTACAGAAATAATGTGAAACAAATGGTAAATGCATTTGCCAGCTTATTTGTAGATGTGTAAAGGAGCTGAGACCAATGTGACGTGTGTGCATGTATGTATACACACACACACACAGACCTGTAAGAGTGGTTAGGAACCGATGCATATGCGCACAATAGTTGTTCTTGATGCTCTTGGGCCAAGCGGTGTTGAGGGTGACCAGCGGCACATGCACCCTGTTCATCAGACACAGTAGGCTCTCCACAGCTCCCCTCCGTACAGTGCCAAACTGGATTACATTCTCAAAGGTATCTGCCATGATGACCTGTCCCTCTGCCCGGATGAAGTAGGTCAGCTGCTCCACAGGCTGCAGAACATGGAAAAAAGGAACAGTTATGATGATACAGGAGTAAAACTTGAAAACGGTCATATCTAAATCAAGGCAGTTTCATTGACACCACTTCCCTTATAATCACAGACCAGTTGGGGGGGGGGGGGGCCGCGTTCAACAAAAGGTTTTTTTTAAAATCATATTAAAAACCATTAAAGCATGTTTCACCTTCTTGCGGTTTTTTTTGGNGGGGGGGGGGGCACGTTCAACTAAAGGTTTTATTTGAAATCATATTCAAAACCATTAAAGCATGTTTCACCTTCTTGCGGATTTTTTTGGGTGAGCCACAAAACATTACACAGTATGAAATTTAGCAGCACCTGCTGCCCTCATCGTTTCATACAAGCTTTCTTATTTCATAATTAACATTTTTATTTCAACAGTCTCCTGAAAACAGCCTCTGAAAAGACCATTAGTGCTATTCATATTAAAAAAGAACCAAGGTCATACCTGCGATGGCATGCTGTAGTCAACCTGAAGCCCAGCATAGGGGTCCAGGTGGACAATGAGGGTCCGGATAGAGGTGTCAGAGATGAAGTTGTCCAGGGTCCAATCGTTGTCCTCTGTCCATGAGGTGTTTGTTACACCACTAAGAGCCACTTGCTTCTTAAACAACTCTCTCTGCATGTGAGCAGAAGTAAAGTCAATATTGACAGCAAGTGTATTACAGGAATGTTGCGGCTCACACTGTCTACAAATCATTTGATGAGTGATGAAAAGTTTCCAAAGGTGGAATACATTTTTGTGTACAACCACTTCCTGGTCCAAAATAGTTAAAATGGTCACTTTCAAGGATTAACTTCATTGATACCTTTATGTTAGTGAACTTGAAGTCTAATCTTTAGAATGTCATCAAGTTCTTTCACCTTAAGCCTTATTTGTTCTAAACTGATGTTTTAAATGTCAGTGATGAACAGGTAGTGTCACCCTTCACACAAGGAGACAAAAATATGCATTGTATGACTGAAGCTAATATGCAATGTAATGCCGAGGCTTTCTAGTAACAGGGTTGCAGATCTCAGTACAATATTCTTTGAACATTTTTTTGAACTTCATCTGAAATCAGTAAAATTCAAATGTTTGTAGAATTTACCAGGCATTCCTTCTGTCCAATCTCGTCACCAGACGTCAACTGTCCATTCTGTCCAGCATGCTCCTCTGTCACACAAAGATTGCAGAATTTGATTTTACCCACACCACTGGTACTTTAAGTCAATGCAAGGAACATATGCCGATCATCTATTGATTGTTTCCATTCCCCAAAAGGATTCTCCCCTCAAACAGTAACAAAAAAACACAACTAATTTAAAAATCAAAAGTATCAACTGTTTTTTTTTTAACAAGGTCAGACTTTTTTAGAGTAATTCATCTTGTACTGTGTAGCCAACTGAATGTAAAACTAATACAACCCAGTGGCAGAACCTGATGGTGAATTCTGAGGGCTTCAGGGAAGCATTTCAATCAGTAGTTGATTGACCCCTGGAAGAAGGAGCAATTCAAGGACTCATCCAATCAGTGGTCCCCATCCATTAATTAAACCCAAAGCTGGAGCAAAAACTAAAAAACCTGTAGCTCTCAGGCAGCCACTTCTACTGAGGCACTATGCCTGGAAACCCTGAGATACGGTTGTGGAGTGGGTAGAAAGTGGGCCCTCTTCACCTTCCACCTGAGCCTCCCGCCCCTCTGCCAGGAATTCAGAGTCATCTGCCGTGTCACTACCATACTCAGTAGGAGAGCCTCCAGAGCGTGGTGTCTGGTATGCCATCATGGGGCTCCTGCTGAATCCAAATTCAAAGAGTCACACATCAAGAGCAATGGAGACACTGAGTACAAACAGCTGCCCTGCTGATGCCCACATGAGTCTAATGTGAAGACTATGTATACTATTGAGGCTAATCTAAAAACTCAAAATCTTTTTATCCTTAACATATTTTATTTACTGAATGGCTTTGTCCAGGCAAACCTACATGACTGCAAAATAAGTTACTCTTATAAAGATCCTCAGACAAAGCTGTTAAGTAAAATACACAAAGGACCCTGATGGTTAATCAACTTGAAGATTATTTTCAACAGTTTACTTTACCAGGGTAAGTACTGTGCTCCAGGATACTACATGAGGGAGATTCATAAACCAAGGGGGTTCAATTACTAGGTGACCATCCATTATGCCAGTTGCTCCTTATAAAGGTAAAACAGTGCTCTGTATTTTAACTTACATATAAAATACAGTATATAATATAGATATCATAGTATAATGTGCGTGCATACAGTACATACATTAAACAAATTTTTTCACTGCAGAGTTCTGGGTGTTTTGTGGTAATTTTTGTTAATTTTAAGACATGACTGGTCTTTCTAAAACAAAAAAGAGATTACTTTAGCAGTTTTTCCATAAGTGGTCTGACGACACATGTGACAAGAGTTTAGCCGACAGAGTAAACTACGGCAGTTACAAATGACTTAAGTGTGTAGAAGCCGCTACTTGCATAATTCGAACGAGATGCCAGATTCCACGCGAGGCTTTTTCAATTTCTCAGTTTGCCGCCGCTGAGGCGCTGGTCCTGCACGGTCGTCGTGTACCTACCTTTCTTTCGCTCTGACTGAAACGTTTACACGTTTGAGGTCAGGAACCCGTTACGTATATCATTTCAGTTAGAAGTTTGACAGTTATGGACAGTCTTTTTTTCGGACGCTGAATGCGGAGAAGGGGAATAACTGGACGGTATCTCGTTCCGAAGCCAGCGGCCGTTGTTGCTGTCACCATGGAAACACAATGAGTCACCATAGAAACAACGCGTTAGACAGGCGTGGGACTGGCGCGCGGCAGTCGGGAGCGCGCGCAAGCCGCGTGCAGAAAGCGTACTGGAGGCCGGCACGAGATGAATTTTAGTAAACGCCGGGGAAGGAGGAGGAAGAACGTGGTGTCACGTGGTACTGATGAAAGCTCATACTGATAAAATAGTGTGTCTTAGTGTAATTTTACAGTTGGGTAAAAATTGTGGTTTTATGTTTAAGTGGGACTGAAAAACATTCTACGATACAAACATGGATCAGATTACGACCGCGCGTGTACTGTTTTTCTTTCTCTTCACCAGAAAACAACCGAATACGTGGCATTACACGTTAAACGACTCGATTTTAGAAAATAACCTACAAAATAAATTAAAACTAATAGAATTAAACACTGTAGGTCCTGAATTATGCTAATCTTCGTTTTAGTTTGACCAGATGTACGTAGAGAACAGGTACGTGATACATACGGTTGTATTAATTAATTTGATCTTAGTAACTGCCTCTCAGATTTTGCATCGTAGGGGTCGGGAGTCTGAACCTGGTAGCGTGGGGTGCCAAACAGACAACATTCACTCACTTCTTGCAGACCGTGCTGTCATCAGTTCAAATGAAACGCATGTCTTTGGACTGTGCAGTGAAATCCAGTGGTCTCGAACTCGATGACTTGGAGCCACACGTTAATGCATTTTTAAAGTTTTAGTCAGCCGTCACTATCACGTTGTCTTCTCACTCCTTGCTGTTAACATCATGGTAAAAGATGCACCTGTAAAATCTGTCCCCTGTTTTTTAAGGTACCAAAAACAGTGCATCTGCCTCTGTGCTTTTGCATGCTCTGTATTGGGACTGATGTATTTCAAGTAGTTCCCTAAACAAGTGCTGCTGGGGAAACCAAAGCTTAAGTGGGTAACTTTTATTTTAATACACAAGATTAAGCACTAAATCCTCATGGACTCACTCTGCCGCTGTGTCTGATAATGTCGCTTATCGCTTCAGCATCCCTGCACACCCCTCAGCATCTCTCGCCACCTGCAAGGAGTGATACATGGTCTCTGGACCTTAGCAAGCCCTCAGTCTGGCCCAGGACCATCCGTTTGTCAGCTGGAGTCTGTGGACATATAGAAGACGTATAGGGTCTTCTCTTGCCTGGAGTGAAGTTCTTTTCTATAAGCTTACTGTTCATCACAAAAAGTGAAAGAAAGTTGGGAAATTTAACAGATGGACCCTGTAACTGCCATGATTAAGCATTACCTTGAAATCACAGCTGTATCATGAGAACACTATACTGTATACTGTACACCTTAGAATGTACTTGTTCAGATCATACATTACCATTAGTAGATTTGCATTTTTCCAAGGAGCTATTTGCCCCATATTCCTTCATTTGCAAACACATCTGGGCTCCAGGACTCACACTGACAGCTTAAAGTGGGCACACCAAGCACAATGCCGTCAAAAAAGGAAACCTAAAAACCTTTTAATAAAACATGCCTACACAGGGACACTTCTTTTTTAAGATTAATGGCACAGACTGATTCTTTTTTCACTTGAACATTTTATTTCTCAATAATTCATTTGCAATGGAAAAAAAGATTCCATGGTACTCCTTGTTATACTGCCCTCAAGCAGGCAATAACTTTGTTGAAGGAGCAGGAGCAAGAAAGCTTGGTCTTTGAAGGGCACAGGGCCTTGTACAATGTCTGGGTTTGCCAAGGTATTGTTTTAGACTTTTTTAATATTCAAATTTAGTAATTGTATCCTAATATAGTGAGAAATTCAAGCATCCCCACTACCCATTTCCTTGCATCAGGTCAGATAAATATCATAGAGGGTGTAAAGCACTTTTACCGGTGTCACACAATTTTACAACTAGCTACACTCAAGAGAAAAAGTATTGCAAAGTGTTTACTACCTCAAAACCCAGGTGTGCTGCCAATTTACTGTACAATCATGTCTCATTCTTACATTTACAGCTTTATTTGATGGGTCAACCATTTTGTGTCCTAAACAGTAGTTGAATGACATGATTGAAATATCACTTGGAGGCTGTGTAACAGACTTGACAGTACCTTTCCATCTCCCCACCCCCTGCCTGTTGTCACTTTGTTCAGCTATAGTAATCAGTCATGTTTTTTCCGCTTTTCCTTACTGAGACTGTCCACACCAAGGTAACATTCACAAATGAAAACAAATTAATAAAGCTGAGAACCTTTGTGAGTTATAATAAACAATAATACAGAAATTTCACAATTGGTCACCTACCTCAGCACAAATGCTCTTGGGATTGCCACAGCTTCCATCGATTCCTGCTAAAACTAAATGGGGAACAGGGTTACGGTGGACATACTGCAGTGTCGATGGTGGATATGATTCATTAATAAAACTTAATAAAGACACGCCATCTCATCAATAACCCCTTGATGTAGCAATCACTCCTCAAAGAAGACTGTAAGGATGTTATATCATGATGGTTTATACTGAAGCTGCAGTAGTGTACTCTCTCAGCCTGTCAGTATTTCTGTCAGCTTCCCCTTTGTCAGCATCAGTGGCTTAGCTAATTCCTGAAGCATCTACATCACCTTAAAAATGGTTTGGGAAAAGGAACACAGTGTTTATCCTCTAGTCCCCTTTTTTTGAAAAAAGAACAGTTTGATGTTAATGCTTTTTGAAGAAGGTCCATTGTGGCAACATAAAGTCTCACTGTGAATGTGAATGGCAGCTTGTCAACAGCTTGCAAACATCTAAGTGTATCGCTGTTTGTGAAAAATAGTCAGTCTCTGTTAGCTATGTCAGAGTGCAGGTGTCTATGTGCGTGTTTCTAAGGGTGTGTGGGAGCATGAGAGTCAGTGCAGGTCTCAGTGTATCAGATCTAAAGCTCATCATATAGTGCAAGTCCCTTTATGTGGTCAAGCACCCCATCAGCAGCAGTGCACCGGTTGCATTGTCTTTCACCACAATAATGAAAGCGTGGTCTGCATAGAACAGCTTAGGCTTCTTCATCTTCACATCTTCTATCTGACTGTCATCTTTGCCTGAATCAGGACCCAGCTCCAAGGAGGCCCAGTGGAAGTCCCCACCCCATATGTAGCAGGACCACACTAGCTGCCTGTCCTGGTGCCCCAGAGAAATCAGCCTTCTTTACATCCCAGGCATCAGTCAGGCCCAGGGTCAACAAATATTTCTGGTGAGGAAGAGAACTAGTATTGGAGCACAGCAGAAGAAAATACATTGCAATTAAACCCAATTCAATACATTTAATTATCTTCCCTCAACTGCTCTTAATTGAAGAACTGCCCAAATTGTGGTGCAATCACATTAATATTGGTACCAGATTTTAAAAAATGCACGATGCATTGGATACAGCTTTCTGCTTTCTACAAGAAAATAAAGCAAAATGATAAAAGTAATAAAAAATACCAATTTTATTACATAGAAAACTCTTTTATTGCTTTAAATTCAGCAGATGGCCTCGTTTTTATGTTACTGTACATAGAGGAATTTCCTACTTGTTGTGCAGAGTAAAAAAATATCACCATACCAATTTAATTTAGCTAAAAATGTACTGTGATTATAACCACCCAAGTGAGATCCATTATAAACAACATGGATTTCTGAGGGGGAAGAGGAAGTTAATAGATACACTAGACCCGTGAAAACATACTGCACTCTTGTATTACACATTATTACAATTGTAGCATCAATGTAGAAGCATGCAATGAGATTTATAGGGATGCAAAGGAGAAAAAGGGGAAGCACATTTTTATGCTTTACCAGTATGCACAGTATAGTATAATGTGTAATAATGCATTTGAGGTTTCTGCATAGATATGCAGTAGAGGAAAGGAGTGTAGATGCACACGAGGAAAGGCGGGGGACACAGGAGAGAAGTTCATGACAGTTCCTGTCAGCGCCACTAACAGTGTGGCCTAATGTGGCTCTGTTCTCCCTGTGTCCCTGTCTTCCACCTCCTCACAGCATCCAGCACATACCACCCTAGTCTCTAATGCACTTCCTTTGTCCTAATCCATTATTCCTTCTTCACTTTATCACTGTCCCATTCTTGTGAACTGCCACTCTATGGCACTCTCATCCTTCATCAGCTCCTTTCACTTTGCCTCTTCCCTCCCCAACTTTGTGCCAGGATTCTCTGTCCTGCCGTCAGCCACCAGCTTCTTTGTCCTTGTTGCCTCTGTCAGATGATAGTCATACTTTCCCTGTCATCAGAAGTACAATGATAAGGACCGCCATATAACTGTAGGTGCACACTGCCATTCCAAGTGTTGTTCCCCCAAAATAACTGTTCAGCAGAGTATTGCTGCTGTAATTGTTGGCATGACCATCAGTTCAGTACTGTCAAAGCTTCAGCATGACACGGTGTATAACAATGGCAAAACTGTCAGGACCAATTATACTCATCAGTAATATTTGCAGATCACATATGACCTCCATTGTTCCTGATATAAATAGAACATGCTCATTCTTCCCCTTTAATGGAAGCATGTTCTTGTAGAAGAGCTCCAGGTCCTTTAATTTTTTATAACAATCTGAATTTTAAAATGAAGTGTTCCTGTCACAGTGTGGCACAAGAAAGACTGTGACACCAGAGTCCACAGGGCCCAGCCCGGACCACCCGCTCCTAAATTGATGCGATTGTTGTTTCCCTCCACATCAAACCAATTCACAATGAGGAAAGTTTCAAACACATATGACCGAAACACAAAGTTCAGCTTTATAAAATAGCAATTTAATACATTGCACAATGTAAAAAATACTTAACTAGCCATTTTATATTCTAAATTAAAAGATTATTTAAAAAATCTAATTAAGAGAGGGCATTTGTGAACAACTGTAACTTACAGGGCAGATTCCCTTTTTAATATGACCATTACTTTAAGGTCAACATGTTGTTTATAAGTTGCACTTAGGAATAAGAAGAAGAATAAGATGTAGAGCTCATCTGAATTAGTTTAAATTTCAACACTTTATAACATCATTGATTTTGACAAACAACCACACTTTTACCTCTTTTAACCATCAATATTTTCATTTTCCATTCTTCCTCTACTTTGAACCATCTTTTTACTATCTTCATAATGCATACAAGGAAGTCTCCTTTACCCTTAGCTCGGTGGACATGTGTTACCACACAAAAATGTGAGCAAAATATGAATGAATAATGTATGAAAGAGAGTAGCACAGGGCTCCAGTCCTGTATGAACTAATGTAAAAACTGGAGGGTTGCCTAAGTAAAGGAAAGCAGGAGGCCTTAGATTACTGTTCTATGTTTTATTCAGCTGAACAATCTACAAACTTTAAAATGAACCATCTTCTCTGTGACTAATGTACTGAACACTTGTTTGCATAGCTTCTGTCTATAGTTTAATCTCTATCCCTTCTGCTTTTTCACTGGTCCAGATGTATTGGTACATTTCCAAATCTATTCATTTCATTCATTCACTAACCTCTTTTCTGGACCCTACTCCAGAGGGCAGGGTATACCCTGGACAGGACAACAGTCCATCGCAGTGCAGTCGCACTCATTCCTTCACACATGCACACACTAATTTAGAGTCAACAGTTTACCTGAAACACTGTCTTTGGACAGTGAGAGGAAAACAGAGCACCAAGTTAGCAATGCATGTAAACTGGGTCAAAGGTGCACTCTACAAAGACTGATATCCAAAGAAACACATCTTCAATAAAATCTTAATTTCAGCATCCCAGTCTGGTTCTGATCATTAAAAGGTGTACAAAAGGGACCTAGAGCATAGTTTAGCAGTTTAAGTGGCACAATGGGTTAGCATTCTGTAGTGTCGAGCAAGCTACTAAACAGTCTCAGTTTGTCACAGTCATGGGCATGAAGCCCAGTGCATGACAGTAGACAGTGACCCTTGGCCAGGCTTGTTAGACCACCAAAGGAGCAGTTTCTCTGCAGATTTGACCGAGTGCCCTCAGCCAGGCTCATTAAAATAGCGACTCTGAGTGGGTTCCTTCTTTGCAGCTTGTCATGGTTCTTCCACAAGAGCCTGTCCTTTGCACCAGTGGGGAGGGCTATATTTAGCCAGAGCTTCCACACTGTCCCCAGTGTTTGTACACCCATCAACCCTAGTCCCCCTTCTCCTCCCTCCTTGCCTGTTGAATGTCACTCTCATTTAGGTCAGCAGACCCAATGCAGAATACAGAGACATTACAACAACACACATCTGAGCACAACCTGGAGGAACTGCAGAGAAAATCTGGATAATGGCCGTCTCCAGTGCATGGATAATTCGAATGAGTCAGGACAAGAGATGCAGCGGGAAGCTACAGGCATGACCAGAATGAGCAGCATTAAATCAAATTTTAGATCCCTCTACTGTACATATTACGGTTCTTGCTGTTTCAGCTCAACAGCCCCCTCCACAGACTACTCACTCCCAGACAGTGTGATGAACAATATCTGCTCGGCTGAAAGCAGTCAAGGAAATCAATGTTGTATAGCAGGATGCTGTGCAATTCTGCCTGCAACGGCAAAGCAAAAAGCATGTGTTCCATGAACTTTGTCTTGTGTCAAGTGAGGAGGGGTGGAGCAGAGGAACACACTATAATCAGACACAGAAACCAGGAATGCTTCCTGCACTGCTCTTGAAAGCCGAGCATTAGGGAGCCTCCAAGATGACAGTAATGTTTCCTCAAACTTTCAATCCTTTGTTCAGCTAAGAGCAAGAAACAAGATCTGGCAGGATGCCCTGTCAGGAAACAAGGAAGTTCTCATTTGTGCCTGAAGACAGCTAACTGATCACCCCTCCCCAGGTTTGTGTGTACTGTATTAATACAACAGGATGTCTTCTTATAGCTGCTGGTATTCTTACAGTTGGAAACTATTTCTGCTTTTGGTTTTAGGGAACTTCCATCTTCAACTTGATGCTTAAATATTGTACCTGCAGATGTTACCAGAAGTGATAAAGTTCATGGCTATGTAATGGTATTATAAAGTAAGGGCTTTCTCTTTGTCCACTTCACTTACCAAGTACTCTACAGAAGAAAATGTAACCTTGGTGAGGCTCTTTTAGTCAAGTCCCCTGCAGAAATGGTCCCTCAAATTCTCCTTGTGATCCATCTTCTTAAATTACCATAATCTTCCAGTGCATCCCTTTGTCCTTCCACAAAAGTATTTTATTTGATTACCCTTTTTAACATGTTTCATTTACATCTGTTTGGAATCTAAAAAACTGTGAGGTACAAACAAACTACTCAATCACTGCCTCCTGACCCTATCAAGTCTAACAAAATTCCCAGTGTTCTTCCATCTCCACAGCTCCTGCAGAGTAGTCAGTTAGCAGTTTGGACAGCTGCTTGTAAACCAATTTCTATAGCTTACCACTTGAGAGGACCAGTGCCTGAGCTTGAGGCCAGCCTACTTCTGCTGATGTGAAGCTCTGTGCTATAGTTAGCTGTACATACTCCTGGTACAATGTGTTAGTACCCAGATAACCATGGGCTACCAGATGATATATGGACTGCCCTGACCTCACTGAAGGGAAAGGGTTGTTCAGTTCTGAAAGACCCCAGGGAAAAAAGCAGGTGGTAGGAAGATTAAGACATGCTTCATTTCCCTGAATCCTGAAACTTGTTAAGGATTATTTCCTCCCCTGGCAGCAGAGAACCCACAGTATTCAGAGTTTGTAAAACTAAAGGTGAGCTGTTTTCTGTCCAGGAATCAATCAGATCAATTCAGTAAGGAAGGACAGTATCGGGTAGACATGAGTGAAGAGACTCTGTAGGACAGAGGGAACAAAACAACAAAAAAGAACATGAAAATGATGGATAATTAGAGCGTGTGAGAGATAAAGAGTAGCAAATAACGATAAAGAGATTCTCAAACAAAATAGAACAGGTAGTAAAGATAAACCAAAGATGGAGACTAAATGGAAAAAGGGAGAAAAGTTGTATAGAAAAAAGATGATAAGATGAAGAGGATGTGAGCAAATAGATAAAGGAAAATAACGAAGAGAGCAAAATGTACAGAGAGAGACAAAAATATGACAAAGAAAGGAAGCAGGAAGAAATGAGAGAACTTAGTTAAATTCATCAGGCTAGTTACAGTCATCAGGTAATACACCCGGTCAAAAAAAAACCTAATGGAAAGGATCATGGTCCAGAAGGTCCAGCAAGTATAGAAGTGTAGACTAGAAATTTGAGTGTAGACCCACCTGTAGACCAAGGGCACTACTCAGCTTCACTCTGAGCAGAGAGATGGCCAAGCTTTGCTCAGTCAGACTTTCAAAACACTCTTGCAGCAGCTCCTGGGTCAGAATTTTGTCCAGTCGGGTCTCCACATGAAAAGGGAGCAGGAGGACCACGCTGGCATGGCCCTCCCACAATCCCAGCTCCAGAACCTGGACCATGTTCTTTATGTCCTCGTAGTGGCGGTACACACCTGAGTAAGGATCTGTAACTGTAACACAAAGATTATTTAAATACACTGTAACCTACAGGGGAGGTGGAACCTACCTGCTCTATGCATCAGGATCACCTTGGTGTATGTGGTACCAAGAAAACTGTTGCAGGTCCTGCACATCCCTTTCGAAGCCTCTGTCCCACATGCCTGCAGACATAGGATGACTCAGAATAAGTCAATACAGAAACATCTACAAAGTCTATAACTGCAATGCCTTTCCTAACTGTCACACACCAACTCTGAAAAAATACACAGCTTTACCCAATTCCCTATCTTACAAACTAAGTAATTAAATGATAGGATGCTACCTAATCTTAGATAGTTACTCTACAGCATCCTCACATTCTGTGTCCCTCATCAAGTGTACGATGCAAAGCATCCAAACAAAAATACAATGCAAATGTAAGTAAGCACAGCAGCAGCTAATAACCTTTCTTACTTACATTTTAAGTCACTGAACAATCTTTACGGAATGGGAAATGAGGAAAGCAATGATGTTACAGAAATCAAAGATAAAAAGGGAAAATAACCATCCATTCAATGTGATCTTACATCAGTCGGGAAATATAACAAAGGGAACGTATTCATAAATGGAGTTTGCCTTCCATGGTTTAAAAACACAGGAAGCAATTGACATAAAAATAGGAGGGAACTAAGTTATAACTACTGTATATTGGCTGTGGACCTTCATTTAACTGCAGTAAGAAACCATCTCACCATTGAGGGGTTAGAGTAGAGAAGCCACACTGGCAGTTGAACATCTGAAACAGGAATTAAAATATCACTAGCAGCAGAGCCACAAAAAGCAGAGAAAGTGCTGTGTGCTTGGTTTGTGTACATATAGATGGGGTAGGATAAGTACTGTAGAGATGTATGTGGCTCAAAGCCAGCACTTTTGTGGTTTTCGTGGAGAAGTGGGTTAAGGAAATGTTTAACCACTGGCTTCCTCAGTATGTGTCTTTGGGTCACAAACATGGGGAGAACATGCAACTCCATACATCCTGAGCTAGATTCAAACCAACACCCGAAGACACAAAACTCACTGGGAGGCATAAGCATTAACCCTACATGCTAATTGTGCCCATCCAAGTAAAAGGACATATCAGTTGTCCTTGAGAAGATACTGAGGATTCTGCAAAGATTCTGACCTGGATGCTGGGTGCCAATGGAAACCCATAAACTGTGACTGGAGAGCACTGATGTTCTGAACAACTCAGAGCAGCAGTGGTGTTGACACTGAAGCAATGTCATTCTGAAAGCCCAGTACAAGTCTGAAGGTTTTAAAAAAAATGATGAATGTTGTAGAAAATATATGCTTTTTGTGGGGCTACACTGGGACCTATTGTCCCCAAACGACTAATTCTCAATTTAATTTTCTTTTTTATCTGTCAGTTCTGAGGTCTTTCAGTTCACTCCTATCAGGTTATTTGTCTGACTGCCAATGACATGAGGGCAAACATGAGTGCTGTTACCAAACGGAGCTGTGCAGCTCTGGCTCCACACTTGCAAAAATCCACAGGAGTCTGACATATCCCAAGACCTAACCATATCACAGCAACCAAAGCTTAAAATGCTTTTATTTCCCACTGACAGCCTCATAAAGGCACTCTTTTTTTCTACCTTACTAAACACTTCAGCTTATCCAAAATAACCAAAACAAATCGGAGTCACCATGTAGCAGGGTCCAGCTGCCACCCCCAATGAAAATAAATTTGTGTCCTATACAAGTGAAAAGTAAAAAATTAACACAAAAGTGCCATAAAACATGCAAAATATTTTATACTCATGAATTATCAGTAACCACTTGGCTAATGCAGGGCTGCAGTGGTCCAGAGCCTATCCGAGACACACAGAGCACAATACAAGGACAGGACAGGACAGGACACCAGCATATCACAGAGCAATCACTAATACACACACAGGACAATTTAAGGTCACCAATCCACTTGAAACACGTCTTTGAATTATGGGAGGAAACTCTTTTGAACCCAAAAAAGAACATGTAAGCTACATGCACATAGAAAGGGATTTGAACCACATTGACAGCATGGAAGAAGTGAGGCACAAACACTATCTACTGCACCACTTCAAAACCCTGAATTGTTTATGATGAATAGAAGAACTGGTGTCAAGGAAAAAGGTGGCATTTTGCCCCGTTTAACAGCTAATGGTGTATTAATGGATAGCACTGAAAAGTTCCAATGATAATTAACCAACAGACCAGTCAAAGCTGTGATGTCTACACACAACTCTTTCATTGGTTCAAATCACCAGGCCTTTGAAGGCACTAAGTAGCTCTTGCCATTAAAGGCATTATGAAGCTTCTCACTCCCCATCATTACATTTACTGCATTTGTTCACCATATAAAAACTGCTGCCTAATAATGATTCTTACATCTCTCAATCTTCAATTCATTTAATGTAACATATCACTCCCCCAGTCTCATAATAGGATAAAAAGTTCATCTCTGAGAAATGGGCTTTTTTAAAACATGTTTTAGAACTTATTAAAATACAGTTTCTAATCTTTATAATCAGAAACAATTACTCAGTTCTCCATTGGTCTGAACAAATGTTTCTAGGACTATTTCCAAAATTCTGTGGCCTAGCTTTTATTTCAATGTCATTTTCATTAATAATGATCAGTCACATCAATCAACGTAATGCTGATTTAATCCACCACCATGCTTTGCTGGCTGTTGCCTTACCAGTCTGACCTTCACCAGCCAGAAGACAAGCAAATATCGCAGAGATGGACAGCTGTTTACATGACTCACATAGAAAACATCAACAGGTCGAATCTTGGACTTTTGCTACAGTCACAAACATCCTGTCAATTGACAGTTTCTCTCAGAGGAGCTCATAGATGCAGCAGTTAAAAATGGCTACAGTAAATTACACTGCAGTCGAGCTACATGACACAGCCAATCACAGCCAGGCAAAAATGTAGGCAGCTTTTGAAAATGAATTGTTATGGAAAAAAACTGATTAATATTCGTGAATTGTTCATTTGGTTTTTTCCTTTTTTCTTTGTTGTGTTATCGTTTGTGGGTTTGTTGGCTACTGTTTTGGGATCCTATTTTCTTTGTCTTTTGTTTGTCTGACGCAGTAACAAAGGCTGAATTAATTAGCCAGCATGGACCAGAGCTCCCTTGGCGGGCCTCACATCCCCTCCACCCAGCCTGCCAATCACTCTCGCTCACTTCCTCACCCAATCCCTCCCAATCCCCTCCATCAACCTGCAGTCCTCCGCCTTGGCTGAATGGTGCTGGGGGACACACTGAAGTGTTTTTAATTTGGCCTTCAACGACTGACTAAAAGAGATGAAAGGCAAACAAACCAATCCTGGGAAATCGGGCCAGAGTGTCTGAGACATCTGGGGACCGAGCGTGCCACAATGGAAGGTGACCACAGTAACACAAGCACTGTGGCAGAATATTACCTTTGTTTTTTCTTCACACTTAATAGCTTCATTTATATAGGGTTGATAACCATTACTATTTTATTTTTGGTACAATAATATAAACAATAATAGACAAAAATGGTTAAGTCTACATCTGGGCAATCTCAGGAAAACCTATGGTTTCATCTGACAGGTACCCCTCATTTTTGGTTGAAAGACAGTTAACCTCACCCCTCATTCAGAACAAGTGTAAATTTGGCACTAGGTGAACAATGACTGACCATCACACAACAGCAGGCCTTGAGGGGTCACTTTTACCAATTTACTGGCATTTTCATTCCTTAGATCAGATGCCATAGAGCACAATGGAATGCTCACGTGTTGTGCCCTACAGTCTTGCTTTTGGGTGCAGATGTTGGTCGTGACACTGAGAGGGAAATCTGGAGACTGTGCCACATAAACATCCCCTTACTATGGAAAGGGTCTCTGTGACCAAAAGGAATAGCTTCCTCTTCGGACAGCATCAGCAAAATCTAACCTGTAACATCCAGGCTTTTTTAAGGAAGTGCATGTATAGCACAGCAATACTGCACCTGAACCCTGTAACAGCAGGCTGACAACTGGCAGTGGGGTGTTCCATGCATGCCAGTGTGTACTGTTGCCATTTTCTAAGACTTCTATTCCTACCAACCTGTAAAGTGCAGGGCAAGGATCAAGGCCCCTGATTTGGCCTCAAGGTCCCTAATAAGCTACACCTCTTCAGCACCCCCCATGCTTTCGCTCGCCCAGGTGTGGAGGGTCTCACGGATGACCTATCCATCCTCCGAGCCCAGTGCCATGTGATCCAGTGTGAAGGGGGTCTGGGCTTTCGTGAAGCTCATATCAAGAGCAGTGGTTGGTCCTGCAAATAAAGCTGCAGAGCTGTGCAGTTGGAAGCTGGCCCCATTTGCAACATAGACAGAGGTCAACGTCCTGCTCTGGCGACAAAAGACTGGAGATCCTGAGAACCTCCTGGAATTGCCCTACTGTGTTCCCCTGTGCCCCCTTGACAACAGCAATCAGGGAGCTGCCCAGCAGAAGTGGAGAGAACATGGGGTTCAGGAGTTTGTCTGCTCGCATGGCCCGGTAGAGCCAAGGCCCCAGGGTCCCGCCAGCACCCCCAACAGCCAAACCAGGGACTTCTTGAGCGGCAACCTTCTTAGGGGTCAGTGGCCTGGGTAGCAGAAACAGTAACACCGACAGGCAGAAAAGGACAGAAGAGACAGCAGGCAACATGGCTAGAGACCTGCAGAAAATGGCACAGAAAGAAAGGAAGAGAGAAAGAGGATGGCACCCTGATCAACACGCCGATACCAGTGGAGGATGGTGAACATTTTACCTTCAACTGTTCAACTGCAAAATACTGTGCTGTATACACTAAATACACTATATACAGAAACTATATATAGGACCACAAACTATAGAAATCACTTTGGTATATACTAATCACCAAACCTATATAAAGGCTCATAATTATCACTAAACTTTATTCAGTTGTCACCTTTGTCCAAGGTAACTTACTATGTTATATTTTTAACTGTAAAATGACTTACTCGTTTATACAGCAGGATATTCTAACTGTATCAATTCAAAGTAAGCACTGACCAAATGAGGTACATAAGGACCTCCACACTGTAAGCCAGCTACTTTGACAGGCACTCTAGTCATCAAGAACAACTGGAGAAACCGAATGCATTTGAGGAATTCAGACCTTAATGAGACAACAACAGTTTGTTCCAGTACAGGTATCATGTAGCGAAAACCCATCGACTTCATGCCGGACTTTTCCAGAAAAGAGACGCCATTTACAGTTCCAGTAACCGACATCTTCCCTTCCCCAAGGAGGCAAATATTCCGTGTTCATTTTAACATCAGCACTGAGCATGATCATTTTTGAAAAGGTTAGTTAGGACAGAAAGGGCAGAGTGTGTTAAACACAGAACCTAAAGGTTTAATCTGTCGTCCATGAGAGATGTTTAGTGAAAGTGGAGGAAAACGCAACTCTGCCCGACCTGCTTATACGAGCACAGAGCTCTGCTCGAGTTCCGACACCCATCAAATAAAAGATGAGCGCGCGCCGTTCCTCCGTGATGGTCCGGACTCCTCTCTTTCTCTCTCTCTCTCTCTTTCTCTCTCTCCACGTGGCAACCGGAGGGGGGGGAGCGGCTGGTCCCCTTCATGTGCCGCCCACTTCGGTGTGTTTTACCGCTGTGTCCGAGCAGGGCGTCCAAGGACACACTCTGTGCCCTCTCGCTATCCACGCAGTACGGACGTGTTCCTACACAGCTCGTCCGGGTGCCCTCTTTACACGGGCCAGGCGAAGCCGGCCGCTGGTAGTTCTCGGGTCTGACGGACGGGGGCGCCAGTAGTCCGCAGTGCACGGCCCTGTGCCCCCATCTCAGAGCCTCGCTTGCGTGATGGTCGTTGCGATCGTCCGGTGCGCGCCTGTTTTGTGAGCTTTGGACACGTCTGCGCCCAATCTCTCTTTGTGCTTGTGTTTTTGCGCGCATGCTTTTGCAGCGACCTTCTACCACACACACGCACACGTTAGAGCAGCACGAGGGCAGCAGGTTTCTATTGATAAGGCGGATCTATATATGTACAGATAGCGATCAGAGATGAAAGGAGGGAAGCAGAAAAACGTGGCTGAAAGAGCAGGACGGAACTGAGAGCAGTGAAACATCCGTCGCGCCAATCAGACAAAACATGACAGTCCATAGACCCGTCCAATTATTACTCTCACACTATAATCAATACCGCACACACAACACTCTCTCTCTCTCTGATTCAGGGGCTCATTGGCTTCCCTACAATTCACACTGAAAAACAAAAAAGTACTATGCAGTAAATACATACAGCTTCAATGAGTGCATTAGTGTTTTGTTCGGCACAGACCCTCTCATAAAAAGCACTCATGTGGGTTCTTCTTTTGGCAAGACACACAGACACAGACATGCAACAGTGAGCACATCATTCCCTTCCAAGCGATTTAAACGTCTGCAAGAAGTGAGTCCTTACATGGTACACACACAAAACCCATACATTATACAGATGAACAACAGGCTGCATACATTCAGACGCACATAGACTGCATCCTGCAGCAATATGTGGAACTGGTCACCCAGTGATGCAAGACTCAAATGCACACACTTTCATGGCAAACGCAAGCTGACGGGTTATAGATCGGATGCCTGGGGCAGGGAACTGACGACGTCACTGTGGTTGGACCATGTGAAAGCAGAAACCCGTCAGGGGGATCAGAGTTGGCAAAGTTGATAACTAGGAAGGACACACGTTAAAATATGGGGATTTGAAGGCCCAGACTACACATCAGTTAAATGGGTCTCTAGGGTACACCATGGAATCCCAAGACTGTCCTCAGGCCCATGGTTAATTTCTCTTCACTTCAGTTCACTGCTCAGCACAGGAGATTTAATGCTCAATAAAGAGGTATTAGAATGTCCCTTAAATGTGGAATTTCTCCTGACAAATTTATTCAGCTACATATGTGATCTAAGATGAAACAGATTAAAAAAGAAAACTAGTGGCAGCAACTTCCTGAAGGCACCAGTTTTTTACACTTAAAAACATGTAATGCACCAGTGCATTTCTGTAAGAACATGCTTCCATTAATTCATATCATCACATGGTAGCCTGTTCCAAGATGCTTTCTATTGTATCAAGGTCTATTCCAAGCATTTATTTTATTTTAAAATTTTTACTTTCCGAAACGCTTTTGCTGAAATTAAATTTGTTTAAATGATTGAAATATATTCTACCCTTACCATATGAAAGACAGCCTAACATTCCAGGTGGTATACACCACAATCCTTCTGTGCTGGACACAGTGTTGACTTTGGAGTCTTATGATAGCCCAGGATGTTAAAGCTGAACCCTGGAAAGTGTGGCAGGCTGAGTGGGGTTTCCTGGATCCACCATCCACCTTTCCCAGGTCTTAATGAAAGATGGAATGTGGAATGGAAGCCGGCGCCAGCAACAGAGTAGGACCACCAGGCCAGGCCTTGCCTAGAACAGACGGCTGGGCCCCCAGGCCTGACAGTTTCTCCTCGGGACAAATCACTGCATGGGCCACAGAGCGGGGGGGCTGTAGGCCAGCTGCTGGAGCTGCAGTGTACAGCAGGACCGTTTGTATGACCAGAAACAAGATTAATGAGGGCCATTCATTCTGCCAAATGAGTGTGCAACTGTGCTATTGTGAGGTTTGTGGAGCCAGGTGATGACAGCTGTCTTTATGGAAACAGACCATTGATCACCCATGCAGCATCATGCTTGCAGACCATGCTTTTGGAGGGAAAAAAACACACCCCTGCATGTAACTTGTGAGCCCAGAAAGCAGACATCCCTCCCCCACACAAGTAGCCCCTCCTCCTTCCAGCAACATGGCTTGTATTTCCATGATGTCTCACCAAGACAGAAAGGAGTCTGGGAGTGGGGGTGACAGGAGAAGAGGAAAAACATCTACAGAACACCTTGCCTCACTGTAGGCACACCCTAGACCGTCTGTTCCTCCAGGGGATTGTGGGGATTCTGTCTCCCATGTTCACCTCTCCTTTATGGAAGGCAAAGTGGCTGATAACCTGAGCCTAAGCTCTGGTGTCTGAAGCAAACAGCCTAGGAGCATCAGTGCAGCTTGAAACAGCTACTTCATGTCTGGAAAATGCATTGATTGATCATGCCTGGAGGACTGGCAAGTGAGTCATTCTCAAGGAGCATCATTCAAGGATTTAGATGGCAGGATACTGTTGGTAGACACCATAGTGTTCAGCTCGGCAGGGCTGGGCAGCTCCAGCCCCGCAGGCCAGAGATACACGTCAGTGAGATCCTGGAAATGAAGCAGCTGCTTATCCAGATAATAGTGTTAATTACTGTAAAAGGTGGATCATAATTCTCCTTTCAGGATATTTACAGGGGTTGCTAAAGTGCAGCATTGGATTTGAAAATAGTTCTGAGGGCAGATTTGAGTACAGGTAGACTATAAAATTGCTGTGAGGCCCTTTCTGCAGTGACCATGCTGCTGTTTTGGCAGCAGGACACTGGCACTTTTGTTCCTTGCTGCTTTTCTTAAAACAATGCAATTCTGTTATTCACTGAAGCTCTTCGAGGAAGTCCAGATTTAGTTCTTTTAGAAGTATTCAGAAAAACACACAAGAAAATTGTGAGGTTGCAAGTCACTTAAATTATTCCATATGCATCTTAGACTTGAGCTTAGGATCGGAAATAATTTAAAAGCCTCTAATTAAGGTAATTACGAGTTTGATTAAGAGCTTTAATTAGCACCCACACAGTCCGTGTGGAGGGGGAGGCAGAGGAGAGAGAAGAGGGGGATTTCCAGGGGCCGGCGTAATGTGCTCACACATGCCGACATTTTGTCATTTGCAACACAGAATAGGAAACCGGGGTGCTGACTCCGGTATCCATATACTGCACTGTGTAATATTCCGGCCCTTTTACTCCACCTTGCCCTGCGCAACCACTGTGTCATCTTGGTCAATGTCTTTCTTCTCCCCAACCTCTGTCTCAATTCTCTCATAACCAATTTTGGCAAAAAGGGCCCTTTTCTTTTTTTTTTCTATCTCTCCCTCTTGCTCACCTCAATTTTCATCTCTTGCATAATTAATTAAGTACGGCGTTCACGATAACGGCAATTACTCCAGAAGAGAAATAAAGGAGAAAGCAGGGAAAGTGGGATCTGCAGTGAAAATGAAAAATAAAAATGAATGTGTGCAGAGAGCACATAAGCTCTTGATAAGGAGACAACAGAACCAGTCCATCAGATGTTTATAACAGGCATATAGTGAAAAGGCTATAATTAATGATAACAACAGCTGAAAAATATGAGCAGTGGCTATTGTAACAAAATTACAGTACAGCCAAAGGTTAACATAAGTAAACTGTAGACCACCGTGTAATACAGACCTAATTCTGGGCTAAACGAAATATACAGGATTTTGTCATTTGTTTAGACCAATGTTTGATTTAGGTCTTGATGACAGAGTCCCCCAGTTCCATATAACCTCACTTTTTGCTCCTATTTAGGTATTTAGCACCCAGGCTTAAAGTGCCCTTAAATTCCCATGTGTTCTTAATAATGACACAATCATTAAAATACTTATTAAGCTATAATAGATGGGGCAAAGTAAGCTAAACAACTACAACCAGCACATTAATTAACATTCCTTCGGAACAATGACCTGGAAGGTTTACAGTATTACTGCAAATGTGTTTGACTCCATTCTGCCACATAATCAACTGTTTTTGTGATTTGCATTAAATTTTTCCCAGCATTAATTGTTTTGCTTGACTAATTATGCTGTGTGTTATTACAGGTGATGGGCAAGTCCAAAAAGGTTAATTCTGAACTTGACGAGAACATATATTGTCAGCATGTATAAATGTCAGTATACTGTGTACAGCAGGTAAAAATGTTTCTATTTGTACGTCATTTTAAATGGCAGGAGAAAGTGTTTCTGTCTGGATGAATGTGTACATGGCACTATGAGTTGTCTCCCTCTTGAGAACTGTGTATGTAGTAGAGAGACAAGTGTCTACTTAGATATCATTGTGTCAAATAGCAGGTAGAGGACACATATCTCACGGGAGCTTGGGCAAGAACAGGACTGTCAAGATGTGTTTGACTGAGGTATTGGGGGATGTGTGTGTGTGTGTGTGTGTGTGTTGGGAGAAGCAGGGGTTAGGCGCACATGACCTTACACAGATCCACAAGGTGACGTGTCCCATCTGGCCCATTATGTACAGACCACAGACAGTTATTTTCTGACCTTGGGGAGTCTTTGAGGGTGTGGCTGGGGGGGCGTGGCCGGACTCGCACCTCTATCGAACCCCTGGAAACTCAAGACCATGGAAACAGATGGTTCTCTGTAGTCATTTGGGTCCCTGCCCAGGTCTGAGTGACAGTCCCACAGAGCTATCTGCAACTGATGCCCCCCACAGACACAGAAGGTCTTTCTGCCAAAAAGGTGAAACACATCAAGCAAAAACCATGTGAAATCTGAGCAACAAAGTCAGGCTGAATAGTTTAAACTACCATGATATTTAAAAAAACAAATTCAAACTGGAAACATTTTTAAAATGTAAACAATCTAAAATGTTTAGACACAACAACTCATATTTTACATGATGTGCATGGACTTTCATAGAAGGTTCAGGTTACAAAACTCAAGACACGACACTCTTGTGCTCTGCACAACATGTCAGAGAATTCAAGGCTGGCAATGTTCTTTCTGTATTCCTGTTTACCTGTTTCCAAGGCTCTTTCTTCTATACTTTTTCTTTGTCTCTCTCTCTTTTGCCCCAGCTTTGTGAGTCCACATGATCCCAAACAAAACCTAGAATTATTGAATTTGCTTCAGAGAGGCGATGTGTAATATTTCTGTTACCATGCATGCAGCCAAAGAGGACAAACATTGACATCTAATTCTCTCTGTCAGTCCTTCCATCTCTCCCCCCTTCAGTTTCTTTTATTGCTGGGGAGAAGTATAGATGTGTGTCATGAGGGAATGAAAATTGAACTAAATGAAATATTTTTTCTCTGTTTTTCCTTGTCCCCTCGCATTCTCTGGCCGTGTTGCTCACAGTCTCTGCGGTGAGAATGAGAAGCCCTTTCCACCAAGGCAAACAGCCATTAGCCAGGGATAGCGAAGGGGCAAAAAGCAATGAAAATAAGGAAAGGTCATTTGTTTCTTTTTCAATATCCTTGGTTTTTCACACGTTTATTGTTCTTTGAACAAGGGAGGAGGGGGTACTGATGTCAGTGAATGTGTGTCCAGCCTTTCAAGATCTCCAACTGGCCACTGTAATATAAAAACACAAAGGGGTTTTTGCTGAGAGAGGCAGAAGGTTGTGGGAGAGGTTGTAAGTTTTGCTCATTACGTTTTTTATTTATCTACCTCAGAAAAGGTTTTATTTAAACAAATTTCCTGCCGAAGGACCCAAACATCTATCCAGAGACACATTTCCCCCATTGTGGACCTTTCCTCCTCCCCATCCTTCATAGACACAATATTGATCAGAGATGTTGCACAGTTGCCGTGGTTGCGATCCCTGTCTCCTGCTCCGCTCTCCCTGGAGCCCCTGAGCTCAGCTCTCTCCATCTGCCACCACTCCTTTCATCCTGTTCTGCCTGTTTCTAGTCTTCCTCTCTTTTACTCACCTTCTCCCTCTCCCTCCATTCTGTAGCTGGTGAACATCATAAAGTGGATGGCAAGATTAAAAAAACGCTCAGTTGTACGTCGTCATTTTGTGAGTAACGAGAAAAATCAAGTTTCCATCCATCAGGCACTTGGGCATTTGCTGTGCATTGGAGCGTGCTCATTTGTGGAATTCATGAATAATTGATTAAACAATGGAAAACATAATGAGGACAATGTTTTAAAATTCAAATTTAACTCAAACACTGGCTGCAACATTTAAGCGTCTTTCACAAATGCTGCCCATGCAGACCACTGATTGGCTAACATTGTCACATGACACATTTAGACTTTCTATAAGTTCATAATTGAAATCTGTTCAGTGCATATGTCACATACATGAGTCAATATATGAATATGAATATATCTATATTAAAAATTATAAAATTGTATCATTGCTCAGGACTCAGGCTTGTTCCCCCTACATACAAATCTTTTTACCTTGTTGTTTTCAACTAAGATCATTTTTTTTGTAGTCATTGAAAGAAGGGTAAAGACTGAAAAGCAGTTTGAGAATATGTACAGAAGAGAAAATCAGGGATATAAGATTAAAGATGTAAGAGGAGAGTAAACAAAAGGCTGGCAGAGGCTGTTCTAATTTCTTATGTGTTATTTAAGTTGTTGTATGTGTCTGTCTGTCTTTCTTTTTCCTGTCTACAGTCTGCCATGCATGCATGTTTCTGTCCTATTTCCAGTCCTGTGTCCTGTCTTGTGATCCGGATCATGATGAGTTTGCCGGTAAACTCTCCCTCTCCTGAGATCCACCTCACCCTCCATCCTTCTGTCCCTATTCCTCCTCCTGTGTTCCTGCCAACTCCACTGTGCCTCACTCTGCACAAGCAGGACGCATGAAGGCTGCCATGGTGGGTCTCCCTGTGCTCCACAAAGGATCGCAGGCAAGCAGAACCATGAGTTGTTTGTAGGCAGCTTTGATGAGGGCCTGTCTTCCTTACTTGGTTCATTTCAATTCCTGTGGCTTTGCTGGTATGACAAAAACATGTGTGCTGCCAAAGTGCACTCACAGCAACACAATGCTATTTCGTGCCAAATGTTTGCAGTCATTCAGCAGCAAAAGCAGCCTGCTAGAGAGCCAGTAAAGTTCAGAGCTGTTACTGAGCTCTCAAACACACACACACTCGTTCACTCTGATTTATACCCAGAACCGAGTGTATGGCCATACATTAGGCGGGGTAAAAGAAAGAAAAGAAAAAAAACTCTTTTTGGGGGGGACTTCACATTTACTTAAACATTCTCACACACACGCACACACACATTGGTGCATGCATTAAATATTCACAGTATGGATTTGTCTCATTAAACATTGAGAGGGCCTCCTGTGAGAGACCCTCAACCCATCTGTGTAGCTGCAATTGATCTGGAAGTAGATTTACTGCCCCCTTTCTGTGATATGCCCACGTGCCCCCCCATGACCCCATGCCCCCATGCCCCCCTGCCTAGCACTTAATCACAACCAGTGTCGCAGTCACATGCAGGGGGTCTGGCTCCTCACCACCTGGCTGCAATCTCAGGCATACGTTGCGTATATGGTGCCCACACAAAAACAGTGGTGCTCTTCACCTGAGCCAGTGGCACAGAACCACAGCAGGCAGAGCACTTCATCAAGTGCACTACTGTAGTCTGAGATGTGAACTCTCCAAAAATAAATCCTAGCTTTTCACTTGCAGCTGTGGCTTAAAAATACAGCCTGGAATAATTGTATGTGCAGATGGTGCCATTCTACGGGCCACACTTAAGTCACAACCACAGTGATGACCCAGAGCTCCCCACAATTGTTACACTTTGCCACTATTGTCATTTCACAGGAAATCCACTAAAATCCATATATCCAGTACAGCTTTTTACTGACTACAGACCAAACATAGCAACATAGCATATTATTGTTGTGGCTTATATATTTGCATTGTGTTTCACCAGTTAACCTGCTTCTCCTTTCTACATAGAAAAGGGTTTGAGAAAAGTCTTCTTTTTTAGTATGTGGTATAGACAGTAAGTTCTAAGACTGGCGTTCATGAGACAGCTGTGGTTGAAAGCCATCAGTGCATCCATGTTAAACGTTACACAAGAGTCACACACCAGCCAATCTTACTGACTGGACCACATACAGCCCTCCTGCTTATGTGTTTCCCATTTTGTTTTTAAACTGACTTGAAAAGTTACTGAGTTGACCTTGAGATTTGCAGAAGTCCAAAAAAGGAAATAATACTGCCCTGCCCTTGTGAAACCTGTCTCCTACACACACAAATTCAGTCTGCAAGGAAGTAGTAAAACTCCACTGTTACATTTGGCTTAATGTGGTTTGAGTTCTGTAGGGAAGCATTCCAGCAAGTTTTACAGAAAACGTTTTTAATTATCACCATGATTTATACCCAAAATGGCAAGTGAGCTGCATTACTACCCAAATAACTACTTAAATGAAGCAATTATGAATTGCAAAACTCATCATATACGATGGCCCTTCAGGACCAGGGTTGCCAGCAGTTTTCTGTAAACAACTTCAAATGAAGGTTTATTAACTAAAAATGATGGCTTAGACACAAAAAAGTAATTTGTAGCATCACTGCAATTTTTAAAAATTCATTTATTATTAATAACCACTTGCCCAATGCAGAGCTGCAGAGTCTATCCCAGAAACATAGGACGCAAGTCAGAGTACAGCCTGGGTAGGATACCAGTCCATCACAAGGCAGTCACAAGCTATGGGACATTTAGAGTCACTGATTCACCACAAACTCATGGAGAGTAAAGATCTCACACCCATAAATGATCTCACAACCTAGCACTACCCACTGCATCTGTTTTATACCCCAATTTATTATAATGAGTTAAAAAATGTCATTATATATATAAAATTAATAAAAAGGAAAGTTTTTTTCAGTTTCATTAAATTTTTACATACTGACTACTAAAAAGTATGTTCTGCATGTGTTACTGACTTCTCATGCCTCACTGAATGGGTGGATTGGGTGGTGCGTATCATCGTGTCTTTAGGTATTGCAGCACATATGCTGCAAGTGCACAGTACTATTTATGCAGTGACAGTACCACTCCCATGTCCGAACAATGACACAGTGGCTTTAGAAGTATGAGTCTGCCAAATTTAAAAGTAACGTTACGTGGCATCAATACCTGTTGTTTCCAATAGAAGCGAACAAATTCATTTTTACATTAGAGATGCCCATCAGCATCCTGCTACGTAAACTCATGCACAACTTCTGCATCCACCCAAGGTTCTGTATTCTCTGTACAAGTTTGAATCAAACCAACATGATGTAAAGAAAACAAGTGTTTGTTTTTAAGAACATGGGGATGTGGGGAGTGGAAGGCGGGGCTCATTATCCCAATCTGCTCAGATGTGGCCAATTAGGGATTGTGGCAGCTACACACGGCGGCGGGCTGCTGATTCAGCTGCTGTGGTTGCACCTGAGAAGTTTTTATATTGTTTTGCTTAAAAAGAGCCAGTGTAAAAAAAGTGGCACCAGTGCATCTCGCTTCTGATAGCAGCTGAACTGGGTGGCCCGGTGTGTCACACCTTGTTAACACACTAATTGGGGTAATGAGGGAGGCCTTACATTGCCTCCACACTCATACCCTGGTTTGGCCCCCAATGCCTCTGCTGGCCTCCTGCTGCATGTCCTTCACTACGTGGCTTTCCAGTCCCTCCTTCTTTTCCCTTCTTCCGGTCTCTGCCAAGATGAGAACAAAAATTTTAAAATAAACTCCTTCCCCACACCACAGGGGTGACCAGGAGTAAAAAAAGGGACTTGAATCAATACAAAACTGTTGTTTCCAGCAATCGTGTTTTTAACCTGCCTCCCACGGGTCTTCCTGTCAGGCATAGGCTTGTCATTGACCATGAACCTGCATGCAATTCGCCTGTTTCTTACTGTTGCTCTACAATGTTTTCCTGTTTCTCTATTTGTTTAACAAGTTCTTTTTCAGCACACAACACACTTCTTTGAGAACAGTGTTTTACAAAGGCCTGCTCCCGCTCTGTATGTCCCATTTCAACATTTTTTTCCCCAAACCTGCAAAAAACACCTTTGTGTTATATACATTTACTAAAGCACTAGTCATACTGCAAAAACACAGAAACACACACAGGACTCATACAACACAAACACGTGCATATATGTATGCCTGCACACACTCATATACAATTTAGGTTGCAGAGTGAAAGACAATGACCGACAGGCACACACTGACAGCACATTAAAACCAGGTGTTCCTCCTGTTCCCTCCCCCCTTCCACCTGTCTCCCCAGGGACAGAGGAACAAAGGAAGAAGGAGACAGGAGCAAGGCAGGCGGCTTCCCAGAGCTGGGACATTCCAGGAGTGTGAGTCGCACCCGGCCCTCCCTGCCTCCCTCACTTCCTCCCCTTCTCCACCACCTTCTTCCCCAAGCCCCGGGGCCACATATGACCCTGGTGCACGCATGCTTGCTCATACACATTCTGCTCTTACACCTGAAATCGAGAATAGAGACATCACCCATCAGAAGTGCCTCTCAACCATACATGTTTCCAACCAGGGCCGCATTGATGCACACCAAACACACTGCATCCTCTGTCTTCACACACACAAACAGACCTGCATACTTGTCAAGTGCATGGAGCCATAAATAATCTTCTGCACAGTAATTTCAGCTGGTGTGTGCAGGTCACTCACAGGTTTAGTGAGTGACTCAAACAGCACAAAGAGAAATGGATGAAACAGCTCAGTTTTTTTTTGTCACTATGCAATTTGACAACCCTTAACTTTCAAATAATCTTATATTCATTTAATTCCACAGTATAATCCACACTCCTGTTCATAATCTGAGTTTTTGACACTCAAAAAGTTTTCATTGAAGAATCCAAACAGCATAACATTTTAGTATTATAGTATTATTTTAGTAATAGTATTATGTATTATCATGCATTATATTTTTTATCATTTATACTGCATATGTATACATCATATGTTGATGAAATATTTTCTAGAGCAAATAGCCAAAGTATTAACAAGTGAATTTTACACCCAGCTGATAATGTAAACTGTGTCGGCACTAGACCACTGCGACCACAGTGTGGGAGACAGAGTGACTGTGGCACAATGACAGCCAACAAAAGCAAATTGTCTGGCTGCTGTTCCCAGTGCTGATATTAGGATGACAGTCACATTCACACGTGCCTGTTTGGACACTATCAACATCACAACACATACTCAGTGTGTACTAAACCCTTAGAAAGGAGGGTTCAGAAGAAGGAGCTGACTTTAATTTCATCAACTGTGGTTTCGCAAGGTTCTGCTTTAAAGGTCCAGTGTATGTTGGGCAAATTCAACACCAAACAAGAGCTATGCAAAAAGGATCCCTCTCAAGTCTAGGCCTGGTTCTTGGGCACTAGCAACGGTGTTGAGCTGAGTTGAGTGTCTTCAAGAGGCTTTGCCTTTGTCTCTCTTTCTCTCTTTCTCTCTTTGTCACTCTCTCACACACACACACACACACACACACACACACGTGCGCTCGCACATTTATGCTTGGACATGCACGTAGACAGGGCAAAAAATACACCTACACAAACATGCACAGAAGTGTAGGTGCACAGCCACACAGTCTCATGCTGAGAGATGGAAACCAAGTAGAGGTTCTTGAGCACATATACACATGCAGGCACCGGCAAAACCACTCACATGGAGGATGTTCAAATGCTCACAGGCAGGGAGGTGATCACAGATGCAGGAACAGTATAAACTGAAACACACATATACACACAGGCGTGAGACATTGCGAGTAAGTAAGCAGACAGGACACAGGTGTATGATGTGAATCGCAGGCTGTGTAAGCCAGGTAGGAGGGGGCAGGTAATCAACGCCTGACACCCCCCTCTCCAGCACCTCACCTCCCTGGCACAGCAGGCAGCCAACACCGCAGGCACTGCAGACACCGCCACTCCTGTAGATGATCAGCAAATCTGAAAGTGTGTCGATGTGCATGTCTGTGTGTGCGCGCGCGTGTGTGTGTGTGTGTGTGTTTTGGGTGGGTGGAACATACAGTACAGAGGCATTACACATGCACACACAGTAGTCCAAGACAGGCGGACAGACAGCAGCGGGCGTTATGCCCCTGGCCCCCTGCCACAGTTTCAGGGGCTGGGGGGGGGGTGCCTCCATATGGGACACTTGTCATCATCAAATATTCATGCTATGGATTTGTCTCATTAACTATTGAAGAACTGCACGCAGCCAAATGGGTATCATGCCGGACTGCTGTCTGTCACTGCTTGGCCACGAACAGTGAAGATCGGGTAAAAGTTGCTCTATGGGTCTTGGCCAGTACAACATCCACACAGCTAATTCTCCTAAAAATCCGCCTCACTGTCTTGCTGATAACAATGACCACAAGCCCCCATTTCATCAGTAAAGGAAATTATACTGATTCGGATGGAGCAGCCGTCTTTACAGGGGAAATGGGTACACAGAAAATACGTGTCATGTTGATCTTGCTTTTGGCGTCCTCGGTGTCCCGCTGTGGAGGCCAGAGCTTTGAGCCAGTTATAAAAAGCACACACAAGCGGGATAATTGCATAGATCTCTCTCTAGCTGGCTCCCTTCCTCTTTATCCATCCCCCTGTCTCTCAGCTCCCCCCCCCCCCCTCTCCATCTCGCTGCTGCCCAGAGCCGGTTTGATGGAGAGATTCTCAGCATGGAGAGATGAATATGCAGGGAGTATCAGTNCCCCCCCCCCCCGTCTCCATCTCGCTGCTGCCCAGAGCCGGTTTGATGGAGAGATTCTCAGCATGGAGAGATGAATATGCAGGGAGTATCAGTGCTGTCGCTTTGTGCTGCTGTGGAGACTGGTGTGCACCTTCCTCTTTTCTCCAACTTCCCCATGGGGTGGAGGGCACAGAATTGGTCCATCTCTCAATTCAGCTGAGTCCACATGAGTCTGTTCCCATGAACTACATCTGTGTATACATTGCCTTACAAATAAAGCTGTAAGGTCAACTGTTGCTTACACATTATGCAGTAACTGACAACATAAATCGTAATAATGTTTTGTTTATATATAAAAATGTTATGCAAACACACAATGATTTCACCTTAATTAAAAACATCTGGTACTGCAACAGCAATGGATATAAATAGCAGGAAAAGGCAAGTGAAAATCGAGAGTGTTGCCCAGCTGGGCACTGTCGTGCTGAGTGGGCATGTCACACCCCATGATGCACTGTGTGTCCCTCTCCCAGGATGCTTGCAGCCCTCTAGCTTCCCTCTCTGCCATGAAGAGTAGATGATTTGCATCCTTTTCACACAACCAGTTTCTTGTCCGTTTCTATATATGAACACAATGTGTATCTTTTCTCCTGCCTCACAGGAGCCTTAGATGTGTCACTAGGAGCCTGGACAGAAGAACCTGAACTTGGTAAGGACAAAAACATGGAGACAGCTGGTTTGCATCTTTCGCTTGGGGTCTGACACAAGTATATTTTGTTGCCATTTCTCTCAATGCAGCTGGTCACGAGGATCAGCTTGACACAGGTGTGGGCCACCTACTGCTGAGCTGCTCTTCAGCACCAGCTGTCTGAGGGCTTTGCTGCAGATCTTACAGCTCTAATCAGTGTCACCTTGCGTAGGAGAAAAAGGGTACAACTTCAGTTTGTCTTCTGTTTCGCTGGTCAGCAGTCGGACTCTCTTGGTCTTCCTGTGGTCAGAAGTGGAAGAAGGAAACCCAGGAGGGGAGCTGCTGTTGTACCATTGTAAAAAGTATAGAACTTGAACTGTCTCTGCATCCAGCATTGAAAGTGGGTGAAAAATTTAAGCATTTTAATTTACTTTAGAAAGAAGCATGCACTAAGCCAATAAATGATTACGTGCAATAATGGCTTCATTGTATGGTATTAATCCTTGTAAGATGTTTTGCTCTCTGTAAGCTTGAGAAAGAGGGCTGGACCCATCTCGCTTGGTTAACCTGGCTCATTCATCAGAATCCCATCAAGCACACAGCCCACAGGCCACCGGGGAGGCTTTGAGGGCCTTGGGGAGAGTGTGGGTATAGGAGGCACACTATGGCTGCCACCGAGCTTTGGCTCGGGAAGGAAGATCTTTCTTAGGGGAACTCCCCCAGATCTTGCTGGCTGTCTCTCCTCACCACAGGAACATTCATGAGGAAGTTCAGGGTGAATTGGAAGGGTCAAGGGGATAAGATCAGAGTTAAAAGGAGGGCTGCAGTCAGGGTTGATTCAATCACTGTTCTCTCAGGTATCTCTCTACACCATCCGTGGACCAGGAGTCCTGTCTAAATTTGTTCTGGGTGGTGAAGGTCACAATTAACCTGTGTAGAGGTAATGGTGGGGATCAGAGGGCTGCTGTCACCCTCATTTCATTCATAAAGACACTTACTTAGGACTTCATTCATAAAGAAGTCTAAGAAAATTATCCCAAGTGTACCTACCTATGCAGCTGTCCTGTACCACAGGAGGCAACCTAAATATTATGCTGTTCAGCTTCAGTCTATACTCTTTCCTCAAATGTTGTTTGGATGAGGCTTTTAAAGAGCGAGACTCAAAACTGCTACAAAGAAATCCAGCACATTATGTGGAATGCATGCAAAAGGAAAGTCTACAGAGGATATTTTTGTTTGATGTTGTTGTTGTTAATGATGATGGTCCAGTGTGGATTGGGGCATGCTGAAAGCAAGTCAGAAGATGAAACTAAGCTGTGCTTTACTTCTGAATAAGCAGTGATACCATTCTGTTTCGCTTGTCCTGTTTCAGGCACTAAATAGCCTGGCCTCACACAGTCATACTTATGCTTAAAATGGTCCACAGAGTGAACTTTGTTGTTAGTGTATAACATTTGCACTGATAATACAGATGCTCTGAGGGTATAAAGTTAAACAAGAGAAAGTTTTCCTAATGGATATGATCAGGGCAGCATGTTGCCTTTAGGGTTCACTAGACATTAGTCTGCTGGCATAAACTTAAGCAAGATACTGAATCTGAACTAGTCTTATAAATATATTCCTTGGCTAATTGTTTTAGAAAAATGTTCAAAACTGCTTATCCAATGCAGAGTCATAGTAATTCAGAACCTATTGTCGAAGCATAGGGCATGAGGTAAGGCGACCAATCCACCATAGGGCAGTGACCCACATTCTCCTTCACTTACACATATACACACGCTTAGAGTCGCCAGTTCAGTTCTAATACATGTCTTTGGACTGTGGCAGTAAACAAGAGTCCTAGGAGGAAAACATGCTGAATACATTGAGATGACTACACAGAATGAGGGTGGAGCTGTGAAGAAATCCTACTGCTTCAGTCACAATGCCTCCCCTTAGATCTGTCTGCTATGAAATTAAAATAGGAATATAGTAATAATTTTAAAACCACCATAAGAGCTCATCTGGATGTGACTATAATCCAACAAATGCAGTATTAATTTAATAATGCATATGATTATACTGAAAAACGAAGCAAATTCTCAGACACACAGTAAACTTTCGGCATTGTATATATTTCAGTGAAAAAAGCATGAAGACATTTACACACTTGTGTTTGGGTTCTATAGCCTTAGGAGTGAGTTGAAGGACTATCTGTTTTGGGGAAAACTGGGAATGATTCTTCTGCTCTTATGGTGGCAGCAGAGCCTGCAGCTGAGAAGGGGGAGGCCTTCAGAAACAGCCATGAGGGCAAGGTAGCTAAGGGGTGTGTGTGCATGTGCAGTAATGAAGTGTTTATATAGCAGAGCACAAGACAAAAGGAAAAGGTGGGGAGGAAAGAGCCAGAACCTGTTAAACGGGTCTGGAATAGGAAGGTGTTTGGACACCAACAGACGGGGACTCACATAAGCACATCTTATAATATGTCTAAAGTAGTCTTCCTGGATGTGAACGGAAACCACAGTAAACCACAGATTCGTGCCTTGCTGTGGATAGAATTTTTTGTTTTGAATTCATAAAGAGGTACTAACACAAAGACAGGTATGCTGTGTGAAATGAACACGCCCCACCCCTTCTCCCACCACGCTCCCCCTCCCTCCCTCTCTCTCCTTCACCACGTGTCAAGCAAGTTGTCGTGGTAACGGTGCGGCTCCCCCATTACAGAGCGTCCATGTTTATGATGGGCGACGCCGCAGCCTTCCTGCACTCGCTCCCCCTTGCCCTCTCCTGAAAGCGAACAGCAAACGAATGGAGAAGAGTAAAATCAGCCCTCAAGTGTGTCTCCCTCCCTTTCATCTCGGCTTTCACCTGGCATATTTCTCCATTCCCTTTTCTCGTAGCTGCGCTGTGCTCTGATCTCCTCTGCGTGTTCGCATCCTTTGTTGCACTTACACCTGTATGAGGAATCTGCTCTTTGTCATTATCAAGTCGAGCAGCACACACTATTACAGTCCCGCCTGGCATGACGTGAGTCATGACTGCTGTAACGCTGCTCTAGCTAATACAGCAGAGGCCAACATGCTACCCCAGAACTACATTCCAGATGGAAGCAAAACCTGTTCAGTCACTGCTGACATAGTTTTCACGAATAAAGCCTTTCAGTTCAAATACAAAACTGTAAATGATGAGAGAAAAAAAGGGTTTATAGTTGTTTGTGAGCACGGTGGCAGAGATGCACTCTGTGTTTAGGTACTTTCTGGACTACAGAAACTGTTTTTCACCTTAATTCTCAACAAGATGTATCTGTGTTGTAGTAAACTTTCAGCTGAGTTGCACTCTGTGTCTACTGAAGTTCCCCTATTGCTCGATGCCGATGAACTACAGTAAAGTACAAAATACAGTCAAGTTATCAAAACCAAGCAATTAGATTTAAAGGATCTTTCACAATGCACCTCTGCAGTCAAACGGTAAAACAAGTAGCAGCAATTGTCTACCATAATGTGTTATATGTAGTACTGTATTTGTAGTGGGTAATAAGATAGTAAAAAGCAACAGAAGTCAAATTAAAAGACAAGAGGAATAAGATGAAAAACATTTTTTGTCTGCTGCCAAAGAACTGTCACAGTGTGACATGTCCTTTGCTGGAGTTACGTGCTTTATAGACAGAGCCATCCTGGGAGAATACTAATGCAGCTGCTAAAGGAAGCGAGACATGTCCACCCCTACAGAAAAGCAACTCACACAAGTTTGTTGTAAGTGTCCTAGAGTGGTGCGGAGGGTACTCTGCAAGTGTGGTGATCACATCAGTGAAGTACCCTGAGAACGTGCTGCTCCTCACTGGGGGCACTGCTCAGGGCACCTGCAGAGCTACACACTGGGAATGATAATAGTAGTGCTGTCAGTGCTGCAGGAGTGGCAGGGTGAGGGCCACATGTCACACACCATCGCCCTGCTGCACTCACACACAGTGCCCATGGCCTGAAAAACACAAAATGTTGGACTGGGTTGTCTTTACACACACACACACACACACACATACACACCATATATTCACATGCCTGTTGAATGTCTATATGTGAGTCATGCTCTCCAGGCTTACTCGGACTCCCTCCCTCTCTCCCATTCACCCTGTTTCTCCCTCCCTTCCTTTCGTACTCAGTCACTCACTGCCTTCCGGTTGGTCTCAGTCTCCCGGTCCAGACAGACAGACAGACAGGCAGTCACCAAGGTTACCGAGCCATTGTGTGCCCTGTTGCCAGGTGACCGGTCACCGTAGCAATGATTAAGAATCCTGACAGTGGCCGCTTTGGGTTTTTGATATAAATCTCCCTCTTTCTCTCCAAGAGAGCAGCGCGGGGGAGCAAAGGGGGGAAGTGGACGAGTGGTTTGTTTGTTTTCACCTCCTCCTTTCTACCTTGGTCTCAGCAGCCTGTCTGACAGCGCTAATGAAATGGCTTTCTTTTACTGCAATCCCCTTTTTCGCCCTTTCTCCCTGTGTTCATACATGGTGGCAGCAGGAGTACTGTCCTTCTCCCCCTCTGTTTCTCCTTCTCCATCTTTGTCCTTTTCACTTTGTCTCTTTTGGTTTTGTCAAATATCTAACTCCTTGCTTCCATTTCTCTACCTCTGCTCTTTGTTCTCCACAAAAAAGGCAGAGATGCTCAGGGATGATCCCCCTGCATCGCACCCCCTCTCCTCTTCTCTTACACTCTCCTCCTCTCCCTCCCTCCCTCTGTCCATCTGTTGATCGCAGACAGCGCAAACCCTTTTTGAAAAGGGCAGGTGACTCCTCTTTGCAGTACTGCCATGGTGTTTGATGTCTGGGTGGGCGGCTGGGGGTCGGAGGCCTGTTTGGCTGAGCCGGCCCTTAGGTGCCCCTGCTGATGCGCACGTACGGCTGCAGAGCCATCGATTTCCATGGAAATGTGGAGCACACACAGCAGGTGGGTCCGCACTCAGGCCTATCGGAGGGAGCCTGTTACCCCTGCAGGCCACAGCAGGCCTCACCTGGCAGCAGGACTGTTGACTGATGTGCGTGTACGTGTGTGTGCGTGTGATTACTGCTCAGATTTTGGTTTATATTCATGTCATATAATTTATGTGAGTGTATCGGCGTGTGGATGTTTGTCTGTCTGCATGCCTGTGTGAGACAGTGGAGTTGTTCATAGCTGTTTATAGTTGTGTGTCTATGGAATATTTATGGAGAGTTTGTGTTTGTGAGGGGGTGTATATAGGTTTATTTGTTACACAGTCTGTATATGTGCATATATGTACAGTAAATGTATCCGTTTGTGTGAGGGTATGTATCTGTGTATGTGAGTTATCTATACGTATTTGTTTGTGTTTCCTGTGAGTGAGAGTGTGACACTTTGTTTATGTTTATATAGCATGTGTATGTAAATATGTGCAAATGCACATGTGTAAAAAGAATTATGTCCATTTGGGTGGGTTGGTCAACATATGTAAATTATGAATTTTGTGTGACGTTGTGTATACGAGTAATCTTTATATTATATTCATATTATCTTTATATTATATGTGAGTGGGTGTGTTTGTATGCACTGAGATGATGTATGGTAGACTCTGTCGTTATATCTTTGTATGTGCCCAGGGGACCCACCATGATGACTGTTTTCAAAGACCTGAGTGAGAGAGACAATAATCAACAGAGATTTGTCAAGATAAACACACACCCCCATTTCCCTCACCAGCTGCCCTCCCACTTCTCTCCTGTCCTATTTCCTTTCCTTAACCCTGAAGCCCATCTACCAGCTCTGTCTCCCCCTGCTTCTTTCAGCTCTCCTGTTCCCTCCCCTTTCCCCTCTCAAGGGCTCGAATTGAATCAGCAGGCTGACCCTATTCAGGTCCCGTGTGCCTGATGCAGGGGACACACGGCACGGCCTTCAGCTTGAATCAACACTGCTGGCCTGAGATCCGGTCAGCAGTCAGTCAAGGCTGCTCAGTGAACAGGCCCCTGTCACACAGCTGTGTGCTTCCACAGACCTCACCACCAGGGCCATATTTGGCTTCCCACAAATGCTGTAATCCAAACCAGCTTGACTTTGTTTGGATGTTTTGCCCTTTTCAGCTGCTGTGTATGGTTACCAAAGAACCTTCAATGGTACAGCAGATGGTCTGCTACAGAGTTCTGAACTTGAATAGTTGTTGGTCACAAACCTAGTTTGTTAACAATTGTTCCTCCTTGAGTCCAGCAAGAAGAATAAAAACCTGCAAAACACTGATAATCCCCTGTGCAAATGCTGTAGCATTTTTGTCCTACAGTTTCTCTCTCAATTTGTAATTTTTATACACTTCTCTTTCCCCAAGTTGTCTGCCCAAGCAGGCCCCTATGTCTAGGGATACAGTGCACTAAGGCATAGAGTGGCCCCCTTTTCCAGTTATTACAGGAGGCTGTCCCTCTCAAGGGACCTGGAAGGAGGCAATGGATAGAAATGGGACAAGGGTTGCATATATTTTACTTACAGTGACATTTACATTATTCATGTTCCTACATGCACTATACTGCATTTACTCTATTTACATAGTCCATAAATACATTTATAGAATATTACAATAAAATCATTTATTTTAAGCAATTGCCCATGGGTACCAGGCCACTTCACCTGTTGGGATCTGAACTAGAATGTTTTTGCTCAAGCTCCTTAACTGCTATGTTGGTCTTGTTTTGGCTCAGTACCAAATATCACTGAAAAAACAACATTTTGCAAATAGAAAACATTCTTACTCATGTGGTGTGTTTTATTGCCAGACCCATCTATGTATGGACCACGTCACATAATAGCAGAAGATATCGGTCAAACGTTAAGCTTATTTTCTACTTGTTGTTCCACTTTGTCACATTTATCAAAGTCTGAATGTCTGAAATGTAGTCACAGTGGATTACAGCCACTTTGAAGCAGTGAGAGGAATCCATAAAGGAATAAATAAGTATCCACTGAAAAGGTGTCTGAGGCAACAAGTGATGGCCAAAGGGAGTCAGCTGGCCACCAGAGGGGGCCCAAGGGCCAGTGAGCAGAGCTGGGGTCACAGGAGAGCTCAGCCAGACATAAACAACATGGAACAATAATCTGTCATAGTTTGTTTAATTAGCAACAGAGTCTGACAGCTCCCCTTAAACAGAGCATGCACCTCTTTTGTTTCCGCACTCACAGATGTTTTGCATCATGACATGAACCAAGGCCATGTGAGTTACCCCAGGATGCATTTGCCATGAGCCCCTAACTCTTCCAACATGGAATGTCCTGAATATGCCCCCTTAGCTGTCCCCTCATGGACTTCATGTCATACATGTGTGTCTGACTCATGGAGGGTTTAACCCCTTGCTTAGCGGGTCCGAGTGGTCCTGCTGGTTGACTACACTCATTCCTTATCCCGCACACACCAGACTCAAGTCCACTGAACAGAGCTTCGACTGCTGTGGCAGGAGGAGGGTGAGTCTTCAAATACACAAAAGAAGGAACTCACTCAAACACACGCTTTGAAAAGCACATACCTCCACTCTCACCAAAACCAAAAAACAGATACTTGGATCAAAAAACCATTAGCATAAATGCACTCAGTTGTACACTCACACAGACACAAACATACAAAATTTTGGAAAAAACACAGGGACCAAACAGACAAAGGAAGACCTCAGCAACCACACATATACACAATTATAACTAAGACATGACCATGTGTGTTATGAGAAATTAACTTTTAAAATGAGTTCCATTTAACAGCCATACCTCAGCTTATAAGACATTTGTTCATACAACTGAATTTGGAGGCTGCATGCATTTCAAAAACTGAGCAGATTATCTCAGAAATCTTGGCTCTCTCTGGACTATCAAAACTATCTTGATTTGTTTAATGAGTCTAAATTCATTCACATTCTATTCATAAGTTATTTTTGTTCTTCATTATTCATTTTTGTTTTAAAGATTTAATTAATACATAAACATTGAGCATCGTATGTATGTATTTTTTGTTTGTAAGCCTTTGTTAATGGTACACTAGGTAACGGTTACAAAAGAGCAGAGGTTTATAACCATCCAGCATTATACAGTAACTAATATAGTTATATAGTATATATATTAGTTATATAGTAACTAATGTTAACTATTGAAGCAACTCTGTCCATTTTAATGAGATTTGACAACATTTTACCATAGATAGGTGTCAATTTTGAACTTGAGGAATGCATAAACATCAGTTACATCTTCACTTTATGAGAATTCACCTTACAAAGGGTTTTTCTGGAAAGAATTACCTTTGCAAGATGGGAGAAGACTTGTACAAACCACCTATTTAGTTCTACATTTACCCCTTACATCAAGAGATTTAAACACACATACAGAAGGTCGCGTACAGACACTGTAACCTATAGTCTCAGAGAGCAAAGAAGAATACAACCTTTTTCTCATTGCACCCTGTGATTACCCGAACAGAGGGACTGAGGATGAGAGCAAGATGGACGAGGACAGAGTGGAGCATTCCACTAGCAGGAATAATGGATGGTCTATACCCCCTCCTTCTCTTTTCTGTTTCCACCACAGTGAGCAAACGCTGTCGCTTTTTTCCTGAAAGCTTTTCACAAAGGCAGGCTCCAGTATTAAATATATACCCATCCCTATTGCACCTCTTACTACCACCACTGCTCTACAGCCAAGTTGTAAGGTGCTCAGCAGAGGTCCCACAACCTATTCAGTGTTGCACAATGGTGAATTTGACACTGAGACATGGAAGGCAAGGCTGTGCATCTCACCAGCACAGGGGCAGAGAATTCAATGTATCTGACCAACAGAGACACATAAAATAAAGAGTGAACACAAACCCCACCTAGGCTGTAGTGAAGCAAACCTGAGACCATGTGATGTAAGTTTCATGTCGGATCAGTTGTCCAGCATCACAGATGCTAAAGCAAGACACAAAAAGATTTTCTACAGCCTGCTGCTTGACTTCCCTTACAAGAATCCCAGAATTTTCCTCCTGAATTTGAAAAAGGTCAGAGGGTGCAGGTAGATGTAAATTTTACATGTTGCATGACATTTCCACCTTGGTAGTTTCATTTTATAATGCTTATTTCCTTTAATTGACACAATAGGAGTAAAAAGAAATAAAGAAAAGATGCCAAGGTCATGACCTCTGTGCTCTATGTTGGCTTCAGCTGTGAATGGCTCCCAAAAACACATTGGCTGGCTACCCAGAGCAATGCCTGCAGCGATGCCACATCCAGTGGCAGGAACCAGCGGGCATCCTTGTCCTCTGTGACATCCTGCACTCAAAAGCCGGGTGTCTTTTCATTAGCTTTTAATTAATGACCTTGTGCTGCCAAAACACCACTTTCCACATTAATTATATAGTTGGCATACAGCTGGCATGCAACCATCTTTGTGAGCATGTTTTTGCCCACGCTAAAACTGTGAAATGTATCTGCACAATTTGAGACTTCAATTTCCTGCTCGATAATGTTATTTACACTGTGAGATGTTAGGCCAGTAGAGAGAGCTGATGCCAGTTGTTGGGGATGAGAAGCAACAAAGGATCTCAGAGCCGTGGTTTCAAACAGCGGCTGACATTAGTCTAAAACCGGACCTCAAGGACCTGGGTTGTCCATACCTCTTTCAGAAGAATATGATGTCACAGGTTCTGGCATCACAGCTGTGGTTGCTGTTGTCAATTTCTGATATAAATCATATCCAAAGTCCCTTCTGCTTGTGCCAGGCGACACATCAGCATGCTGAATACCAATGAGCAGAATGTCAGGCTTGGTTTAAAATTCAGATTTAAGATTTAGATTATGTATGCCTTAGTTGTTCTGTGTAATAATCCAAGGCACGCAAGCACTACAGGTCTGCTCTTCTGGTGGGACTTGCCCAGTAACGCTGTGAAACTGGAAGAGAGTAAACTGGTAACCAAAATGTTCTAGGTTCAACTCCTAGCAGGACTCGATTTTACCCTTCAGACAGATATTGGTCTTGAAAAAAAATCACACAGCTGTGTAAATGGCTATGTATACATTTATAAATGTGCAAAAATTATGTACAGTATGTTGCTTTAAAGAATGTGTTCAACAAGTGTTCAGATAATGCAATATTACAAAGGGAGAAATTAATTAACTGGAGGAAATACATTTATTTGGCTTTATCTAGGTAGCTATTTTTGGAAACGTTGATCATTTAGTCTGAGAAGAAAACATTTAAGGTTTAGACACCCTTCCAATTCCTCTTTCCAGCTTGTTTGAAGTCCCTCCTACCCCTCCTTCATCCCCACAACACCGTTGGCCATTCGGATCCTGGTTGATGTTTGATCGGCCCGTCTATGTGCTGACAAAACACGGAGCCCAGATAAGCCCAGTTTTGGGTTTGAATTGATCCAAGGCTGCCGATAACCAAGCACCCACTGTGTCAAAAGGACTGGTTTCAAATCCTCAGAGCCTCACACACAAAGGCAGCACTAATACAGTAAAGATCAATACAAATCAGACTCAACTATCCCACAGCATCAGGCCTAAAACCAGGTGGAAAATGAAATCAGCCCTGAGATCAGCTTAATCTGAAGGAAAAGGGGCAACATCATGCGCCTCACCATTTTTTTTTGCATTTCCTCATGTAGGATGAATGGGGAGAGAAGGACAGGGAGGAGAGTGCAAGAACATGAGAGAGTGGGAGGTGCACAGGGGGTTCAAACCAAAGTCAACTGGACGGCTAATGTCAATCAATTTCCCACTCCGCCTTTGGCCCTGTGGGAATGGTTGACATTTAAAAGGCACATCTTCTTCTGTGAGATTCTGTTTGCCATGGATATGGTCAGCTTGACACTGCAGCAAAAACTAAGCTTTTCTGCTAAGCAGGAAAATATACTCTACCTGGTGTTATTCTCTTTGTCTGGGGCTTTTATTTATAGCAATAACCAAACTGTGGTGGTGTTGCGCACAAGTGTAAGTGAGGGCAAAAGCAGCACATTAAAGTTTAAATGTCTTGAAAGCAATGTTTTCTGTGAGGTCAGGCCCTGGTGGCCATGAGCCAGCGTGACTTGGGATGGGGGACTGGGCCAGATGTCACCCTCAACACTCCAGATGGGGTGTGATGCCCTGCAGCTTGCCACTTCCATGCATGTTAGCTGCCTGTCTGTCTGTCTATCTGTCAGTTGGGCAAGGCATCCCTGAGCATGTCCCCACCAGGATGAGCCTGTGTCCTTCAACACAGGTTACAGTCTCTTATTCAGCTTCAGTTCCACCTCTATGTCAATGCACATAATAATGTCATAATAATGACATATTCGGTCCAATTCCCATCTCGTATTTTCAGCATAATCAGTATATGGCAGAATTTAGCCTTAATGCCTGTCTTGGTCTGAGAGTTTGAGAGTCTCTCCATGGGTTTGCATCCTTCATGTCTTCCATAATTGCCATGTGACAGAGTGGTGCCCTGTTCAATGCACACCCTGCCTCATAACCTGTATCTCTGGGACAGGCTCTGAACCACCGCATCCTGCAGTGGACAGGAAGTTGCTCATAATGGACGGAAAAACAAGGAGCTCAGTGTGGGAATAGGTACCAGGTCAATAAAGGAGTATCTAGGAAATCGAGGGGAACACAGTTAGGCTGACAGAGCATGCATATGCTGCTGCGAGACTTTTCTGTATGTTTGGAGTATAGAGACACACACACACACACACACACACACACACACACACACACAAACAAACATTTAAACCTCCTCTCTTGTGGGTGCCCGAGTGAGAAATTTAATTTTTCTGATGAGTAACTTTTTTTCCTCTTCCTCCCCTTCCCCTCTCTATTTTAATTTATTCACATATTTATCAACAATTTATTCACTTGGAGAAATTAAAAGTGGTGCAGTCGCGTGTGTGGTTGACGCCTCTTTCTTCTGCAGACACAAGGGTCACGGAGCAACAGTCACTCACACAAACGCACATACACACACACATAGAAACCTGAACATGCATCTAAATGGGGACAGATGGATGCACGTACATGATCACAGACTCAAATGGAAGGATGAATTAACCCACCACTCACAGTACTGTGTATCCCTCCCCCACACACTTAGGCATGTCAGTCAGATTTAACAGCTCCCATTACCACACAGCTTCTTCTACAGCTGAAGGGTGCAACAGTCCTTCAATTACACTTGTCACTTGCAGGTCAGTCAGACAAAGAGCTCCTCTTTGCTGCACATCTGAATATGTACCAGGCTTGTACTTCTGGACAGATGTGTGTCCACACTGCACATATCACCAGATCCAGGCTGCTGCTTTTGGACATAACAGCTCCCACTTGTCGCCAGACACTCGTGCAGCAGAGCCATGTGTGTATCTGTGTGTGCTAATGTCTTTGATCATATGCCTAAATGCGTATGTTCATCGTTATGCATGTAAATTGATGACCATAAACAGTTGTAAATAAATGAAAGTTAAACAGCACTGTAATGACAATGACAAGGACATTAACTCTTCGTGGTAAAATCATTAATTTGTTCATTTCATGTGTACATATTGTCCATTCTCTGTATTTCAAACTAGGAATAATTTTAACTGGCAAAAAAATACAGTATACAGTATGTAATTTTTTTTATTTTGCCATAAAATAAGGGAAAAAGGGAAGAAAACAATATTATAATGCTAGCCCTCATCATTGACTAGTGGCTAAGGAACCATTTGCTTCTTGGTCATGAAAATTGACCAAAAAGATGGAACAGGACATGATAGACTCTCTTGTGATTGTGTAAACAATACCCAGCCCCCCAGTAAATAATCACTGGCAATTATAATTACAAACTTGTACTATAATTAATAATATGAATTTTTGTTCCTGGCTTTCCAGCCACACAACAGCAGGCTTTATTTGCTATTTTGTACATCTCTCCTATGAAGAGGTTTTCTGTTATTTTTTTAAAGGAATGAATATTAAAATAATGCAATATTTCTGGTCTAGATTACTAAATTGCAGGGTGGGTTCACACACATATTTATAAGTTAAAACTGTCCACAATAAATGAACTGCTCATTTGGATATTAGGCTTTCTCAGATACCCTTCTGCCTAAAACTCTAAGCAGTAGTAACTTATTGGGTTGTAGTTACCTTTATAAAACTAACAGTGTGTGATATTCAGAGTGCAGGGTGATACAAACCTGTTCTACACAGGTAAGACCCATTCACTAGCCGGGGCATTTCCTCATAGACCAGGGTTTCTGCCATGGTCCCCATGCACCTCCTTAAGCCACTGACACACTCCTGGACAGCATTCCCACACCCACACTATCTCAGCATCCTTTAGCAACAGTCACAGCATGGGTAGTGTTGAACAAACAGACGTGACCTCTGTCGCCTGGCCGCTCTCCTAAAAGGCACCCTGCTCCCAGCCCATACTGTTGGCATGTGGGCAAGTGGGTGTGTGGTGTGTGGGTGTGGCCTCACTGACTGGTGATTGGCAGACTGGAGGGAGGCAGCAGCACAGTGCTCTCTGTGGCCTTATCTGCACACTGTGGGTGGACAGATCCCTTTTGAACACGGGGTGCTTGTTCAGTTTGGACAAGCGCTGTGCTGCCACGTTAATGGCTCCCTCGTGTGCCTGCCTTCATGGATAAATAACATGCCCTGCCACAGAGCTCTTGGGTAGGGGATGGAGCTTACAGTGGATCCTGCCCTCTTGTTGAACCTCTGTGTTCACTTGTTCCTGGGTAGCGGGTTGGGACATCTCTGTGTACAGCCGTGCGAATAGGGCGCAATTGATCCCCCAAGGCCAGTTACTCATTATATCAGTGGAGCTTTGCTGAGGGGTCTTTCAGTTCCGTCAATGTAATCTCTGCAATGCTGATAAAATCATTTATTGGGCCATTGTTTAAGCCCAGCTTCCAGAGTCAAAAGTTCACTTCTGCTCCCCCAGTCCCCACCACCACCCCACCAGAACTGCTGGATAAAGGATGATTCCTTAGTCAGGCCTGAACACTCCAGGAGCAGGAGGACAGCATGAGTAGCAGCAAAGCTAAAAACGGTCCCTCTGGTGAATCAGTATGTCTGTCCTCACTGTGGTACCCTGCTCCCGGGTGTCTCCCAGGGAACTATTTCGTTTGATTATTGTTTTTTTCCGGTCTTTTTTTAACAAAGTACATCTGAAACCCCTGCAAACGTGCCTGCAATGCGGAACAAGCTATTGACATCTTAATACAATAAAGGAAAATAAACATAATTATCCTGATCGTTATAATTATCTCCAGCCCTGCGGCCCATGATAAATAATTCATCTGGTAGTTAATTAAATGGATATGTCGACGAAAGGCCCCAGTTATTGTGTGGCTCAGCTGCTATGGCGTTAGGTGGGACCGACCAGCAACATCAGGGGAATGAGGGGGTTCTCTCTGCTTGGCAAAGTCTATATGTCATGGGTCAGGGGTTAGAGGTCAGAGCCAGTGGTGCTACATTCACAGGACAGTGAGTAGCTGCACTCATATCACAAGCCAGAAAGGAAACTGCCCTGAAAAATACACTGGAAACACTGTGCTGCTCTGAGACCATGGGTTCACTATGGTGGGCAGATACCCAATTTCAGTTACTGTAATGTACTGGGACTATATTTGGCCGCACAGTAGGTAGAGCTGTTGCGTGCAATCAAAAAACCCACGTTTGAATCCCACCTCCCATCGCATGTCCCTTGAGCAAAGTACTTGCCATGAATTGTTCCAGTAAAAATGACCATGCTAAAAATTTGAATCATTCTAAGTAACTTAGCTTAAACTTAAGATTGCAAGTTGCTTCAAAGAAAAGTGTCAGCAAGCTGAACAAATAACAATATAAGAACCAAGTAACAAAATCACATTGCTGTCACCAGCCTTCACTTAGCACTCACACTACTGGTTACCAGCAGTGACAGATATTGTTGTTAATTGATAATTTAATTTTGACACAATAATGGCACTCATTCTGCATAATGTAGTACAAGTAAAATATGTAAAAGAAAAAAAACTTAGTTTTAGGTTTACCCATCAGAGAACAGGGCCCAGAACTCTGAGGTAGGGGGCCCTGGCAGGGGTTTGTGTTTGGCACTAAAGCCCTCATTACTGAGCTCCGCTTGCTATAGTCGCATCCCCAGGTCCACCCTGCAGGGAGCCCCTGACTGATAGACTGGCAGGCTGCACCAGGGAGGACATGCTGGAGCTGTGCCCAGCCAAGAGGTGCCCCATCACCAGTACACAAACCCCAACAGAGCACTGTAGGGGGCATGTGCAAGAAACATGGGTACAAAGGTGGATGTCAGTGGGAGGGGGGGTGCAGCAGAGAGGAATTAGGGAAGCAAGGGGGTCATGGTTGGGAGGTGGAGTATAATGGCTGCTATGAAGCTATGTAGTCATGTAGGTTAATCTCTCTCCCACTTTCTGCCCTTTGATGGCTCTCCCTGCCATTTTCCCATCTCACCCATGTAAGCACAGACTTATCCTTGTCCTTTTCCTGCTGACCTGCACTGTTACACTGAAACAGGTGGAAGGGATGAAAATGAATTGCTAAGAAGCTTATTTATAAATTAAAAAAATAAACACAAGAATCAAGGCTTTACATGTGAAGCAGATCCACACAAACTTCAAAGGCTTGTGACCTTTAAAAATCTGTTACATTTTCCTTTACGTCATATTATGCAGAAGTATATATACATCAAAATGAGTATCAAAGAGGAAGGATCACAGTTGACGTAACCTGGTGTGTCCTATATGGTGAGGAATGGTGGTGTACAGTCCTCAAAGACATTCAGCAGAAAAACCTTTCTGACAGCATTCAAAGATTTGGACTTTCTGCTCGCAAATGTATTTAAAAAATTAAAAAAGAACATATGGTAAGTTAATTTAACTGCTGTCACTGGTGTTCTTTGAATTTGTATTGACCAGTAGTTTCAGAAGTCTGCTTTCTCCCATCCCTAAAATGAAGGAATCACACCATATTTTCACATGCCTGGTAACAGCATATGCTGCTGGTGATAAAAAAAAAGATTTAGCCTGCAAGCAGATAAACCACAGTGGGGATCAACAGAAACCCTGATCAGTTGCATAGGTTTAACACTCCAACACATTAGCAGATAGCAAACAGCTGTTCCAGTGCTGCTGAGAGGATGCTGGGCACTGGCAGCCTGTTCACTCCCTCTAAACGCATAATGAGCACAGCAAGAGTTCCCAGCTCAACTTCCCGAGTGACAGCAACAACAAGAAATGAGTTGGTTTGCTGGACCCTGTACTCCACCCCCTTTAAAAGACAGAATTTGATAGTGCGAGGGGTGCAAAGAATAAAAGAAAAATAAAAAACAGATTTGTGGGGTGACAGGAGGATACTTTACTAATGTCTAGCCAGTGATCTGTCCTTCCAGGGCCTCTGTCCCTCCCTTGGCGCCTCTATCTGGCAGATGGACTGTGTGTGTGACAGCAGGGTCACAAGGTCACATCTACATGGGCTAGGGGCGGATTTTAGGGGGGCTACTGGGGAAATGAATGTTGACCCCCTGCTGCACTGCCAGTAACCACCATAACGGTGTGCATAATCTGTGTGACAAAGTAGGTTTGTGAGCATGGGGGGGGGTCACTCTTGTCACCGTGGGAACAATAATTTAAAAATCAGCATTTGTGCACTATGGAAAAGTTTTGAGTTTGACCTCACTAAGCAAGACAAGGATATTTTGAGTCCTGCCAGTGAGACCAAGGGATAAATTCTGATATATTCCAAGCAGTTTAAAGTCGAGTTACAGCCTGGTGTTCAGCCCGCTTGCGTGAGGTTGCGTTTGACTGGCACACAGATTGTGCATAAACACACACAGCGGGAACTCACGTTCAAGAAGGCGGTGAGTCTGCATCCTTTATGGGCTTGCTTGTCAGCGTGAGGGAGGGGGACGGAGTCAGTGCATGCGCAGAGGACAGGAAGCACAGCTTTCATTTGGTTTCAGGGCAGGGAGAGAGAAGAAAGGTGTCTCGTAGGGCAACTATGGTCACTTCCACTGAAAAGAGGGAGAGATAGCGAGATAAAGGAACAAGAGACATGCGGGGGGGAGTTTAGGATATGCATCATCTTGTCCCCGAAGATCTTGGCAGCTGTTGGCCATGCAGACAAAGTCGGGGGGGGGGGCAGAGGACGACTGTGAAAAGTATCAGAAACAAAGTCTCCTTCACCTATTGTTAGGTGGCCAAAGACAGAGGGAGGGAAGAAGGGAGGGAAGGATGCTAATTTAAAGGCCACCTGTTTCGTGTTGAACAGAAATAAAAACAGATGCTGCAGAAACAGACAGAGAGCCCCCAAAGTGCCACCATTTGATCAGCTCTCTTGCATATTGGGGCACGTCCCAGGAGGGCATGGCTTGTTTCCAGAGACTGCCCTGCTGGGTGGACAGTGCACTGCCCTCACCTGTCTACCAGAAGGAGCAGGTAGAACTGACACACCTACATCTTCCACAGGAGGACAAATGGCCCCACAAACATACAGTGGAATGGTGAAAGTGAAAACCTTTGTCTCCATGGCTGCAGCGGACAGGATGCGAGGGTTCTGTCCTTTTCCTCTTTGAGTCACCAGTTTGCTCCTACGGTTCTGACACTGCCAGTGTCACATGGTATCTCGGCTGTGATTTATTACAACCTGCTATCTAGCAGACCAACCACAGAGGGCCGGTCATTCTGGTTAGTGAGGTCCTGTGATTCTAGTGATGCTGGATTCTGAGCAGGTCCAAATCATTATGGGCCTTTAGCAACAAGCTAGACTGGCAAATATTGCCCATGAGCTCCTTCCTGCCTGGTCTTCCCCCACCCCATGCCCACTTACTGCCAACACGCCTCACTGCCTCTCTGGTCACATTCTTCTCCCTGACTCCATTGTTAGTGTGACAGCTTTTGTTGTTTGGAGGGAAAAAAGACTCACTACCCCAACTCCCCCCATCCCTTTAGAGCCCTTCTCCCTCACATACATTCCACAAGTGCAAAGGGCAAAGGTCGCAGCTGCCACAATAAACCAGCAGGGGTTACTCTGGGGAGGGGCCAGGGGAGTGAACTCATTCATTTGCTTCTACAGCTTGGCCCTTCACTTTGCGAGAGGGAAAGGGGGTCAGTGCTGAGAGAGACTAGCCAATTCTGGAAGCCAGTTTTACAGTTGAGTGTTTGTCTGCAAGGTGACCTGGGCAACATCGTGGCCTTTAATGGTAAGAAAAACCCGAAGCCTTGGCTCTCTGCTTCCCATAATCTGTAGGATCCAGTTTCTTTATATTGAATACATGAGAACTCCTTGAACCACTTTAATAGCAGCAAATACCTCACAACAATGTTAAGTAAATTCTATGGTGAAAATGACAGGCAACAAAAACAAACTGGTTGAAGCCTCATGCTCCTGCTCAATTTAAAAAGTGGTACTGGCTGCAGTTACTGGTCACACTCAAGTGATATGCAACACATTACTAAGGATTTCTAGAAGCTTCCTGTCACAAAAAAGAGTGTTCTGCAGCTGCACTGATGGCGGTTGAGCCAGGGGCTGAAAGACAGACATTTCTACTCAGACTAATTACAGTAAAATCTGAAATTTTGTCTTGTGACCTGCAGAACAGTGTCTCCTGTGGGTAAGCATGTTTCCCAAGCCATCTCAGTTTAAAAATGAAGGCAGGTTTCAGGAGGAGAATAGGAGACACATGAATCCCACACAGGAATATTAAAAAGTCAATCTGCTGCAATTAATATAGATCGCCTTGAGCAAAGTGGGCAAACACAAACACTGTGAACGAGCCAGGGCTCTGCCCATCTCTGGTGGCATCTGCTCTGGTTGAGCAAGATGCAGCAGTACAGCAAGCAGCTAACAGGGACAGCATCGGCATCTGAGCATCGCAGGCTTCCGTTGTATTACAAAGGGAACATATGTAGCAAAACACACCAACACCACAAACTAATATCTCCCGTTAACTGTTTTCAAATACTGCTATAAGAGGTTTTTAGAAGCTCAGTGCTGAGCAATTTCACACCTGTGAATGACCTCCATTATGAAAATGTCTGAAACTAGCTAGACACTGACAGCAACTGTCACTCCTCCATACTAAAAATAAATTTTCATATTTCATTCAGCTGTTGTGTTTGCAATTAACATATAAAGCAACAAATAACCCTGTATGTTCTAGCCATCCATCGATCATCATTAACTGCTTATTCCTGGTTAGGGTTGCAGTGGTCCGGAGCTTTTCCCAGTGATTGGGTGCTAAGCTATGAAAATACTCCTGATGGGAGACAATCCATCACAGAGCCTGTATATTGTTCAAGCATAATTTGGGTGGGTTTACCATTTTAAGTCTTTAGAAAAAAATTCAAACAGTGTTTTCCTTTTTTCTATTTGCTCAGTCTTTTTGGCAAAATTTTGGCAGTTTGAACTCAAAAAGTGCCCTTCGCCTGTGATGTGTAACAGCTATTTTAGTCCAAAACAGTTTCTCTGACAATCTGGTGAGCTCCAATCTTCAGGCTTCTGCAAAAAAAGTTGCTCCTCCTTTCCACAGAAATAATTTCATAGAAATTATTTACCACTGAACAGTCTGTCATAATGTATGATATAAATAATTTCAATGTTTTTTCCAGCACTAACATTCCCAGGGAGTGACTTAATGCCTCTGAGAGAAGCTAATGTGTCAATAAAACACCTCTGAGCAAATTGAGAGATCTGACATACTGTTAACACACTCACAGGTGTACAGGAAGTTCTGTTGTTAGATGAGAGTCACTTAGATTTATGGTACTGTGCCTGTGAATGAGTAGATTAAAGTAGTAAAGGTTGGAGGAGCAGGCCACACATGTTTAGCTCTGAAAGGCATGGCACAAAACAAAGCACAAAGCTGGAAGGTCCTCTCAAGCAGAAAACTAAATTAATGGAACTGTTATTATCTCTGTTTTGATGGTCAAGGTTTCAACACTTATTAAATTGCTTATTACAATATTTATATGAACCTTTGAAATTTTTAGCAGGATTTCTTTTTAGAACAAATCTGAAATTTGATTTTAAATGTGAATTTGAGTGTGACAGAAAGGTACCAACTGTTAATGAGTGGCACAAGGATGCAGAAAATGTCCACAGGGAGGAAGAGGTGTCATTCAGCTGAGCAAGCGGTGATGTCACCCTCTCCTTGTTGCTTAGCAACACCCTACACTAACAATAGTAGACAGGAAATAGCTAGTAGATAAAAACCATAAAAATAATTTTTAAGTAAAAGATGCATTCATTAAATACCATCAGCACCCAGCGGTGAGCTTCATAACTGTCAAAAGCTGCCACACATAAACATCACACACCATCCAGACAAGTAGTCCTTCACGAGCCCAACAAACCCAACATGCAATGAGACACAGGAAGATCAAATTGTGGTGCTTAAACTTTTTTATGTCAAGATATTTCCAAAGCGGGAATGTACTAGTTAATTCTCTTTCCTTTCCGAGGGGGAAGGTAAGTAGAGCGAGAAGGTGGAAGAGGAGGAGGAGTAGTAGTAAGAAGGGCAGTTACATGTACACAAAGGCCTCCTACACAAGTGTCCAATAAAGTCTCCATAAAGAAAGCACTGGAGACACCCACACCCTTTTCTCTCAGGTGTTGAGTAATTTCACAAGAGGCATGGAAAAACCAACAGAGGATGAAGGAGAATGGATCTGGATTTGGAAATGGTCTCCTCAAGCAAATGTCCATGGAAAAACGGCAAAAAAAAATAAGTTGCACAAAACCAATCTCCAATCTCTCTGTTCAAATCTGCAATGTTTTTGGCACTGCTGTAGTCCATGGGAGGTAAGTCTGAAGACAGCTGTCTTTGATGCACGGCTTCAGTGATGATGCCTGTGTAACATTTGTAAAAGTAGTAAAATGAGTCATGATCCAAATGTGGCGTCACACAGTGATGACGTCGTTCCTGTTTAAGTGTGACAGGTTGGAGGGATGGAAGTGCTTGTAGACACGCACAGATCGGAAACGTCTTGCAAAAGTTCTTCCTACACGTGTGCTGCCATCTTTGCAAGATTTTCAATGACCTCACCTGCAAACATGTAGACCAGGAGCAAAGCACAGCTTGACCTAACAAAAAACACTGGAATTCAAGAAAAACTCCCTGTTAACACTACTCACAAACCAAACACTACCTGCTTCTTTAAATTATAACAAGAAACATTTGAAACATTTACATTTCAAAGGCAAAACTATTAAAACCAACTAAATATTTGCAATGAGTTCATATGCAATTAAAAAGCTCTTGGGTAAAGGTCCTGATCTGGCCAACTGAGGTGATACCACTTCAGCGCCGGTGGTGTGTGCGTCAAAGCAGGAGTTCAAAGTTCTTAGTAACAGGAAATAAATCTTTGATTTCAACTGCTTCCTGTACAGTCCTTGGCTCCATACACCGGCCTGTGCAGTGACAATCGGCCTTGCCATTCTTGGCTTTCTTATGTCATGACGCAGCTTGCACCTTTATCATCTAGCTGTTACAACTGACAGATGTCCATACACAGCTTAATTTGACAGTTGATCAATACTATGTGAGAAGGCAATGGCAATTTTGCTACTTCTACTGCCACAGGCCAGAAACAAAGGCTATGTGGTGGAGTGTCAATGGACCTCTGTTTGGCAGTGTGGTGATGCTAACATCCTGTTCATGTAGATTCCTGGTGTTGTACATGTGATAGTCTCTGTTTGAGAAGTTAGTCTGTACCTTACATTCTGTGTTGACTGTTTATGAGCAGTACATGTTAAGTGCTTGTGTATCATATCACATGGTCTGTGTGGTGCTGTCTTCTGCATATTTGAGCTGCATGACATTACAGTACATGTTATTTTCTGTGTGTTTGTGACGTCAGAATCCTTTATGGTCTGACATCTGTGCCTCTGAGGGATCTGCTGTTCATGCTTTCTTTCTGTAAGCCCTGTGCTGCTTGTATGTCTCCCTCTCTCGCTCTCTCTCTCTCTCTCACACACACACACACACACACACACACGCACAGAAACAGAGTGACAAAGTCCAGCATCATGAAAAGAGTCTTCCCAACTTCAGTCCCTACAGACCAACACAGCTACACAATTAGTGGGGAAGGGAGTGTGAAAGGTGTATGGTGAGTGGATTGAGATGCAAGGTTTGAACAATTTCCCTCCCAGTGATGGAGAAAAAGCAGGCAGAAACAAGCAAGATGGAGATATTCAGAGCTGTATGTGAAGGCCATTGGATCTCCTCTTCCTTTGGAGACACCCATTCCAATGAGTCCAGATATCCTCACATCCTGAGTTCTGTCCAGACCCCTTCCACAGGCTGCTGAACAGCTCCTACATTCTCTGATTTCCCATCATTATATCAGATTTCATGTCATTCTTTCCATTTGTCGTCCACATCTTTTCTTTTCAAGGAGTATTTCCCCTCGCTTTCAGCGTGGCAGTTACTCTGTTTTTGTGAAATGATTGATGCTTGTCTACTTCTCCAATATGACGCTGGCTTTCCGATCAAACCCCCTCTTGCTTGAAATTGAGTATTCGTATTTTTTTTGTTGCAAAAAACGTTTATTCTTTTAAAACTTTTTACTTAGTTCTAACTCAGCACCTCCACAAACAAGCTTAAACTTCAAAACTACAGCATTGTACAAGGAGCTATAAAAAATATACATGGGAAAGGGGACTCAAGGGAGGGTACTTGTGGGGTAATGATAGGGAAAAGAATCGCCATTTGACAGAAAAACAAAGATTAAATTAAGTTACGACACAACAGAGGAAAAGCAACTAGGGCAATCTCTGGCTAAATCTCAAACCATAAAGATACAAAAGCACAGAGTAACTGTGCCTAACAGTGGAAAAAAATAACGATAAAAAAAATCTAAAAAATATTTATGGCATATTTATCAATATATATCTATAAGTGTTGCTGGAAAAAAATCTCATGGTTTTTGATTTTTTTGCTCACTTTTGGTTTAAAATCTAAAACAAACACACACTCTCACATACACACAAACACACAGAAAGACACTGCCAGACAAGCAAACACAGATGCAGATACACAACAGCCACACAGCCACACAGTACAAGGTAATGCATACCCACTATACTGTTGTGATCTGTGCACCAGCAGTGATTGTTAGCATGACGCCTCTTCTATAAACTCACTCACTCTCTCTCTCACACACACACACACACACACACACAAAATACATATGATCTATTTGCTAACACTGGACTACTCCACCTCTGGCCTCAGAAGTTATAACCTGTGGGCACTGTTTTTCCATTGTTGGAGAACAGTCAAATTCAACAGCCCACATGATTGAAAGGGAGTTTCCATAAACCACCCAACCAGCCATGAGGTGTCTTGCACAGTGGGGCACAGTTCTTGAGTTAAGGGGCTTGCAGGGTCACAGTTCTGTTGTTGGTCTGGAGCAGCACTGGACAGTTCTTGTAGGTGCTCACAGAGGTAAGTGGCTTCCAGAAAGACACCCATCATGTTTTCCAATTGTTTCCTCCCCCTGGGCCTGGTAAAGGCAGCTGTGCAATAATGCAACAGCCCTGGAGAAAAGCCTGGGCCCCTGTGTTTACAGGCGTGTTGAAAAAGGACGCTAAGAGGAGTAGAGTGTGGCAAGGAGGGGGACAGCAAAGGGTGTAAGAGGGCTCAACCAGTGGTACTATCCCAGTCTCATACTTTGTAGTAGATGTTGGCCGGGCTCTGTGGAGGCATCTCCTGGACGATGTAGACAGGGTGGCCGTAGTCCCCGCTCACCTTTTCATAATGTGGGCAGTACGCGGAGTCGGAAGTCCGCAGCGGAATGATGATATCACTGGGCTCCGAACCATTGTTGTTGCCACTGGCACCACCACCGCCCCGCTTGGGGCTGGTCAAGGAGGACAGCGAGAGAGGTGGGATGTGAGACTCGGAGGGCTTGGCGTGTCGACGCCGGTAGCACACCACACAGATAACTGCTGTCACCAAGAGTAGGAAGGCAGAGCCACCAGCAGCACCTGCAATGAGGGCTACATTGGAGGAGGGCAATGGTCCGTTCTCACCCCCTGCTCCGGCACCCCGCGTGTAGGTAGAGTTCCCAGTGACACCTAGAAAAGGACAGCGAACAAGAGGTACTTGTATGTTGTACAGACTAAGTGTGACCTTTGGTGCAACCTAGAATTCAAATCCCAGCAGGAAATTTGTTGATACACACTAGAGGATGGCTGGATAAAAGGTGTAAAGTAGTAGTAAGGAAGGAAAGTGTGGAAGATCTTTGCAAGGTTACTGCTGTTGTATTCTTTCGAAAAGTGTCTGTGAATGAATGTGAATCATTGGTTAATCAAATTCAGACAGAAGAGATATAAAATGTTTTTTCTGTCTTTGTCCCCTTTCTTCATCTCTGCCTTCTGCTCTCCCAACCCCTGGCCTCCATGTTCCACCTGCTTTCCTTTCCATGTTTTGGAAATCATGATGACAGTGACATCCTCTGCCTGTCCTGCAGTGTTTTATTTATTAAGAGGAACACAAATACATCACATCTGCATTCCTCTCCTGGTCTCTCTCCTCCCCCACCTCATGCTCAGTCTGTGCTGCTGTCCCTCCTTCTGTTTGTAGTGTTTAGTCAATCTTCTATCAGTCTTCTCTCCACTGTGTCCATGCTCTGTCATTTTCCCTCTTCCCTTTGCTTCCTGTTCTTTTCCTCCCCTTCTGCCACAGTTTGCTCGTTCTCCTTCTGCTCACCTTTTAGACTGGATCCTGTCTCCATCCCTTCCTTCTCACCTTCGCTCTCCTCTTTGCCCCCTCTATCTCCTTTCATTATCAGTTTCTTTCTTCTCTCCACCGTCCCTCTCTCGCCTTTCTCTCCCAGGACCAACAACAACCATGGCACAAAACTAATGACAATAATAAGTCTTTGAAATGGCTCATCAGGCCCTTTAGAGCTCTCCTACCATACCTCCCCTAGGGGCTATGACAAGGGGCTATGAGAAGGGGCTATATTCTTAGCCTGCAGCACTGCCTCAAGGAAAAGGGGGATGAAGAAATTTATTAGTGAAAATCTACTGTGCAAAGTCCCTGTTCACTTTTACGCTTGAAACTTTTTCCCTCTGTTACTTTCCCTGCTGGGTCCACCTCTGTGCCTCAGGGTTTTTTAACGTCCTCCCCCTTCAAACCCACTTCCTTCTCTTTTACCTGGATTACGGGTGTTGGAGCGACCTGAACTCTGGTCTGGCTTTACTGTCTTTGGAGGCAAACCATAAGGACCTACAAAATAAAAAAAAGATCAGCAAGGAAACCAATGTAAAAGGCACACACACAATTCACGTGTACAGATAGACATACACATATCCGAAAGTAAGATCTCAAAGTGTACTAATTGTTAAGTGCTCTGTCCGTATACTGGGTTCCAGGCTGGTTGGAAAGTGCTCTGTCCATGTACTAGCTTCCAGGCTGGTTTGTAAGGGTGCTGGGTTCCAGGCTCAGCTGTCAGTGCTTTGTCTGTCTATTGGGTTTCAGGATTGACTTTAAACGCTGTGTCTACTGGGTCTCAGGCTTGACCATAAGCCCTGAGTCTGTCTGCTGGGCTGGGCTGTAAGCACTGTGTTTGTGTGCCAGCATGTGCACTTGGGCCCTCTGCCCAGATCTCCTCACAGATTGCCACGGGGCCTCGTGGTTTCATCTGTACACAAACAAACCAGACCTCTCACCCTCAGCCTACTTAGCAGCTCTCACGAAGAAGAAAACCAGATGAAGGAAGCAGACAGACTAAGGCCACTAAAGGACACCATGCTCAAGATACAGGCAACAGCAGCGCAATGGACATCTGCACAGTGGGCAGGAGGGTGAAAAATGAGGGTCACAGTGGATGAGAGGCACAGAGAGAGAACAAGAGGCCATAGTAGGTGAGCAAAGGGATCATCGTGAAAGAGAGCCTACAAAAAAATGCATGACAGAGACAGCAGACTCTTGCTGCCATGAATTTAAGTATGGCCAGAGAGCACTGTGGCCAGGTGCTAAGACGTTAGACTGACCGAGTCATTGCATCCAATAATTGATGACTCCTATCACTGCTACAGCTACCAACACAATGAAGACAGTGCAGCGGAAGCCTGTGAGTGACTATGGAGACATGTATATGTATTTAATCATGCAAGATTGCAGAAATGTTATTGTGCATGAGTTCACGCATGTGGTTACATGCAATTAGATAATGTGTGTGAATGAAGAAATTAGTGTGCAAGCACTCATAAACCAAATATTACCTCTGGGGAATCTAACAGTGCTTTCTGAAAGTTGGAATGTGTTCCTCTGTTGCATTCTGCAGCAATGTTTTTCCAAGATTTAGGGAGTTACATCAACACTGTTCATTAAACTCTCTTAATCCGTCCATGATGCTGTTTTCAGAGTCTAATGAACAGCAGGGAATCCAGAACCATGTTGGAGGGAGTCCAAATCCACAACCCTCAGATTCCCTCCTCTGAAGGAGGAGGCAGGTGTGTAAGCCACTTCAGTGTGTGTTTGTGTGTTTGTTCATGTATGGACAATGGAGAGAGCAGGTGTCTGAGTAATTACAGTGTGTATGAATGTGTGTGCGTGTGTGTGTTTGTGCTGATGTACTGAGCAGGTGTCTGGATAATTTCAGTGCCACTAAAATGGCCATTTGGTGTGCACCTAAAACAGCTTCCAACCCTCCTGGACCAGAACAGCCTTAATTGGACAAGCGATGTGCTGAGCTGATCATTAACAATTTAATTGGGTAAGACTGCAAGGTCCCATGTGTTAATAAAGCATGAAACTGTTGGACCACAGGTGGATGGGGGACTGTGGCAGTGAAGCGCCTGCCAAGGAAGGCGTGAACACTTACTCTGGCCCACTTTGAGGACCACCTTCATCCCTTGTGTAGCACACACTCCCCCCCTCATGCTCTCCAGGCCTTGGCGTGTTCCATCTGACGTTGCTACAGAAATGGGAGAGAGGAAATAGACATGCTAGTTACTGAGGAATCTGAGCTTCCAAATTTCTGAATTTGCCACAACACTTAGAAATGCTGAACTCTCAAACATTAAACAATTAAAAGAATGGGTCAGTATGTTAATGTCTCAGCAAAGGTCCATTACTCATTTTAGGACATTTTGAGAAATAGCAAACCTTTATGCAGGTTTATGCAGCAACCTTGTTGCTTTACAGCTTTCTTATGTTGTAGCAACTCTGATTTTAAGACTAAGCCATAATAACTTGACACATAAACACGTCTCTTTTCCAAAAAAGGTTATAAAGCTATTTAATGACAAAAAATGAAATGTCATAAATTTGCTTACACAGGAAATTAAACAGAATTTCCCTGATGAAACTAAAGAAAAGCTAAGAAAAAACATGCATCATTTCAAACAGGTATGAGGAAAATAATTAAGTTTCAGAGACTACAGAGACATGTATGAACAAAGGGTGACCCTTTGGAAAAAATAAAATACATAAAACAACAACAAGGAGCAGTCAGTTGTTATAGTAAATATGGTATCACCAACACAGGACATCCCTTAGATGAACAAATATAATGGAGCCCTTAGAAATATTAACACAAGACAGCTGTGGGTTAACTGACAAGGGAGAAAATGCATCTATACTTTATACTTTTAATAATTGTATTCAATTTACAATTATGTGAACCCTAAACCTACAGAACATATCCCTTTTGAAGAATAAGCTAAGGTGGGAGTGTATTACTAAATAAAGTCACTGGCTGCAAACAGCATAATAATTAAGGACATTACAATTTAAGCGGAAGGTCTGCCAGGTTCAGGCCCTGCTGTTGTACTGTTTAGCAAGATACTGAAATGTACTTGAATCCAGTAAAACATCCAGCTTTATAGGTAAAAATCAAATCCATTTAGTACTGCCTAAACAATGCAGTACAACTTTTTTAAAAAACAATAAATATAACAAATACTACAAAGATATATTTTCCCATTTCCACAACCTGTCCATTGCTCTAGATTCATCATCCCAATTCCTTTTTTATTTTATATCCTTTCTCTTTCTTTCCATTCCCAATCTCAAGGGTATGACTTTATCGAAGTTTAAAAAAAAATCTTCCCGTTTTGGTGCTTCAGGCTACAAAGTAACATCTCCAGCACTCTCAGAGGGAAGGAGGAAGGTGTGAAAAAGGCTGCCGAGCTTATCACACCTCTCTCTCCCTCTCTACCTCTCAAATGAGACGGAGGACGTGAGAGAAGAAAAAAGAAATGGGACAGAAAAAGAGAGATAGGGGAGAAACGGAAAATGAACTGAAATGTGAGGGGACACAGCCGGAGGGCAATGTATGGAATGAGGGGCGATGGCAATGAGGAGAAAAACTCCAGCATATTTCCTGACATTAGTTCAGGTTTGCGAGGCTCCAGGAAGCATCTAAGTGGATGAGGAACAGGAGATTTTCATTGGCTGTGACAAGCTGCTCCTGACATGACTGAGACAGGAGACAACAGGAGATAATGGAGAAGAAGAATGCTGGGATAGGAAAAGAGGGAGGACTGAAATGCAGTTGGCAAAAAAGTGATTAATTAAAAAAAATGCAGTATTAGAACTATAAGAAAGAAAAGCGGGTTATGAGAACTGGAGATTATATGAGAAAGCATTAAGTCTTAGCCATAGTAGTGTTTCACCCTGAAATTAAAAATTAGGACAACAGAGCGAGAGAGGACAACAAGAAAAGTGAGGAGACAAAGAGAAGGAGAGGGATGACAGGGACAGAGAGAGACTGAGACACAAGGCCAGGGGCAGGGGATGACAGACTGAGGGGAGGTGAGTAATTGAGACAATGATCAACACCGATGGTGAGATGTGGAACACTCAAGGAGAACAACGAGGGAGTAACAAGCAAGAGGCAAGACGCAGCACCCAAAGTGCAAGAACTTAACTAATGAAATAAAACCAGAGCCAGGACTGATCAGAGAGAGAAAACATCTGCAGGGAGGCAAGGTTGTGCTGCAGATTTGAAACCGGTGCTACGGCAGACCCAAACAGCTAATGCCATGACTCTTATAGACAAGGGACAGTATGGCATCTGATCCCACCCAACCTAGGCTACAAACCATTCAGTTCAAGGGACAGGTTAACCCATTCTAAATCAGGTTAAATATTTCTAATCAGGCAGGAGGAGGATTTTAAAAATGAAGAAAATTAGGCCCAGCAAAGACAGTGGATTAAAGGAAAAAAAAAAAAGAGGAGAGATTATGCTGCCAGTAAATCCTGGATGCCGAGGGCAGGACTGTGCTTTCATTCAGTACTCACATGTTTTTTGGTAATGCATTTATACCGTTCACAGAGTGCTGTATTATTCACTAACACAAGTGGGCGTTTGGCTCTCAGCTGTAATTATGACAGGACTGAGTACCACGTGGAGGGGACAGTTGTGCCGCACAGTCCTCCCAGTTATCCTGTGGTCACTATCACTGCTTGAAATCTAGACTGTGGTGATTATTCTGAGCAACCTCTTGGTTTAATTACACCTGAACAGGAATATTGAGCCAATGTGATCATTACAGAGGTCAAATGTCATGTCTGGCCCCAATTGCAGAATCTTTTGTGGTCCCTTGGTTTTTACCACCATAGTCCCCCAGGGTGTTCTGTGTGTTGACCCAGGTCTGGCATGCTGAAAGGATTATACAGTACTGTGCAAAAGTTTTAGACACCTGTGGGAAAAATGCTATAAAGTGAGGATGGTTCCAAAAATAACACCATGAATACTTATTAATCAATAAACCTTCTAAAAAGTGCAGTAGACAAAAAAACCTCAATCAAATCAATATTTGGTGTGACCACCCTTTGCCTTTAAAACAGCATCAATTCTCTTATGCAAACTTGCATGCAGTTTAAGGTAGAGGTTGGTAGGTTCTTCCAAACATTTTGAGGAACTGGCCACAGTTCTTCTGCAGACTTTGGCTGTCTCTGCATGTACTCCCAGACTGACTTGATCATGTTGAGATCAGGGCTCTGTGGGGACCATACCATCTGTTGCAGGATTCCTTCTTTTTGCTGAAGATAGTTCTGTATGACTGAGATTGGGTGTTTGAGGTCATTCTCAGGCTGCAGAATGAATTTGGGACCAATCATAAACCTCCCTGATGGTAGATAAGAATCTACCTGTACTTCTCAACAGACATTGAAGTTGCATGCCTAAGACTTTTGTACAGTACTGTATGCCAAGGTGAAGGGAATTATTTGAAATGTAAAGTTTTAACAACTTCCTGATCAACAATAACCAAGACTCCTGAATCAGCCCAAAATGAGCATTTTCAACCCCCCATATCCATCATGTTTTACTACTAGAACCAGTATGAGCAAACGTTCACAAGCAAATTAATATGACAAAGATGATATGCTTCCAGTGCTTTACCAATGCACACACCAATACTTTGAACTGGACTTAATCTACTCGATAAATACCTAATTGATTAAACTAAGTCATTCTTCACTTACAGCAAGTTGCGTGTTGTGGACATGCTGAGTTGCCAGACTTCCTCTCCCTACTGGGGTTGCCAAGCTGGGCTACACACAGGGAGCATTTCTACACAAATGATGCATTGACCACATGGCCTCTGTGTTTCTGCTTTAGCAGGAGAAGACAACTCATGAGGCTTCATAGAAGAGCTGTGCAGGCATCATGCAAGTGAGCTCATGGCAGGAGCTGATTGCAGACTTGCACTTGCACGCACACACACACGCACACACACACACACACACACACACACACACACACACACACCCACACATACGCTTTCTGTATGTGTGCGTTTTCCACCTCCCAAAGCACCTTGCTTCAGAGCAGCTCGATAACATTTTAGTTCTCCACAGTTGTTCACCATCGGTTCATTGGCCTCCATTACCATCTTTGACTCCATACCGTCTTTGTGTTGGACGGCATTGTGCCAACCTCATGCAAGACACTTGGTCTAAGGAGAGATCTGGGTCCTGTGGAGCAAGCTGCACTCCCACCTCTGCACATGAGGGCCTACTGCAGCGTGTGACAGCGTTACAAACACCATCATTGTACTAAACAATACAACCCAGAAACACATAGTTGTATACCAAAACAGGGCATTACGCATCGTCTCACAATACCACACACTGGTACTCTACAGCCCTATACGATACCAAATTTTTCTATAACAAACCCAGCAGCAGCATGATTTAAGGTCAATGAAAGACACACAAACAAGATCTGTCAGAGGACCAATGTTAGGACTTTGTGTCCAGCTTTTGTTACAAATCACCCTTGGGATGCACTCTGACATACAGTCATCTATATACTGAAGAGCAGCTGATGAGGGTTTTCCTGGACACAGAGATCTGCAGTGTGAAAAAAGTGACACTCTGGAATACTTCCGTGAGGAAAAAATGTACAACAGTGGTGAAACATCTAGATAATGTTCAAAGAACATATAAATGTGTTCCAGGTTGTATTACACGGCAAGATGAGAGTGGAGATGTGGGTCAGTCTATGAAGGACACATCCATAACTGGGTCAAAATTAAAGTTGAAGTCCACAAGTCCGTATAGGACAAAGGCTGTTTTTTGCAACTATATATGTGTGCAAAGGATTGTTGTGAATTCTGTGTGGTTAGGCTGACACTTTTATTTAGGATGAGCGTAGGTCAACATACATGTATGTGAATAAACATGAAAATACATAGGTGTGTGTTGCACATGGTTTTGAATCTGATTCAGTCTGTGTGGAGTTTGCATGTTCTTGTGTTTGTGAGGGTTTAATTCTGGTTTCCTCCCACACGCTGAAGATATGTTTCAGGTGAACTGGTGACACTAAATTGCCCCTTGTGTATATGTGTGACTGTGTGTTAAATGCCCTGCTGTAAAAATGAATGAAGAATTGTATTGTCAGGTTACTAAATACCTTTGAATAAGATTTATTATAGTGTGACTGACACTGTTTTATACTAGTATTAAAATCATCTATTAGACTTTTGACCACTACACTATAGAGTGTGTATTTTGTTATCCAATAACTGTTTCCCTGAAGTATAATGAATTCCCACACACATACTTGGGGACTCCAGCAGGAAAAATTCACAGGGACTTCACAGGAAAGAAAGTCAGAACCCATATGTGATGTTAAATACACTCATTAATGATTAATGCTGCAACCGTATCTACAAATACAGCTGTGGTGTACAAAGGTCCCCATATTAACACTAAAGTGACACATTTCATTGATGACAGTAGATTTAATCTGTGTTCCTACCTGGGAATGAGACAATGATTATGTGTGTGAAAGAACGGGTGCATGTGTGTGGTGTGTGTGCTGCAGCTGTGTATGTATGCTACTATCGTGACTCTGTGGGCCCTCTCATCCCTGATATATCAGTCGCCGAGATAGAAGCCTGCAGAAATAGGTCATCATAGTCCTCCATTTCTCTTTCACAACAGCAAGTCAGTCTTTGCTCATGCCACCAGAAATTTCTGGGCTTTTGGTCCACCTCCCCATCTGCACGTCATCACCCTGTTTCCCACAGTGCTCCCTCTATTCCCCATGTAGAACGTCACTAAGCAGCTTCACCAGCTTCACATGTCCCCTTCCTACCAGAATGTCTATCTGAGGGCGTGAGTATAAAAGGAACACTTATGGTTAGATAAAGCAGTACTTGTGGCCAAAAAGTGGCATTTTGAGTAAAGAGAGAAGAAATGCAGGTGTACCAAAGTGGTCTTGCCAGCTGCATGAAAGAATTATCCATCTATTACTAATCATCGCTTGTCCAGTGCTGGGTCATGGTGGCCAACAGTATATCATAGGCATCCTAGGTTAGGAGGCAGGGCACACCCTGGATGTAACTCCAGTCAACTGCACTGCAAATGAACCTATTAAATTACAAAAAATAGGCTTGGTAAACAGTGTGCAAAAAATATTTCATAGTGCAATAATTATATAGGTGAGATGCATGGTGAGACTCAGGCTATGAGTTGTGAAAGGAGGCAGGCAGGGGTGGTACCTATCATCAGTGTACCTGGCAATAGGATGCCACCTGTTACAGCCTTGCATTTTTGTGGGGTTTTTAGAAAACAGAGTTACAGGATATCTCAGGCAAACAGTGCCTTGTTTGTTTTGTTCCCACCCCCACTCCTCTCTAGCCCATTATTCAAATGGACCAGAGACTAGAAGGTGGGAAGGATATGCTTTTGGAGGGGCAATGGTACTGTAACAAATGTACCCACCCCCACCTCTGATACTCCTGCTCACTGATTCGTGAATGAGTGTCCCTATTAGCTCAGTGCCCACCCCAGCACTGTTTGGGTCTGGCCCCTGCCCTGACTGCTCAGGTGCCCACACACTGAGCTGATTGAAAGTTGTCAGTACGATGTGCCCGTCTGGAAGCAATATAAAGCTGCCTCAGCTTCCTTTGAGTCCCTCTCCCGCAGTGAAACACAGATCACCGTAGCTAAGAAGCCAATGCTCACCAGACCTTCATCTAGTTTACCGTTTCATGCTCCTATTTGACTACCATACATCTAAGGTTCTCCTTCTTCCCTCTTCATTTTTGGCTGGAAACAGTCCCACAGCCTAGCATACCATACATTACAAATCAGAAGGAATACACACAGCCAACCACAGCAGCACTGGACTCTCCACATACAGCCATGGGTACTATAATGTTGGTGGCACAGTGTTGCCAAAGTGCTCATGATTTCCTGGTTGCATTTACCACCCAAAGACAGGTACGAGAGGGACAGAAGACAGATGAAGGAAAGATGTAAGAGAGATAAAGGAGGGATGTAAAAGAAGGAAATGGGTCAGTGGCCTGATGGGAAGGAAAAAAAAGACAGCGACCAGTGACACGGAGAGAGGGAGTGAGAGGAGGGGGACCAAAGGAAGCTAAATTAGGAATAAGGGATGTGGGATGTGAACAAGAGGTAAAGGAAAGAGAAACAGCCACAGCAGAAATGGGGATGTGAACGGAAGATCTGCTTTAATGACACCCCTTTGTTCCTCAGTCACGCTGATGCCACCACATTTAGTCTTGTACAGAGGTTGATGACACAGATTAACACGGTTACTTGTGACTCAATATGTGTAAGCACACACTTGGAAAGATATTCCGATTTTCAAATTTGGACATCAAAAGGCAGGACAATAAGAGAAGCCAGCACAAGACTCCCAGAAATGGATGTTATGTCTTACACGCTGTAATTAGACTAAACAGTGCCTTTAATTGAGGGTTTTAATGATGTAAATGAGAGCACAGAGAGAGAAAAAAAACATCAGCTACAGGAGACCCACGCAGGGTTGGTCTGTGCGAGTGCTTTCCTGTGAATGTATGTCTGTGTGTGGACTTATGTATGTGTCCCAGCCCCTTTCTAGATCAAACCAAAAAGATTTAACATTAGTGTTCCACATGGACGTAACACCTTTTGGCTGGACCCAGCAGCAGGGAACAAAGCTTCTGATTGACTGTCCTGTTCATGTTTGACTTCATTGGACACCTGTTTGTATGACCTTTGTAGACCTCTATTTTTTGACTAGTGTGAAGGACACAAAGATTTATTTCTATCAATGTTGATTGCATGCAGGCTGTCCATATAGCATAGTGCTCTGCTTTGGACTATAAACACAGTTGCCACATCTATACAGCACATGGTCATATCTCCACTTGCATGCTCACTTTCATTGCTGCTCAACATGGTGGATAGATTTTTATATGTTCCTACTAGGAGATGTTTTTTTTTTTTTGTTTCGTATGTGTTCCGAATTAGTGTCCCCCTCCCCTGTTGCCTATCCTCTTTTTCCAGAGAGAAGAGAAGAAATAAAGGAAAGAAAAAAGCAGTCATGGAGAGTCGGCGAGCCGGAATAACACGTCCCGACATCTGTGGCTGAACACAGCTCCGGGTGGTGGGGCTGTGAGCTCAGGAGTGGGGGTGAGGACAGACACAGCAAATTTTGTTTGTTGCTGCATAGCTAACTGGCTAAACCGTTGTGTGATTTTTACATTAACTTGTTGATGTGACATACTTCATGTTTGCTTGATGACCGCACTTTTGCTTGTTTCCATTTCCAAAACAATTTCAGTTTTGAATTTGAATAAAAGTGCAGACATGAAACAGAGATACACAGAGAAAATAAATTAACTATTTCTATGTTTTTAAAGTACAGGTATAGTCTCTTCATGAGGGAGGGGAAGTAGGTGTTTCCCTCTACAAGTTTGTCTGCCTTGTGTTTATGGATATGCTTGTTTGTTGTATGACTGATTATGTGTGTGAATTCAGTGTCTTCACTGAATATGCATCACTCTGTGTGTAGTGTGTATAACACAGTGTGTGCGTGTGAAAGGCACTGAATGTTATTCAGAGCATTGTTGTACGGGTGTTATAGTGTGAGGCAGCAAATGGTAAAAGTTATTGCCTTGCATCTAAAATACTCAAGTTCAAATCCCAATTCCTGGTGTAGTATCCTTGAGCAAAGTACTTACTTTAAGTTGATTCAGTAAAAATGACCCTGTTGTATAAATGGGTAAATCATTGTAAGTAGCTAAGAGTATAAATATAAAACATATGAGATGCAGGTGGAGTGTCACCTAAATGAACAAATACATTCTGTAAGGAAATGTGTGAGTGTGCTTACTACATGTGACTGAGTGCACCTTCCTATCATGGTGAGTGACAAGGATGGGGGAGCAGCTGGTTACAGTGTGAACAAGGATAAGTGAAAGGCCAGTCATCAGGGGAGCAGTGCAGCCCCTGATGCATCTTGGGTTCACCTTTCAAACACACACTTCACACAGAGCATTACCCACGCTTAACCACATTCAACCATTAGCTATATAAAAACTCCACTCCACTCTGATGCTGTAGGAAACAAAATAACACGCAGTTCCCAGATGTTAAGAGAGAAACAGAAATTGTTTCTAAAACCTGTAACTGTCACAAACTCTCATAAAATTAAAATATGGTTCACCAAAATCACTAAACAAGAGTCATGACTGGGCTGGTCATATTATTCTTATAAAAACAACGGAAGAGACAGTTTTTAGCTCAGTTAGTACTGGTGGTTATTTAATAATTCGTATACCTGATGCTTATCTCCGAAACAACTTACAATGTTAAGCTCTTTACAATTATTTATACAGATAGTCAATTTATGTTGCTAGTTATGGTACAAATCTTAGGGCAGTAAACTGGTGCATTAGTATTGGTGGTTTTAGTACTAGTCTTTGTCCAGTGCCAGACTGCACTACTAGTTTCAGGGGGCTGCAGAAGTGACAGCAGATTGGTGGTTTGGGGGATCAGGGAAGTGTTTCACAAGCTGCCCTCATTAGTGACAGCTCTTTGTTGTGAATGTGTAGGGCAGGGATTAAATTGGATCTGTAACAACGAACGGGTCTGCGGATGGCTGAATTAATTACCCTAATTAGTTTCTTAATTGCATACATTAAAAGGCTGGTTTTGGGGGACTGTGATTTGCGATTTTGGGATGGATGGGTAAAGGGACAGGCCAGGGGGTCTACTGAAGAGCCTTACTGGACCTTCTTTGCTGAATATGTAATTACCTGAGGCTGATGCTGCCAGGGTTGACAAAGCTGTTGTATTGAGTGTGTAGCAAGTTAAGCAAACATGTAAAACGTAGATGAACTGATGTTTATTGTTCAGCACTGCTGTTGCCTGTTACTGGTCCTCTATTATTGTTCTATACTGTGGTTGAAACCCCCTAGCATCTCTATCACATGAACCCAGTCAGTGCGTCACTCAAAGGCGGCTGGCTGCAGTCACAATGACATCATTGTCACCAGCTTGTGGATTGCTGTGTCTGTTGACCAATTATTAAAACTTTGGCTCTTATTTCCAAACAACATCCTGCAAACTAAGCCTATTGGCTAACAATATACAGCTGGGAATCATAAACCACACTTTCTCTAGAGAGCTGCAAAGCCAAGGGGAGGCTGCTCTATGCTGTCAAAGAAAATGCACTTTTATTCTTATAAATACCATAATTAATATTCATAGTTACTTAGTACCATATCCATTAAGCTATTACACAAGAACATACAGAGGATGACATTAGCGATACTAAAACACATTAATTTATCCCTAATCATTATCTAATATGCAATGGCTAATTACATGTAATTAAATTGTTACATAAATGGATTTAACAGCAACAGGGAGGATAGGCAGGCATGCAAACATGCACGCACGTTCTTGCATTGTTAGGAAACTGCAGTGAAAGTAAAAGGTGCTTGCATTTTATCCTCCTTCATCCTTTCCTCCTGTTCTGTCTCCTTTCTCCTCCCTCTCATTTGCCAGTTCCCCAACCCACCCACTAAACTGCTCTCATGTGAACAGCTGGTCTGCCAAACTCAGCCTCACCATCCAAACACTTTAATCTGTCTCCTAACTCAGCAAACATGATGTCACTGTTCAGACTAACCCGTTTCGTGTTGTTACTGCATCAGTATGAGTGAGTTGCTATGTGTGTTATACTGTATTTATGCAGATGCATAAATATGTATCGTTGTATATGTGAAAACTGTGTGCATGCCTTACTTAATCAAGGCCTGCATGTGTTACTGCAACAGTGTGTGTGTTGCTCTTTGTGTGTTACCCTTCCCCCTTGTGTGTTTGTGTCCATGAACTCCATCCCATGTAGAAGAGCTGTACTCATTCTGTGTGTGAGTAGCAGTAAGCTCATTTCAGAACTGCAAATCAGCGGCTCTGTCAGTCTGTGACAGCATCTCTGTGAGCATGACTGAGGACGCTGTGTTTGTGTGTGTGGGAGTGTGGCTGTGTATGAGTGAGAGAGATTGAGAAAGAGGTGTACACTAAATAAAGTGACCTCCCTCTGTGTGGGGAACATTTCCCTGAAAGAGGTTCCCAGCAGAACTGTTACTTTTGGTGCTCATTGCTTTCAACTGAGACACCAGCAGATGTGTGTTTTGAGAGGAACAATGAATGTTCACGCTGCTGGTGTTTATTTTTGTCTTTGCATCCATGTGCTGTTGGTCCATCCAATTAAAGAAGAGCTGTTCTCATCTGACCTTCAGTAGGAAAACTGCAGGGACATGCACGCATGCACACACCCACACACACACAGTACTGCACGTCTCTGATTGTTGACCTAGATTGGGGAAACGACCTGTCACTTTCTTTTATTCACACTCGCCACCCCCAGCCCTCACACTTGGTGGACTACAGCGACAGCAGGCCTGCTGCCAGAGCCACCCTCTCCTTCTCGCTTTCCGTTGCTGTGTCCACTTTTTCCTCTTTCTTCACCGCCTCCCTTCTTCCAATATCTTTCCCTCCTGTCACAATCTTTTCCCTAAAAGGCCCTCAATGCAAATGTTCAGAACTCTTGAGGGGGTGGGAACACATGCAACCGTGTCCACACAATCACAGCCACAAACACCACGCCTGGCATCACCACCGGCATGCCAAGCACTCCGACTATCCCACATCCATGCAAACTCAGCGTAAATGGGTCAACGATGCAGTCTTGAGCGCAGGCAGACAAATATAAAGTCATATTTAACAGGTGCCCAAGTTAATCCATGAGGCAATAAAGTTTAGGGAAATGGCCTGGATCAGAGTCTCTTCATTATCTCCTCAGTTCCACCTGTCTCTCTGTACACTCTGCAAATTCTGTGAGTCTCTCTCCGACAGAAGTACATGAGCTCAGCGATCAGGCTGATGTTACAATGTCCCAGTCTCCTTCTCGGTAGCCAACCATTTATCCCATATGCCATCCTTTGTGCCCTACTTATATTGTTATGCTAGGCTCTCACAAACACACAGAAGCACACACAGACATACATACACACACTAACAAGCACACATGGAGAACAGGAGACTAAAGGAACATTTAGAAAATGCAGAGGGGCAGGAAAAGATACTTAGTGAGCAGAAAAACCTCTCTCTGTCTGTCTACCCGTCATTCCCTCTCTCACTTATTCCAGCTTAACCTTAATAAATAAACCAGCACTTGCCTTTGGATTATTGAAACCCTCTGGATTTGTATAAACAGAGAAGCATGTCCACCTAAAGTACTACATCACACACACAAAGACAGACAGACAGACACACAAACAATATCCCCAATGCAAGCGCAAATAAGTCCAAAGTCCTGCAAAGACAGAAAAACAGTAGAACAGACACAACGAGAAATAAAAAATAAAAAAGCACAAATTGACCCTGTAACTTTGCAAGAGCAGCTCTTCCATTATTTATCATTTATATTGGGCTCAATAGTTGGAGCTACTTCCTTATTCATGTTGCCTTTTAGGGCTGATTCTAGGGTCTTTCCATGGAGCCAGACAGGCTGACCACTCAGCAGAGCCACCCAATGCTGGGTGTAAATGTTAGACCTAGCTGAAGTGAGTCAAAACAAAAAGTGGGCAAAGCAGGAGGTGTACCGGATAGTGAGAATCTGCAGGGGTTCATCGAGGTTACTCATCAGACCATCTACCAGAGATTGGAGTTTTGAACGCTCTACTCTCGGGCTCAACAGCTCCAACAAAACAATATCTGGCCATGCTAGACGTCAACCACTGTTGGGAGCTTTCTGACCTCTACGCTGGAGTAGGTGGTTAAAAAGGGCCACATCAGCTTGGCCCCAGCACAGATCATCTGCAGTAACGTGTTTCTCAGTGCTTGGACTGAGACCAGGTATGAGACCTGATTTGAGACCAGAGGAAACTATACTCTAGCTTGGATCCCTCACAGGAGTAGAAACAAGGGGAAGACAATATGTCATTTCACATGTTATGTAAAAGTCCTCGCAACAAAGTTACTTCTGTCAAGAAAAGGCTGTCAAGAAGGAAAAAAAACATTCACCAAGAAAATGAAATAGAAGACAAATATCTGTTGGTTCTCTAAGATCATTTGTTTCAACACAAAACTTTCACAGCACATATACTACACCACTTAATATTGACTAAGAACTNACATTCACCAAGAAAATGAAATAGAAGACAAATATCTGTTCGTTCTCTAAGATCATTTGTTTCAACACAAAACTTTCACAGCACATATACTACACCACTTAATATTGACTAAGAACTTACTAATACAACTAATGTAAAATATATCTTTCATCTGACAGGTCTTCTAGCAGAGCAGAAGTGTGTACAAGTTTCTGAATGCTGACAGACCTTTTTAATGTCATATATTCCTCCAACCATCTATTATTAATAACTGTTTGCCATAATGCAGTATTGCAGAGCCTTTCCTGGAAGCATAGGTCATGAGCCAAGGTACATGCTGGAAAGGACACCAGTCCATGGTAGGTCACCGCCACTAAAAACAGACAGACCAAAAACTCTGATGCACAGATGCTGCCTAATGTGCTTCCATGCATTATATATAACATGTAAATAAGTACATATAATATGTAAATAAAGGGATACAATAGACAACGCAGTCTCATAAAGCATCTACTTAGAGATGCAGACCCCATACATATTTAATTCACTGCTAGGTCTGTTCATTTGTCTGTATTTATAATTATAGGCATACAAGTGTTGAACATGCTGCAGTAGTGTGCTTAGAACTGTAACGTTTGCAGATCTTGAAGTTTTTTCATGTGGTCATGGTTTATTTTATCCGAGGTTTATACCGTATTCCCTTTGGAAAACAGACTGCATTTTTAGCGCGCTCCTGTGATGATTTCCATACTTGTTTGTCCTAAATTATCCTACTTTGTGCACTTTAAACACACTTGCCTTGGTTTTGTATTATGTTGAAGTTTATTAATTATGGAAAGCACTAAAAGTTAGATGCTGAACAGTATCATTTGGTGTATTTCTACTGTAATCCAGCCAACCTTGATACACTTGGGTTACCTGATATTTCCTAATGAATTAAAGAAAAATATGATATGCAAGGACTTTGGCTGCATGATTGTGGGTTACACATACCAGATTGCAAAGAACATATTACTGCTATGCCCTTGAGCCTGTTACTGGAGACTACCTGGAAATTTGGCAAGCAATTAATAGTTACTGAATAAATGACTACAGACTTTATGTAAAGTATGAGTCAACATGATAACAACGAAGGACAGGGAGCAGGGAGTGCGATTCTCTTTCTCCTATCAATCTCAGTTCCAGCTCATTTAACCCATATTGAATAAATTAACAAATGCAAAGGTAGGTTAATTAAAAACCCCTTCCCTGAAGGGGCAAATCTCATGCACAGCAGCACACGCACACATATTTAAACGCATGGAGAAAGAAACGTAAACAGACACACAGATAAACACACGAAAAAGACAAGGTGAAAAATATACAAAGATACAACATATCTGCATTGTGTCCTTAAAGATTGTCTTAAAATACTTTTCACTCACACCTCTTCACTGCAAATTTTTACTTTCATATCCAAACTGGTTTTCTTCCTCCCTCTTTTCTGTCCCTTCCTACCTCCCTTCCACCTGTGTCTCAGTTGGTTTCTCTGACCTTGATTTTGAGATCCTCATTGATTGGTTCTGGCTGTCAATTGATTAGTTTCATCTGTTTCAGTGCTGATAAAAAAAAATTCAAGAAGCCACTGGTGACACAAACAAAACAACATTTAAAGGTAGGTGAACAGAGGAAAACAGCCCAGTGGTAAAGGAATACAGTACAATACAATACAATACAATACAATACAATACACACAGAGAAGTGAGTGACGTGTAGCTTCTTGAAATGGTCTTCTGCAAAAAAATATGACTGATAGTCCACACGGAATAAAAAATTCAGTCCTGAAAATATTTTCATGCAAAACAATTATTTAAAAAAAAAAAAATCAAAATATTTACTCTGTTTAATGTTATATGTTTCTTAGTAGTCAAAACATTCATAGACCATCTTTGATGAAAGATATAACCAATGGTTTGGTTTTCCATACCAAGGCTGTCTTACAGTACAGCCCACAATGACATGAGCACAGGGATTAGTAGCTGACCAGCCACTATGTCACGTTCAACTTAGGAAAACCCCAAGCATGTCCCCCAGTGCCATTCACGACCGTGCCAGATGCCGCAAGAACAGAAACAATATAAAAACACTCAACGCCAGCTAGCCAGATCTCCAGCAGACAACACACATACGCCCTGAGACAGCCAGAAAGAACTCTAAAGGGTGCACAGGGGAGTAACGCAAAATTAAATGACAATTTATTTGCAGCACAGCTAGTGCTTTTGTTCAGAAGACTGAGTTTTACCCATTTATATATAATCTTTTCATTTACACGTCTGCATCTTACCCTATTGCCCCATTATAATACTGCTATATCATACAATATTACTACTCAGGCATCCTTTATCTTTCATATCAATTTTTATTTATCTGTTAAATTAGTATAATTTTTTAAATATTAGCTACAAATCATTACTTAAAAGAAATGTGTGTTTAAGCTAAGAGGGTTATACAATGTAAGCACTGACATGCCGCCAAACATGAACTCTAAAACACAAACTAATTTACCCTTACACATTTTAGGGCCTTCTCTATCTAACTCACACGGGTACACATACACTTACCAATGATGTAGTAATCATGCATGGTTTTGAACTCGTGGCCCCACAGGTTGGGTGAGTACTCCTGAAACTTTATGGTGAAGCGCATGTCGCTATTTGGTTTGTCACAGGTGAGCAGAAGATTGGGTGCGCCTGTCACCTCGCACCGGTCTGCCTGTTCTCGTGATGACACCAAGTAGAGTTTATAATACTCATACTCAGCTGGGGCCCGTGGTCCAGGGGGGTCTGAGGCAGGGCAGATGAGATCTAGCCGGTCACCAATCTGGGGATACAGTACATAGCCTTTGGCATCCCTGAACCTGTAGAGACAAAAAGAAAAACACATATCAGCATTGCCCTAGGTGTCCTGCATGACAGACACAGATAGAACCACCCCAGTCAACTGAACAACCCAAACAGCTAAAGTTAAAGGCTTGTTTTAATCAAATGGATGATACGTGACCTGAAGTAACAACCATATAAGGTTCTGGAGGTCTCACAGGCACTCATAACATAACTGGCCTATTCAACACTGAAGGCCACTGTTGATGCAGGTTCTGCAGTACCAGAGTATACAGGACTACTCCATCATGGTTCCAGAGGGCAACTGTAGGTGATTTGTCCCTGAATAAGCAGAACAGTGGTACCCTCCAGGGCTACATCTGAGATTGCTAGCACATGTGGTACCTTACCCCAGAATGGTTCATTAGCACATTTAAAAAAAAAAAAAAAAAAAAAAAAACCCCACAGAAGTCTCCCCAGGAGAAAAGGTTGCATAGCTGCCATTGGCTCTCACAAACAGGCCTGGAAAGCTAGAGGCCCTCCACACACAACCTTCATTGACTCAAAGGCACATTTTTGTCTCTTATCTGATGACCGCTCCGCTTTATGCTGCAGGTGGCTTGAACTAAAGGAAGGGAGGCGAGAGGGGCCAGACCAGACTAAATGGGAGAGGAGGAGAAGGCACAGCTACAGGTGTGAAACTGATAACAAGTAAGGAAGAGCATCTGGAAGTAAAGGACCCAGCAACAAAGGTAAACAAAGACAGAGAAGAATGGAAGAGGGCAGAAAAAAGATAAAGCTCAAAAGAAGGATGTAAGGAGAACAGAGAAACAACAGGAAAGACGCTGGGTTTAAACATTCCCTCTTACAAATTAGCCATGACCCAGTGGTAAGTTGACTCACCTACATATTTAACCCACAGGTATTCACAACTTTTGGGACGCTCCCATCCAGACTTATCTACATCTTAAACTATTCTATTCACAAAAATGTCACAATTTGGATATTCTAAGTAGAACAAGACTACACATGCATGTAGACATGGACCACAAAAGTGATTTACTGCCAATTTCCTTCTGATGCAAAACATAAAGGAAAAAAATAAACACAAGAACAGAATTCATAAAGTAAAATCATGTTTAGAGGTTGGAAAATTACCCAGCATTAAAAAAGTGTGTGTGCCGAACAGCAGGCTACTGGATGCACTCACGAACACATTCCTCGTCACACACCCACCCACTCTTTATGATTATTTGCCTAGCAGATGCTTTTACAGCAGCAATTCCCTACCAGAACTTGCAACATTGCAAACTAACTTGTATGGCATGCAACTTGACACCACTCTCCTCTACAGCAGTTGAACTATTGCAGATGGAATTGGGTGTTTGAGTACCTTGCTCAAAGGAACATGGTTTCCCCACAAGAAGCTAAAAGGTTCTCATGTCCAGTTCCCTAGCTGCTACACCTCCTGCTGGCTCCATCACACATTCTCCCTTGCAATATTTCAATGTAGTGTTCTTCTCTCTTCAAAGTCTTTCCCTCTGTCTGTCAAACTGAATCTGCGTCAGCTTCAAACAATAGGCTCATTCATGGAAGCTTCTTTCAAACATGGAACTGGGGGCTAGAAACTGAGTGGGGGTGCAAAACTTTCACTTTCTTTCTTCCCACTGTTCTGAGCTGAGGTCAGGGGAGCACAAACATTGTTTTTTCAACCCTGAACACCAGCCGGCCTGAACCCCATCACAGAAGAATGGGAAATTTGGTTTCCTTTAACCCTGCCCCCCAGTCCCTCACTCCACTGCTACATGTATGCCCATCTTTCAGCTTTTTAATAGCCATTTTACATGGCAAAGCTGGATTTATTTTCTGAACATACATGTTCATGCAAAGCAGCCAACAGGCCTATTAGATATGCATGGACCAATTGACATGGCTGCCTAGGTTCTGTGTTTAAGGGTGGCTCTCCATGTGGCTCCAGGTCCTTCCACTACAGTGCCCATATGCAGCACACCAGTGCTGTCAGGGATGGGGGATTGCAGCACAACCTGTAGAGAAAATGTGCAGGGCTTTGTGTTTGAACTCAAACCTGACAGTCAGGAGCCTCTGTGGGCTTACAGGTGGGACAAGGCATCTGCTGGGAACACCCACACCCCCAACCTGCATGTTATCATCTCATCTTCAATGTCATGGTATAGCAGTTAAAAACAGTGTTTTTGTACAGAGGCTTGGAGGTATGCTTGAGCTCCTCCATGCGTTTTACAGGCCTTCCAACACTGCACCTCATCCAATTCTCACCTCATTTGCCTGTAAAATGCCTTGTGACAGAGGTGTCAATGATCTACACTCTCTGAATGATAATGGCGAGCTTCACACCATAGATGTGCAAAATACATTTACATTTACACCTTGAAGCTCGGCTCCCTTAGCTCATGGCACAGCAGCTGCAATGCAATGAGAACAGCATCCATCTGTGTGGCCTTGAGGGCCAGGTGTATAAATGCATGCGGGTACATGTGCCTTAAGGCACCTCTACCTGCTCCCTCTCCACCGAACCCACATTTCTACCAACAAGCAAGTCCGAGCTGGCACGTTAAGGCAGGACCCTGCCCAGCCCTAAGTTCCAGAACACCTGAAGGCTCTTCCCGGTGTTTCTCAGGTTTTTGTTTTTTTTTTTTGTTTTTTTTTTTACACAAAAGCAGCTCTGTATTTGTATGCCAAATTATATTTTTCATATGAGTGCAGCTGTTATTGTTCAGCAATGTGTCAAGCATTTGTCATTGCTAATAGCACTACTATATATGGAGCCAAAAATGAACACAACAAGCAAATGTTTCTCTGTTCAATACATCTGAAGCACAAGTGGATGATTCCAGTCTGAACACTCACATTTTTCAGTGGTTCACATTTCAAGCCCATGGTTAGCCAAGACACTGAATGTTTTCAGCAGGAACAACAGTGCCAGCAGCAGGTGGTCTACTGTTTAAAAAACTTGAAGTGTGACCAAAGGTTTGCAGGTTCAGATCCACAGAGCAGAACTACTGCTGTAAAAGGGTAATTGCCGATGGGGAAAAGTGTAAAAATGAAAGATACAAAGCCTCTTTAGGGAAAAGTGTCAGCTACATAACTAAAATTGTCATAAATAAAATGTAGTGAACTACTGCTTTCTCCTTAGGGCTGGTTCTGATCCAAATTGTGGTGAGCAGCAGGTGACAGGAGGGTGCCCTGCTGTGAGATGGTGCTACCCTCAAGGTAAGACTGTCCTTGGATTGCCAGATTATGGCCCGGAGTTACATGCTGTGCTCCCTTAGTGCTGTAATGCTCATGGCTGACATAGTGCAAACTGCAGGCGGCTGGCAGGTTTGGAGGGGATGCAGTCACTGCCGAGACACCCCGGTGGCCTCAGACCCCAAGGCATGGGAATAACTCCAGTTATGATCTGCCCCCACAGACACCCAAGTAGGGTTAGTGAGTGATGGAGCGGCAAGACTCAGCATGCACCCAGGAAGAGATCCTGGGCTGGTAGAACCATGTGGGAACCAGCTGTGCTACTTTGTGCCACAACTTGCAAGCCTTTTAAAATGTTTGAAAAAAGCAGAATGGAAATCATATGTGCTTAGCGACACACAGGAATTCTGTTCCTAAATGCTTTTCAGCTTTTGTTATAGGTATTGACACGTCTCATAGGAAACAGTGTAGTCTTGAAAATTTGGCACCATAAGACTGACTCCATACAAAAGCAGGGGCAGGGCAACCCAAACAAACTACAAGACAGACATTTAGCAAAATGCCTTTGCTGCTGTTGTAGTTTCATAGGGCTCTTAACCGCAGGAGTTACACTCATACACGCAAGCTAATTCATTAAAATTGTGAAAGCAAGGGGATAAAATAAATCACAAAAATATACTAAATGCTCTACTGAGGCCTACAGATCCTGTAGGGGCCACAACACTCAGTACTTTACCCTGGTTCTGCAGGACCACAGTATGTACAGTTCTATTAAACTTGTGTCTGGTTCAGGTTTGGACTCCCCAACTATCAATATATGATCTTTGAAAGTTTGAAAGCAAGGCCACACTGCAAAAGTAGGACAAATGGAGTTGCTGTCTGAATTTACAGTCCCACCTTCCCCCGCTTCTCCTTGCAATACACATGCTGCAGAACACCCAGCCAGTCCCAGCACTGTTGGAACCATCGAGGCTGCTGTGCACTCTGCTGCTTTCATCTCAATCACTGTGGCCAAACTAAAACTCCCAAATCATCAGTATTTTTTGGTGTCACTTTCAATGTTTCATTTGTTTTACATTCTGATGCCCCCCCCCCCAAGTACACAAACTTCATTATTTGCTTGAAAGACATTTATAGACAAAAAAAAAGTCAAAACTGCCTGTGAATTTCAAGTTTACCTGCTGTTAGTGTTTCAGCAATAAATTGAATTCAACTTGTTAACTGTGAGTTTCATTAGTCAGAGCCACTTGGCTCTTAACACTTCATTTATACTAAGTCAAGGATATTAACAAATGTAAGACATTCTAAACTAGATCCATTGTCAGTCAAAAATATGTAATTAAATAACTGTTCCTGAGAGGATGATAAAGAAACACAAACTCTTAGGCTGTTCAAGGATAGGGTCAGGTGCTTAATGACCCACTATGCTTAGACTGTCAAACACAGAATGACAAATTTTAGTTTTTCAGTTGTTAGTCCCACAGTGAAGTTTCATAATTCGATAAAACAAGAAATAGGATAAAAAGGCACCACTGCAGAGAGTTTGTTTATAGCAAAAGCTGGGAACGTATCTGTGTCCCAGGAAGCCACCAACAGAGGATACCACCCACTCAGCAGACATGCAAACTCACATGAAAAGATCCAACAAGCTAAATCGTTATGATAATTTAAAACGAACAAGTCTAAAAATATGATTTGTCTTTGATTTCTTTTCTGACAAGATGTTATAGGAGAGTTACTGGAGAGGAGGCAGTGAGTGAGGAGGCAGGCCACTACTTCAGCTTCACTTCTGCTCAAAAAGCACCAATCCTTCTTTCTTCCTGCATTCTTTGAGGGGAACCCAGCAGTTACCTTTCTGTTCAAAATTTTTTTAAAAATTAAAAACACCAGCTTGCCATCAACTTGGATGGACTGAGAGACAGGCACTACTTTGTTTGAATCAGGTGAGAGAAAGGGACAGTGAAAACAAACAGGTGGATAAAAAAGTGACAAGGAGTCACACAAAGGGGAGAGGATGGCAAGGGAGAATCACACAAAGTGGGAAGCAAGAGGAGGCATGGATGCCCCACTGCACTAAGCCCGGTGCCTGTATCAGCATGTCCCTCTGGGGAGGAGTGACACCAAGGACAGGCATAATTAGAGAGAAACCCAGCAGAGGTGCCCACCAGATGAATGAAGAGAGGCTGAGGAGGCGGTATAGAGCAGTTGCAAAAAGGAAGGAAAAGAGAAAGATGTAAAGGGTTGGAGGTGAAAGGTTTGGAAAGAAAGGAATAGAGAAGAAAGACTCAAATCCGTGAGGTGGTGTGGTTGAAAGTCAATGTGGAAAAAAGTGAGGGATGGATTTGGAAGGGGCACAAAAATTCTCTGTTACACCTAGACCAAGAGACAAACAGACAGAGGAGGGGGAGAAACTTATTTTAACATCTCTCTGAAATGACAAACTGCCTTTCTTTGGTAATCACTTCACAATATTCCCCATCTCTGACATCTGTAGTGCTGGAAAACACAACAGCTTAATGGCTCCACTGAGGTGCCAAAGTTACACGTGTTGCTACGTGTGCGATAATTCATTCAGTCGGCTAGCATATCACTGAGATGCTACTGGACGCTTCAAACCAAGGAAGCTTTCAGAGTAGATTTCAGAGATTGTATGTATCCAGAACAATTCCCCAATAGGCTTATTTACCTTCATTTTAATTCCTCAGCCCAATAACTCACTTATTTTCTTCATACGTATAAAAAAATACACTTCCCAGGCAATTCATGATTCCATGGACTAACTATCCAATTCTGACATTGTGTGTGAAATATAAAAATCACCTTATTTTAAAAGTTCATGCTCATACAACCATTGCTTTAAATGAATTTTACAGTAAACTCAATTCCTGATAATCTAATGGACATGTTCAGTGCTCACTTCCACTAATAATAAAGTCAGTCACACAAAAACTCAATTCCTATTAACTGAATGCTTAGTCATTCTAGAGGTGCATAAAACTAACTGGATAAATTATTTATTTTTGGATTTAACTTTTGAAACAGAAACTGAACAGCCTGGAGTCCCAAATGAATCTGAACAGCATCAAGACACTATAGTTGTTTTAACAATTTTATATATCAAGTAATGTATTTCTGACAATTAAAAATTAATTTTAACTTCTCAAAACTAACTGATTTAATGCAAACTTTCAGATGTAGATCAGGAACAAAGCACTGGGAAGATTATTTTTACTACACATTAAGTAGCTGAAATTTTTATTCAAAGTGGCTTACAAAATTTGAGCAATTTATGATTAATATGTGTGCAACTCAAGCATCTCTTATCAAACATGAGTAGATGGCCAACAACCTTACAACCAAGCAGTGTACAAGTTAAGGATCTGGGTTAAATGGCTTACCAACAAAAAGTCTAAGGTTAAGATGCTCAGAGAAGAACTGCTATTGTATATTTTAATGTTGGTATTTCTTGGCTGTATCCCAACATAAACTGTAATATCAAGCAAACTGTGCTTCAATAATTTTGTATTTGCATATGTAGTGAAGTGCACTTTCGTTAACTCTGTCACCAGGTGACTTGTAAGTAAACGGTCAATTACATTAATAAATGTTAATGGTGGTATGTAACAGAAAAGTAAACCCAAACTAGTCATTTTCTTCCCAGCAGTGCAAAACATTACAGCCATGACAAAAATAAATAGTTGCATTAAACAAAAGAAAAGAAATTAGACTAATGTGCACCAAAACAGAGGGTGTTGCGCAAATTGTTACTGTTGAGTGTGATAATCCATATATTTTGGATGCTGGCCTTTCAAATAACGGACTCTGACAGAACATCAGGTCTTGAAGTATTTTAAATCATTGATCTTTGAAGAGGTTTTTGCAAATGTATTTTTTTTTTGTTTTTTCATAATTATTAATATGCTGCTTTGCTAATACTTTCAAAGTAGTTAACAAAATGTAACAAACTTACAGCTGTGGTCAAGTGTTTGGTACCCTTCCATTTTTTCCAAAAAACAATTTTCTCTGAAAACTGCTGAAAAGTATTTGATATCCATCATTCTTTAGTTCACGTGACAGAACAGAAAATTTGTTTTAATAACTTATTTTAAATAAAACAAGTGGGAAAAAAAAAAAATCATAGGCCAAAATATTGGGACCCTTAACCTAACACTGCATAGCACAGACTTGGAGACAATAACTGCAATCAATCTCTTTCTGTAACTCTGAATGAGATTTCTACATGTCTCCACTAACAGTTTGGCCCATTCTTCTTGAGCAAACTGCTCCAGTTCTCTCAGGTTCCATGGTTGCTTCTCCCAACTTGCAGTTTTAACTCTTTCCATAGATGTTCAATGGGATTCAGATCAGGACTCACCAGGCCACTTCAGGACGAGCCAATGTTTTCTTCTCATCCATTCTGGGTGCTTTTTTGAGGTATGTTGTTTTGGGTCATTATCCTGCTGGAGGTCCCAAGACCTGCAACTGAGACACAGCTTTCTGTGACACTGGGCTGTGTGTTTTGCTCCAAAATGCCTTGATAGTCTTCTCATTTCACCCTGTTCTGCACAGATTCAAGGCCCCCAGTGCCAGAGGCAGTAAAGTAACCCCAAAACATCACTGAGCTCCTTCATGTTTTGCAGTAAGGATGGTGTTCTTTCCTTTGAAAGCTTTGTTTTGTTTACTGTGAACACAGAATTGTTCTAATTTTGTTTCTTCTGTCCAAAGGACACTTTCCCAGAAGGACTCTGGCTTGTCAGCATGCATTATGGCAAACTCCAGTCAAGCCTTTTTTGTTTTTGGGTCTTCTACCATGGAGCCCATTTTCATTCAGACAGCGATAGATGGTGCAACTTAAAATGTTTGCACCTTGAGCTTGAATGTCAGCTTGGATCTGTTTTGATGTTTGTTCAAATGGTGGAGATGAACCAAGGCAATCTTTCTCTTCAATCTTGAGTCAATTTTCCTCCAGAGATGGATGCTACAGTCTCATGGGCCTTTAACTTTTTAATAATATTGGCAACAGTGGTCACAGGAATATCAGACTCTTTGGAGATGGTCTTGTAGCCTTTATGTTGACCATGTTTGGCTGTTATCTTCTTTCTAAGCTCCTTGGACAACTCTCTCCTTTTCCTTTTCTTTTCCATGTTTAGTGTGATACACACAGTGACACAAAATGCAACTTTGAAGACACCTGTGGTACTAAGGAGTACTGTCTGCCTGAAACATACAAAAAATTGTGTTGTAGTGATAATTTATAAAGGGCAAAAATAATATTGTCCAGGTGATTTGAGACTGTCTTTGTAGATTAAACAAGAATTCAGTTCTTTTCACAGCTTTTTGTTCTGTTCCATTCCAAACCAAAGAAATGCATGTTTGGACCAAAAATCTTTTAATTTCAACACTTTTCTTGGTGACTGGTGCATTATTTGAATGAGGGTACAAAACTTTCATTCACATGTGTATACAATGAGGTATTTTGACTGGACTTATTCAAGCTAAGTACATAGAGTACTACCACAGCATAGGTCTTCATCCAGTAACCTTCATGTTATAAACCCATGTACTTTATTACCATATGGAACAAGCGGTTAGTATAGCAGTTTAGTACACTTGTGAACCACTAGAAAAAAATGTATGTATCAATTTTTCCACTCAATTTTTTTCCTGGGGGGGAAACACTATACATATACATTCACCAGCCACTTTATTAGGAACACCTATACATTCACACAATTATCTAATCAGCCAATCATGTGGTAGGAGCACAATGCATAAAATCACACAAACGGGTCATGAGCTTCAGTGAATGCTCACGACAAACTTCAGAATGGGGGGGGGGTATCTAAGTGACGCTGACCGTGGCACGATTGTTGGTGCCAGAGGGGATGGTTTCAGTATTCTACAAACACCTGCTCTCTTGGGATGTTTACACAGTCTCCAGGGTAGATACAGAATAGTGTGAAAAACAAAAAACATGTAATGAGAGGCAGTTCTGTGGGTGGAAACACCTTGTTGGTGGGAGAGGTCAGAAGAGAATGGCCAAGTGGTTTGAGCTGACAGGAAGGATACAGCAACTCAAATACCACTTGTTACAACAGTAATGCAGAAAAGTATCTCTGAACGTGCAACATGTTGAAATTTGAGACGGATGGGCTAAAACAGCAGAAGACCACATCAGGTTCTACTCCTGTCACCCAAGAACAGGAAGCTGAGGCTACAGTGAGCACTGGCTCACTTTGAAACTGCCTGGTCTGATTAATCTTGCAGATGGTGGGTCAGAATTTGGTGTAAATAGCATGAAGCCATGGACTCAACCTGCCTTGTGTGAACAGTTCAGGTTGATGGTGGTGTAATGATGTGGGGAATGTTTTCTTGGCACACATTGGGCTCTCCAGATATTCCAGTGTTGTTGCTGACCATGTGCATCCTTTTACCCATCCATTTACCCATCTTCTAATGGCTCCTTCCAGCATAATAATGCACCATGTTACAAAGCCCAAGTCACCTCAAACTGGTTTCATTAACATAAGAATGAAAACAGTGAACTTCAATGGCTTCCCCCAGTCATCAGATCTGAATCCACCAGAGCACCTTTGGGATGTGGTAGAACAGCAGATTGGTTGACATGAATGTGCAACTGACAAATATGCAGCAATTATGTAATGTATTGTGAGAACATGGACTAGAATCTCTAAGAAATGTTTCCAGAACCTTGTTGAATCCATGACATGAATTCAGGCTGTTCTGAAAGCAAGGGGGAGGGTCCTACCTGGTATTAGAATTGTGTTCCTAATAAAGTGGCCAGTGAGTGTAAGAAAAAAAAGTGAAAAACATATTTTGCATTTTAAAAAAAGTCAATGTATTTTCTCAAATCTCTCTTATGCACAAGTACAGTCGCAGAATTTACTGCACTTCATATTTTAAATATGGATGTCAGACTAACTTATTCTGTCGACTCTATACTTCTGTCAAGCTAACGGTCCAGAAAGCACTCGTGACACATTCCACATTAAGCCTGGGTTTCCATAGGCAGCAGCAAACTGTAGCAAGCTTACCCAAAACTTGTACCCTGTTAGAAGAATATCTATGACACACCTACTTCAGAAACACTTGGCCTACTCCAGCAGTAACACGTTATGAAACATTGAATGATGGATGTTTAAGAGGTAAAGACTCACATCATCCATGTTATATCAGTTGACTCTGCAGCCCTTTTGACTAACTAGAGTTCAAGTAAAATAAAATAAATAAGCAAATAAAAATGTTAGGAAAACTTTACTTTCAATTTCTACACAGAAGGGCGTTACTGCTCCCAGTCAGAAGACATTGGATGAAAGCGAAAATGTTTGCCTTGTTTACACAACAGAATCACTATCTTTATTGACACATACTAGGAACTGCTGCCACCCAGCAGTAAACACCTGAGCAGGAGTTTGAAACTGCTAAAGTAAACCAATAAGCTTCCCTTGCTCTGAGGGGGGGACTGGATTAACACCCAAAAGCTTTTCCCTTAACAGGACAAGAGCATGAACTGGACGAAGGCAGTTAGACCAAACTTATGCTTTCTAGGGTAATGGGCCCTTGAATGTGTTATTAAATTGTCAACGGAGGCAGGAGATGCCAGGGTACATGCCGCTCTCTGGCATTGGGAGCAGCCCACCCATTGCCTGGCATGAGCAATCAGACACACACGCATGCACGTGCGTGCACACACACACATGCAGCATGCCAATACCCTACATGGATACAGACCTTCTAGCACTCTGCCGATGTTCCAACTCCCTGTCATTCCTCAAGAGGAAAGTTCAAGCACACGCAGACACTAATGTGTATGCCAACATCCTCAAATGGGTGTGTACTTTCCAATGCGCTGTTCATCTTGAGACCATTGCCTTCTCATTCCATCAAGGGAACACCACAAAGGCACATAATACACACCTCTACCTCTAAGTGGAAAGGCACAATAGTAATTAAATCAAATTGCTCCCAAACACGGGAAAACAAACTGAATTCAAATAAATGAGAATCAGTTAATGTTTTATTGATGAGTCGAAATGCCCACACACAATTTAACGAGTAAAGTCTGTCTGCCTTGGAAACCTTGACTAAAATAAACTAAACTAAACAAGGAGTTTTGATACATGAATAAACAAACTCCCCTCAGGTTGAGAGGTTATCTTCCCGCCCTTGATCAGGTCCTGCATAACCTCAGGATCACACGACAGTTAATTAGGAGTCCGCTCCTTAATTAACACATCAACTCGAGCATAACTAATTTTTACAGCTTTTTGGCATCTGTCTTCCCTTGTGTTAAAACCCAGGTGTCTCAGATTTCAGAGCTAAAAATTACTCTGAAAATGAACTTACACATGTTAAGAGAGCGGTCCTTATTCTGTGATGTGTTGCCATGGTTTCTTTGATTGGTCTGTCAGTATACTAGGATACAGAACAGAACAGTGCGCCTTCAAATGCTACCCTCCAACTGTGCCGAGTGGTGACGCTGGGGGGGGGGGGGCAGCACGCAATTACGTCCCCCTTCATCCAAAGCAGTAATCTGTGCAGCCCACCCGCTCGCCCCATTGTGTGCTCGCTCTCTTCTGATGTACCTCCACTCAGTCCTCCTGCACCCCCCTTTCTGCTCCATTTCCACTTCTGCCATCCCCCCCTTTCTCCTGCCCACCTCCCGTCCTGGAGAGAGCCGGAAAGGGAGCAAGAGAGTGGACGGCTCAGACGTTAACAAGATTGCTTGTTAAGAAAGAGGGACAGGGAATGTGGTGGGGAGGGGTGTGTGGAATGAGGTGGCTGTAATTGGAGGGTTTTTAAAAGGAAAGTAAGACTTCCAAAGTAGATTTCCATCTTTGCTGTGTGTATACATGTACGTGTGTGGGATAACTTGACTTTAATTGGAACTGGGAATGTCGATGCATGACATGCTAAAGTGCAAAAACTGAAATGGATACTACAGTCTGGAAGTCTAGCTCTAGCACTCCCAGAACTGGCCCAGCAAGAACAGGCCCAAGTCAGCTATACCTATATCCAGAGCAATTGCAGCTACATTACACCTACAGCCAAACTGGCCTAACTTCAACTATACCTACAGCCAAAATCATTCCATAACCTCTACCCTTAAATTCAGAATGGTCCCAAAGCCTCATCCCACAAATACAGAAGCAGTCCCAAAACCTCTAAACAGATGCCTGCCACCATAGTGCAGACCTACATTTGCTCAGACTACAGGACAGCCAGTCATCTGTGAGGTAGAGGGTATTAATGGACTCCTTCCATGAAATTAGCAGCTTGTTTGTACAGCAAGTCAGTCTGGCACTGAGCCAGTACACGTGCATATCACTCTGTGTGTATAAATGCGTTTGCAATGCATGCGTCTCTGTATACACAAATCATCATTCGTGTACCATCCCATCTGTGTGTGGCAGGGGCAACATGTGCATGTGTGTGGCGGTCGGCACATAATTCTGTGTAATCCCTCTGTCTCTGTGGGACTCCGTCTCCTCTTCTCATGCCAGAGAACTGTACACACTGCCAGAGAGCACAAAACTAGCTGCCAGACACACACACACACACTAACATGCACTCAAACCTGGCCCCAGTATATAAACTTCCAGCACGATGATACCCTTGAGTGAGAGTGCTTGAGCCTCCTCTGTCTGCCTGTCATCCAGACCTCTCTCCATTCTCCATCCTGTTTTAAATGGAGCCCTGTTCCTCAGCTTGCAAGCCATGGCATTTAACGAGAATGGCAAGGCGCTCTCCTCCGTGCCATTATCCCAAAGGCTTGGAGTGGATCTACCTACATCACAATAAGAACTGACCTAGGGGGATGGTATGCCAGTGAAAAGGGCAGAGGAGAGGAGAGGAGCAGGGTAAGGAGAAGATGGCAAAAGGAGTAGGAACCCTAATTACTTTTGGAATTACATTTGGAGTCCAGAGATCATTCCTCCAAGAACTGGCTGGAGCTGTTAAGGAAGCAAGATAACAAGGGAGAGGAAAGCAAACCCAATCAAAGACGGACAACACTGCGCAGCTGCATGGGGGAGTGTTGGGGCTAAGAGATCAACAGGAACAAAAACTCAAGGGGCCACAAGGGAACCCTGTGGATTTAGAGCTGGGGTTTGGAGATGGTTTTGAGATTATACATTTTAAAAAAAAGGGAATCCACACAGAATATCCAGTGGAAAGAAAACACACAGCCTCTGGATGGGGAGAAAAGACTCAAAGAAGCTGAAGCAATGACATGAAGTGTGACTATGAAATGGTTAATGACATGGTCCTCGATGGAGTGGATTATCTCTCTTCTCGTCTTTCTCACTTGTTGCATTATACAATTGTCAAGCTGACACTATAGAACAGCAGTATGTCTGGCTAAAAGGAATTTCATTTCAACATCAAGCCCATTCTCATTTTGTTCCATCCTCCAATTCTGTCCATTGAAATTACTTCATGGTTGTATGGTTAACAGGAGGCAACATTAGCCTTTCTGGAATAATAACCCAGCCACAATTTAGCCTTAGGGTGGGATATAAGCTTGCATTTGGTAAGACGACTTGTTGCTGCCTAAACATGACTGCATTATCACACACATACACATGATTTGGTTTTATGTGTGGGTCAAAAATCACTTCCATTAAAGGCCATTCAAGTTGTGCTTCAGTAGAAGTTTATTAAAGCAGCTATATAACCAGTTTAAGTAGAGAATAGGTTATATTAAGGACCAAAATTTGAGCTATACAATTTTCTATATTTTGTTAAACTTTCCATTTTACAATACCTTTACTCAGTGAACAGGCAACACTGGGCTATTAAGTACCATTTTCTACATCTGTTTTAGTATAAGCTACAGAAACAACCCAACTTGAAATAAAGCAGCACAATACCATAGCAGACTACTGCAACATACATATGCTACACATCTTAGCCTTATATGTCCTATGGGTATAGTATGGCAGTCATTCAGAGAAAGCGACAATGAATATGCAGTATCCTTGCAACTCAACATGTACTGAAGAAGTGAACACATGCTTGATTCATACAAAGATCAATTTAAGTAACAAATGAAGCCTTAATCTGCTGAAAAGATTAAATCAAAACAGATGCACAACTAACATTAGCTCCTTATTGTACTACAGATGTCTAATGACTGTCAGCACATTCTGTGTAGTGCAGACAGTATAAAAAAAAAACAAACATTTTACTGGGCCAGATACTGAAGTTGAGGAGTTAAGTATTTAATAAGTAAGCATTTTACATCAGATGTACTATATGTTATTCATATGCATAATGGCTACTGAAGAAAAATATTTAAAAAAAAAAAAAAGACTGATTACTATATATTGGTTGTCTGAAATTTTCAGGTTTGGTAGAACTGATAAGGGTGAAGTGTGACCTGAGGGTTCATACTAATATAACCAAACCAGTGGTTGTTTGAACAGACCGCTCAGGCTAAACAATGTGCAAATGCAGACCAAATCCACAGTTACTTGTTTTAGTGGACCCATTCTAAGCTTAAGTAACTGTACCATCTAGGTGGAACAATCCTAAAGTTGACCAACCAATCTAGAACATGTCTGCCCTTTCATTTCTTCCATCTACATGAGTTTATGTGTGGGTGCAGGCTTAAAATAGCTTTTCTCACTTTGTTGAATTCATGAGCGTGAGAGGGACAAGGAAGACTCAGAATGATATGTGAATAGCATAGGAATTAGGAGTGTGAAAGGTGAAAAGAACTGTATAGAGAACATTAGCATAAAAGGTGAAGTGAGTGTGGGACTATTAGTACGTCACTCAATTTTACTAGATTTAATATTTGATGGAGAAATGAACCATTTATCAGTTTTTTTGCCCTTATTTTTTGGGCATTTTAATGTACTTTATTTGTGCCATAACCATACATTCAAAGGCTGAAAAAAGAAAGAATCCACCTGCAAGTAGTTTAAATACTGACATCCAAGTTGATCAAAGCTGGTGTTGACAAAGTGAGGATCCACAGAAAGTTCAACCTTAGGTTCAAAGGTTAGCAACAAAGATGTGAGGATCTCAAACAGTTCCCTGAAAACATCTCAAGGACACAGCAGCTCAGAAACTGTGACTGCTAAACCACAGATGCCAGTTGCCAAGGAATACCACCAAATGGCTTCCGTCATGAATGCCCAAGATCAGTAACACGAATGAACATCAGCAAGTTCACCCCCTGGGACACTGAAGCTGACAGGCAATTCAACCTTCACTGTCTACAGCAAAAAGACACCAGGCTAAGGTACAGAGGCTGGCCCGGCTGCAGTGAGCAGGTGTGACATGCAGTTGCACAGCAGGTGATTGCAGTGCCTCTTCCCAGCTCCAGCCAGGATCCTGACACTCCTGTGATTGCTTTGGCAGCAATCAGAGGTAGCTAGTCATGCCAATAAAGCATCTGAATTTTGAGGAGAAAGGGGTTGGGGACATTGTGGGTGGCTGGGGGGGCTTGGATAACCAAGGGAGAGAGATTTAATCCCCTCAGAGACAGCTTTATTTGTTGATTGACAGCAGAGCATGCCGTGCTGAAGCAGGGCTTGAGGGGGCCGGTGGTAGAGTGACTACAGGGGGATTTAGCTGCTCTCTTGCATACCCCCCCCCCCCCCAAGGCGGGGTCAAGTGGTATAGACAATTTTGATGTCCTCTCCTATTCACTTTCACACTTCTAGAGGGACTTTGCTTTTGTTTTTGCTTGCAGGATCCCCAAGGGGCTGCTCTGTTTGGGATGCACATGAGCAGATGCTGTACACAGCCATGGCTGCATGTGTGACCACCCCATGTACGCATTTGTTTTTTGGGGTGGCCTAATGCAAGATTAGGTTCAATACACAGAAGGACAAATCAGATTACAAATGTAACATGTATGTAACAATTTATGCAACCCCTTCCCTGTGAGAAAACTCCTCAAATTTAACCTCGACACTCGACAATATTTTGGGGCCTCCTATTTTGGATTGCCACTAATTCAGACCTTCTGAAATTCATGTAGAGTATGGTATAGGGTCTACAATTACACAGGGAAGAGAGAACATACCCACCAAGATACTGAACAACTTCCAGTTTCTCATCTCTCTATAGTGAGAGCTAGATAGAAGAGACTGGACAGAATATCTCAACTTGAAAAGCTCATAAGTGTTAAACAAAGAAAGTCCCAGCAAACTTTAATGCAATCGCATTTTTGTTGCTTCTAAATGTTTCTTTTGGCTTTCCATTGGTATTAATATGATACAACTCCTACTGTTAGCTCCTAAGACCTCCAGATATATAGACTAGCTTTGTGTGTGTGTTCATCTTTTACAAACACCTGGCACTATAACACTACAGAATAAAGAGAAAAATTCTCAACTTTCAAGTAATGGCCTGCAATACACTAAACTAAATTACACCTTTTTTAAACATGATTAGGTACAGATACAGATTTTACACTGTATTATACTATAGGAAAGGAACCAACATATAGTGCATATAGGGGTTTAATGGTAAAAGTGCCCTCTGAAGAATAATCATTTAATTTTGTGAATCACTGATATGACCTCCTTTTCCACAGTCATAAGAACATCAGTTATTTGGCAATATAGCCAGTGACTTATATCAGGTGACAAGTTTCTTAAAATAAAGGAAATTTTAAGAGCACTATATAGCTCCCATTGGTTAGTGTGTGTTAGTGGTTACACTACAGATGTTAACAACGTCATCATAAGTTGAACGTAGGTAAGGAAGAGAAACTGGCACCAAAACGAGCTGAGCCTAGAGAGATGCCTTTTATTTCTCCCTTCAATATATTTCCCCAGCTGCCAAGGTCACAATGCTTTGCCACAGAGCATGAGCATCTCTCCACCTCTTAGTGCAGGCAGCCCCCAGGCAAGGGACTGGAGACAAGGAGGACGCAGCAGTAGGAAGAAACACTCAGCCAATATCAATTATGTCTCCCCACTGCAGAGCTGTCACAATGGGTAAGTGACACAAGCCAGCTTCTCCCATGGATGGAGCCTTGATACTCAAGTGAACCCACCCGACAGCCACAGAAAGGAAGGATCTCCTAGTGGTGCACCAGGCTGCTCAGGCAAATTGCAGGATAAGAAGTTCTGCCACACAGGATGAATTGGCTTGTTAAAACATAATGAGTAATTACAATATTGTGATACTGCATGTACCCAATTCAATATTCCCAGCCCTGCAAGTGGTGTCCAAATCATTGGCTTGTGGCTTACTGGGCCTGGGTTTCCATGAAACTCACAGCTGGAGATCAAAATAGCAACATGTGAGCAGCTGCTGAGTTGGCAGAAAAATCCCATTTCTGCCTGAACACTAAAGGCCTGTATCTGGGTAAGGGAGAAAAGGGGTCCCATATACACCCCCCTCCCCCCCCATGTGTGCGCACACACACACACACACACAAATGAAGAATCTGTGTTACAAAGAAGTCAAAGGGTTAAAGAACCTTGGGGTCTTTTGTTCTCTCCCTCATTTTTATGAGCCTTTGCAGCCCTTTTCATTGCTCTGATGAAATGCACTGCTCGCTCTCCTGTGGCTGAAGAGCTGCTGTATAGCTGGAGTCCAGTGGAAATGTTAGGAATGGGGGAAGAGAGCAGGACAACTGAGGTTGAGGGATGGTGAGGCCACTGAGGAGCACAAGCAACAGGACCTAATGGCAAAAGTTGATAATGGACTTTTATTCTGTCAATGGCAATATTCCTGGCTCATTTGGTGAAATACACAAACATTTTTGCTTCAGCAAAAGCATTTGTTCCTCATTCTTTGTAACCATCTTAACATCATTTATGGGGGGTGGGGGCATAAAACCAGTGGACCGCCCACCATGAGAACGAATCCATTTAAATAAATGTACAGTGGCTAGCAGAAGAAACATGAGAAAGAAGGATTTAGAGGAAAAAAAACTGGTTTGGGGCAGATAGGAAGTAAAAGCAGGGGGAGGGAAAATGGGGTGGGGTGCAGGTTTGGCAGGGGTGAAAAACAAGAAAGCACAGGAGAGGGGAAGCCTTTCAGCAACATGTTCCAAGGGGAGGTGCCTGTTGAAATAAGGATTGGGGGGGGGGGGGGGCGAGTCTAGAACAACTGAACAATATGCAATGGGGGATACTTAAGCCCCTCAACACTGAAATTCTTATAACCCTTAAAAAGTAAAAGTACAACTGGACTAGCAACCGTACTTTCTCATCTGGGTTAACAGGTTTTACAGAAAGAAGTGACGAAAGATCAAAATAAAAAACATTGAACATTTATACATCTGTATACCAACGATGACCTGTCATCAGCTAAATATTTCAGAAAATTTAATTTGGTTAAATAGCAGTATTGAAGAACAGGCTAAACATACTGTGTAGTCTTATAATCCAGCCACAATAACTCAGCAACAGCCTAGTATAATCCAAAATTTGTAAATTAAATAAAAACAAAAAAATAAGCTGTAAGGAAAAAAGTTGCATACTTAAATCATAACTAGATGCCCCTCTTTACCCTGTGGCTCAGGAGGAAGTACTTCAGTTATGCCACCTCTCCTAAAACTGTAAATCTGTGGTTCATAGATGTTAACTGAACAGTGTATTGGAGCTCAGATTATCCTTAATCTGTTGATTAGCATTACCTGGACCAGTAAAAACTCCAGTCTAAAGAGCTCAGATAGGTCATTACTAGATGCAATGTACCATGTCCTGGTAAAGCGCAACACTGTAAGGCACATAAAGAAAACTTGGCCAGTCAATTTTTCCCAAATGCAGATCAGTGTCAGGAATCCTTGATAGAGCCTAAGGGGATATTTTGCACTGATTGAAACTGTGCTTATGGGAGCAATAATATATTGATTGTTCGGAATTTCATTGATCTTCCCTAAACTTCTCCTTGACTGAATTTGTTACTTTTTCCTTGGGTTTAAAAAAAAAAAAAAAAAAACAAAATCTAATTAACTGGGATACAAGTAAACCTAACATCAGCTACAATAAGGCAACTCAGTTACTGATATTTACATTTAAATTCAGTCACATTTTTGATTTTTAAAATAAGAATCCCAGCAGGAAAAACAAATTTCCTTAATTTACACAGACAGCACACAAAATACAAGTTTAATGTATTAAAGTTAATGTATTTTCTCTAGAATTTTGTTCACAGTCGCAGTGCTTTAAAAATGCTTTTGAAGAAAGGACAGATACAAAGAAAGTGATTTAATCATTGATATACTAATCTCCACTATCAAAAACAGCCCATCTGTCTGAAGACCATACAGCTCAGGACATTTAGGCACTCACCATGAGTCAACATTGATGTCACTTAATATAACAACTTAATTTGTAGTATTAGTTGTAAGCCACATGATATGCATATGCTAATAAATGAATAAGAGCTGACCTGTATTAATTCAAGTACAGGTATGTACTAGACTTGTTTTAAGTTATAACTGAGTTAGAGTTATGCAAGTCACAGATCAGAGTAATAATAGAAAACTGGTTGTCTACATGACAATACTGAGTGTTTAGCAATTTGTTTTGTCCTATTCAAGCAACAGCTCTCACACTTCCTTTTCAATTAACTATTTCTGTAAACCTCACAGGCAACCCCTACCCTATTACTTTCAACAGCAATTATAAACAATTCTATGTCCTGTAGTGGGGGGGGGGGGGGGGGGGGGGTTTTAAACTNGGGGGGGGGGGGGGGGGGGGGGGGGGGGGGGGGGGGGGGGGGGGGGGGGGGGGGGGGGGGGGGGGGGGGGGGGGGGGGGGGGGGGGTTCTACACCTTTCATAAACCTGAACTGTTATGAACTTTAATATTTAATTATTTGGTTAGGGAAACTGGAAGTGTGTGTTTACTGTAATACTAAACAGTTAATTTGCTGCCTTAGTTTCCCTTAATTACATATTGAAACAGTGTTCTGCAGCATTTCCAATTCAGTAAAGGGGAGGGAAAAAAAAAAAAAAAAAAAAAAGTATTAGAATTTTAATGACAGACATGAAAAGAACTTGTAGATGTCAGACTGAATGGGCTGTAATACATAATGGGATACACAGTCTCACAGGGGAAGAGCCACACTTGCAACTATAGGCAACTTTAAAAACAAAATTCTTTTTATACCATCTTTGGCCAAGCTCTGAAACATACCCACCCGTGGTGTGGATTACCATATACTACATGTATCGCCACACTTTTCACCTCAAGTTATAGTCCACATAATTACAAATACAAAGTAATGACTTCATCACCCTTTATTGTTTGACTTGGTTAATTTCATAGGAGGAAGCTACCAAGTTCTGTGATGATTCAAACACAAAAAAGCTGACATTTCTCAAACAGTATAATATGCAAACAAGGCTGGCATCGCCCTTGGTGTGGTAGGGCTCATCCGGTGGGAAAACCTCGGCCAGACAAATCGGAAGTAAAGTGGCAGCCCCAGTCAACTCGTTCCTGCAGAATGCAGTGGTGACAGTGATGGGGACTGGATCTCTCATGCCATACTCACATAGAACATACTAATAAAAGACTGAGGGAGAACAATTGCCCCAAGACCAGCATGGGTATTACAGAGTTACCCAGATGTGGTCACTTACATATGAAAACATTCCTACAGGCAAGACAGCCTGCTCATGTAACAGTGAGATGGGGTGACAGGTTAGATCGTGGGAGCAGGTTACACATAATCTATGCAGGTATGCATGCTGGTCCATAATGATCTATATATCATGCTGTCTATCAGACAGACAACAGCTTCTTGGACAGGGCTGACGGCAGCAGCTTTGGACATACAGCCGGGGGTTATTCTGAACATGGCTGTGCCCATCAGCCAGAGGCAGTCTGCTAAGTTTAATTACACACTGACTCAGAGGCAAACAAGATCAAGCACTGATCCATTAATCTTCACAAAGATTTCAGAAGCATCTAAAGACCACACACAGGTGACAGAAGGTGAAAACGGATGCTGCTCCCAAAGGTTGTTTGAATGATTGGCCCAGCATTGCTGAGCTTCTTCAGAAAGATAAGTGTACAAGTCCATGTCTACTGCACCTCATCTCAAAGTGCTGTCTGCCTCACTTCTTTTGCTCAGGCTGTCAAAAGCCAGAATTCTGCCTTTGCAGTGCAGAGGAGCACAATGCTGCCTATTCCCAGTTAGCTGTCATAAAGGGCCATCGCTGGTCACGATCATACAGCAGATTTTGATGACAGTTCTGCATCCATCCCCACTCATTACCTGCAGATAATCTTTTTGCTAACAGATCACAAGCCAGTATACAGAACAAACAGAAAAATTTTGAACATTTCTCTGGATGTTTCCAGGAAATTTTAAGGTTTGCTACCAAACTGATGCCTTGATTCAGTCTTGTGGGGGAAGAAATTGTATGAGACAGATTTTCTTAATTGGACACAAACAAATTATCATTGCAGTGCATTGTGAAGGAGCTTTACACATACATAAACAGACATGCAAACACACAGACACACAACTTACCTGCATGCACAATGTACTACAGAAGTGCAAGATGGTTAAACTGGACTAAAAACGAAGCATACAAATGAAGGAACTGCAGAATCAAGCATCAATTTGACCCATTAACTTTCCCCCTGCTGACAACCCAAGCACCCTTTTGAAAACTTAGGGTGTATGAATTAAATCCCTTTTATTTGTACTTGAAACACTTAGCCTAGTTAACCAGCCTTTTATCCAGAGCCAATTAACTGACGATTAATTAATTATTGAAAAGCCAGTGGGGATTAATTTTTAATGTGTGTTTGAGGGAGGAAAGCTGTACTACAACTTACTCCAAGTGTTGAGAAAGGCCACCTATCCTCAGAGCGTTTGAGATACCCATACAATAATTGTGCACAAGGCCCTGGTTCAGCAATGAGTCGCAGAAGTATGGCAAACAGCAGCCTGTTTGTTTTCGGTCCTAAAACAACTGTGGGCCAAGAGATCGGCGCAACATTCAGCTAAACGTTGAAGGTTTTGTTGTGTAACCAATCCGTAACATGAAGCACATTTTATTTGGCATAAAGTATCACCTTTGATCATAAATAAAGACATGCTCAAATGTAACCATGTGTAGGGACAACCATCTTAAGGCTGTGCTATTAAAAAAATGTAAACCCTAGGGAAGCAATTGGTGGGACAGGTATGATGTATTAATCGTTTTATAGAACCCAAATTCTGCACAGGTCTTACTCATAAGTGTAGCTGGAGGCAGAATATAGGGTAAAGCTTTTAAAATTCCACCAGTGACTTTGGAAAGCTAAATCGCAGAATTTCCATGTTTATCTACTTCCATGCGCTGTCAACTTCTGAGGTAAAATGGTCAGGGTTTCTTTTTCCTCATTTCCTGTTGCACAGCTTCCTTGTTATTTAATGGAGCAAAAAGGCTACAAAGCTCAAAAATTGCATTATGTGTATTTTAGCACATCGATATTAAATTCGTGTGAGCGGGTCTCCTCGACATGTCTTTCCTCTCATTAGGTCTTCTCCGAACTCAGTCCGCGTCTCCGCCGATGTATTAATCCCTCAGTCATGTAGTGCTCGCTCGCTCGCTGTTGCCGCCATTTAAGCAATGTAATTAACTGCTAAATTGGACACATGTCAGGATTTGTGCTTTTAATTTGTCACGTCCGAAAGGCACCAGTCCGCAGCAATGAAGACAAAAAGGAACATGTTGGCAGGTCCCCAGCTACTCACTTCCATGGTTCCTCGTTCATAAGGTCCCCATTAAGCTCAGGTCACGTGAAATGCCGGAGACTTTATAACTGAGCTATAGGCTGTTCCTTAAGAGTAAACGAGTCTCGTGGAGCAAACGTGTTTAATTGGAAATGTTTCCCAACTTGACTTAAGGTCTTGTCAGTACAGGGGTGACTAAACATACTCCTTAAATAGTTCTCTTTCTTTTCCGTTCCCAATCGCCTATGTTTACTAACCGCCCCTCAGTTGAAGATCACAAATCCATTGCGAATACGAATACTGTTCATTTGCTCAGTGTTCATTGCCGGTTCTTGCTCCACAAGCAGAACACCAAAGGAGACACTCACGAGGCCCTCCTGCGGGATACGGGATAGAAGACCCACGCACTCCTAGAGCATCGGGAGTGATTCAACGCGCTCACGTCAAGCCCTGACTCACCGCCACGATCTTCTGATAACCCATATTTTAACATGAAAAAATAATCTGTCAAATCGAGTTTTACTGTGACAATTGCAACTTGCCCTAACCCATCAATATAATTTTAACTTATCAACTTGAAAGGTCACTGACATAAACAAACAAACAAACACCCAAATAACTGTCAATCGATGTAACCAAATTTGTCAGTGGGAATACAACTCCAAAAGGGAATAAAACCTTATGATAAGGGAAACTTGCTGTTCCAGATTTCCCTCCTGCAAGGTGAGCTTCGAGAAAGAACGTTTAAGTTCTCAAACTCATCGATCGACAGCACTTGAAATAAACCATCCACCAGATGCGTTTGAATCCTTTACTCACAAACCTCTACACTTCCTTCAGTCCACTTTCACCGAGTGAAAATCGCAATAATTTGTCTTCGTATCCGATGTCCCCTTAGTTACCGTGATTGCTGCGGATTTTTAGGAGACCCTGGAATCAAAACTGACAGAATTCATTACCCTCACCTTGGTGTCCCACAATCCCACAACACACCCCAGTTCTCCACTGTAGCCCCACGCCAAAAGCGCAGAGCAACGATACCCTGTTGCACCCTAAAAGTCGTTATAAAGATACAAGGACTGCGTGCACGAGCTTAGGTTCTCCTCGAGCCCTTGGCTGGCATTAACACTAAAGGGTGTTATACCCCCAAAGGAGCACATGTGACTAACCAGGTGAAGGGTGTTGCATGCGTGGCACACCATGCCTCTGCGCCACCTTCTGTTTGTCCCTCTGTGGTTAGCGACCTGGCCGCTCTGTCCACCCCCCCCCCCCCCCCCCCCCCCCCCCCCCCCCCCCCCCCACCCCCACCCCCNGCGACCTGGCCGCTCTGTCCCCCCCCCCCCCCCCGACCCCGCAGTCCATAGCGTGCTCGCAAAACGGGGAGCTCGTGTCCACAGCGCTACTTCTCGGTGTCACGAGCAACCAAGACGACTTCCCACATTGCAGATACTTTTTAAAGACACGCAGAACCCCCTGAAAGATTCCCGATACTATCATGTAACACGCGCTATTGATTCTTTAAGACAAAAACATCAGCTGTGCCAGTTGTAAACTTACCTTTTGTTCAGGGAATTCCAGTATATGGGTTCCATGTTAGTGGCGGAGATTCCCAGTAAATCCACGAACACGAGTAAAACCCCCATCCCGACAGCAGCTCCGTTCCGACACGCCATGGCGACCCCCGGTGCTCGTCTGCCGCCCCCCATCCAAAAGGCTTTTTTCAAAAATACTGCTGCTTTTGTCGGATCACAGGACGATCTTTTAGTGCGCCGGGAGAGCAGCAGACTGGAGCAACCGCATGGAAAAACAAAAACAGTACCGAAAAAATCAAATAAACTGCTGTGTAAAAGCTTGGGTTCGGAAAGTTGGTCAGTGTGTCCGCTGCTCTGCGAAGATCATGTCGGGGTAAATGAGTAGTAAACACGATTCTCCTGCTTTGGGCCCCTCGCCGTGAGCACTATGCACAATCCACGTTTTTCTAATTATGCCTTTAGTCCCTTTTCTTTCGCAGGACGCTCTTCAACAGCTCGCAGGAAACCCGCCTGAAACAAAGAAATCTACCGACAAAAAACAAACAAACCCCCGTTTCAATGAGGGATCAATGATTTATTAAGCGGATCGAGAGGTGGGCTGTGTGGCTGCTGCTCCTTAACTGCTGTATCTCGCGTTCAATAGGTGTTTTGTTTCAATTCTCTCCCATTCCATCTCCTCTCCTTCATCCCAGTTGTTGGCTCCAAAAAGAGAGCGATGGGGGGAAAAAATCAAAATCAGGGGGACAAAATGGACGTGTGGTCCAGGGTCTAAGTTCTTTTTTCGTGTAGAACTGCCATCGTTTAAGCGTGCGCTGCTGCTGTTTGGCAGTTTCGTGGTCTCCTCTTCCTTCAACTTGTAATTCCCTGCAGCATCAGAAACCTCGGCGAATCCTTCAGCACCCCACTTCGCGTTCTGTTTAAACAGGTAACACTCAGGTGTGGAAAAAAACGCCGAACCCCCGTTAAAATGTACGGGAAAATGTCAAAAGAACGATGAAGAAAACGTAGAAAGGAAAACGTCGGTTAAAGTTAAGCAGAAAGAGACAAACATGCAGGGGATAAGGGTGACAACTATTCCGGAGGAGGGCAGCAGGTGCGCGCTTAGGGGACGGAGTGCTGCGTGTTCACAGCTCCATCATTTCTACTCCATCCTTCCGTCTGCGGCTCCACGACCGTTTGACTGGAGCGGCGCTCGCGACACACTGACAGGCCGCCTGCTCGCTCTAGGGAGGGTTCGGTGTGTGTGAGGGAGAGAGAGTGAATAAAAACCGCATCTTCCGCCTCACAGGCGCGCTAACTCAGCGTGCAGGGAGGCCCCCCCTCCCATTTTTTTTATTACAGAAGCAGTAATAGGTGAGTATTTTATCTCTCCAACTACATGTCCTCCTTTCACTCCGAAAATAAAGAGGAGTGTGTCCGAGCTAACACTCATAGAAAAACTCACAAGGAATTATTTTACCCTCTGTCTTTGAATCAGATTAACGACTTAACACCCTCCGTGTCACCCCCAGGTTCGCGAAAGGGCTCGAGCGCTCCGGGGATCTTCCTCACCAAACAAGTATCGCCTTTCAGCCCATAGTTGTTCCACACTGCTGATTACTTAAAAAACACTACTGGAGTACATATACTCTGGTCACATATAAACATTTCTGACATATATGCTTTTGAAGCAGAATAACATAACTACAGTGAAACGGGATCAATGTAAACGAGTGTACGCTGTTTGTCCGCGTGAACGCGCCGCGGCTGTACTACGTAGACGAGAGAGCGGGGCGAGTTCGCTATGATGCTGCGCTGGACCCTGGACGAAGAGAAGAGCGCGCACATGGCCGCGACTGCACTAGGCCGTGGTCCCAGACGCCACGCTCACCATCCCCTCGGAGCTTTTTTCACGAATCTCGTACTGATGCTGCCACCGTGTGGCCAAAGGGCGCAAGAACAGCTCGTGTTTGTTAATCTTCAAATGTCCGTAAAAGACCGGCAGGAACTAGCTAACGCCCATACCTGTGACACCTTACGATATTTCCATAGGTGGCTATTCTGACTCACTGTCACAAACACTAAGGGCAGTTTGGAGTCACAAGTCCACCTGAAACACATGTCTTTTGACTGTACGAGGAAACCAGAGCACATAGAATTTCATACCCAAACACAGAGCCCAAACACTATCCATGGAGCCACTGATTATTATTGTTGTTTTCTTGTTTCTTTGTTGTCATTGCCCTTTATTCAAAGAGCTTTAGTGTCAAAGGGCAATGATTGTCATTCATACAGCAGGGTTATTATTACTGTATTAGCTACATACCTTGATCAATAGAACCACAATAGGAGTGGGATTCAAACCTACAACTTACAGATTGCTAGGTAACAGGCCCACAGCCCCACCCCCACCACCTACTGCCACATTTATTAATGTAGACATCAAAGTGTACCTTGCCTTGAGAGTTGTCTACTGCTCTTAAGCTCTGTACTTAGAAATGACCTTGTAGGAGGACTGGTATTCATGTTCCTGAAGCATGTTATTTTTAATTGGAATTTGACTCTTACATATACAATCGAGAAAAAAACTTACTGTTGATTCATAATTCAGTTTCTACAGCAGTGTATGAAGGAAGATATGCTTGGTAAGTTTTCTCATTGGTCTCATTTTAAAGATGTACATTTTTGATACATAAATTACAGCAATTTCAAATAAAATGCTGACTTTTTGTTTCTTTCATCCTACTTGGCAGAGTAAAAGTGAGACTTAATAATGGATTTCTTTTGGTGAAAATACCCAGTGGATCCCATGTGTGAAAACATGTAAAGAAAATTCAGATCGGGGGTTCAAAAACCTTCAAGGCTTCTGTTTAAGAGGGGAATTTAAAAGGCTGTTGTATACAATTTAAAGGTTTATGTGGCACACAGATCAAGACACTTTAGCTGTAAGGTGTCTGTTTTTGCCAGTTTATGCTCTTGTGTTTGAAAAGGCCTTTCATTTCATTCTGCAAGAGTGCCTCAGATTTTGGTTCTTTCAGGGTATAAATAAATCAGCTACAATACAATGGAGTGATCAAGATCTCAGCACACTGAAAAAGGAAATATTTCAGCCTGCTTGGTTTGACATTTCTGACCATGAGTTCACAAACAGTATCTTCTTGCCAGTTATCTGGTTATTTCAGTCTAACCATACTTCTGAAAGTCATGTCCTAACCCAGGCTGAGAAAGATGCTGCAGATCTTGCAGTTGATTGTATGTTCATCTCTGGCTGTGGTCATAGAGTTTGTACATCTCTGCAGCCCTGTCCAACCATTTCACTCTATCATGTGATCCCAGCAGAGACAGGCAGATAGATGTTTACCGATTAATGCCAGACAGATGATGCTGCAATCGTCAAGTAACCCAACTGTGACTGAATAATTGCAAATTCAAACCCAGGAGAGGAGTTACTAATATTGTCTGCAATTATCCAGGTGTATAAATGGAATGAAAAACTATGTAAGCCTTTTGGAAGCATCATATAAGCATATAAGTTATGTAAATAGTGTTATAAGGTGGGAAAGAGCTCAGTGGGTTGATGGAGCTGTGGATTCTAATCCATCCTGAGCTCTTTAGATTTTACATGTTCATGTATGTGTTTATGTACCTTTCTCTTTTGGGAGTGAAGAGCTCCTTCCACTTTCAAGAAGCTTTACCTTTCAGGTGAATATGAATGAACAAATAAATGAGTGAATCTTATTAATGCCAGAGGGAAATTCCACCCTCCACGAATGTGTAGGGATGTGACCTATTCCAGCAAGGTTGCAACCTTGGACTTCCTCCATAGGTGTCTTCTTCTTGTGCTCCATTTCCACCCTGAGCTTCCAAAAGCACTTCATGAACTGGGCCAGAAGGAGTATCTGTTGCCCCACTTCTGCTCTGCTATCACCTCCTATTATGCCTTGAAGGACTAAGAGAACTGGAGCCTCCAGTTATAGCCACAAAAAAAAACAACAGGAGGCGGTGTGTCTGAACAGATGGTGTAGTGGTTAAAGACCTGGGCTGCTCACAAGTTTTCACGGTCAACCCCCAGGTGGACAACTGTTGTTTTATCCTTGAGCAAAGTACTTAACTTGAACAGCTTCAGCAATTACCTAGCTATATAAACAGATGAGTGCACAAAATTGCAAGCCATGTAAATCATTGTAAATAAATGTGTCTGTTAAGCACATATTAAGTTCAACTGTCAGATTTGTGGTGAGATTTGATGGACAAACCATAGTGTATTCGGTTCAGGTACAGTGATGTTGCCTCCAAAATATCCCAAAGCAACTGTCTTTAATAGCATCCACTTTGTTCAACAAGGGAGCAAATTATTATTATTCAGTTGCTTAGCTGACACTCTTATCCAAAACAAATTACACAGCTTACAGTATTATCCAGCATTAAAGCTGGATGTGAACTGATGCAGGGTAATTACAATCCTCAAGGGTAAAAGAACGCTCCTCCTATTGGCTGGAAGCCCAGCTCCTTAACTCCTATGCCATCTGCTGGTGTGATAGTTTAGGTATAACTTTCCTTAATGGGGAGTGAGGGTCACTGGAGAGTACTTCTTCCTGTAGAAGCCCAGCTCTGTCTTCATCCTGTGTGGGGGATGCAATAAAGATGCTGATGGGACAGAGAGCAGGGATACCACCTGGGAACAGGGTACAGTTGCCACTTACTCAGACAGCACACTTCCCATCCAATACATATGCATGTGTTCAGGCTGGAGAAAAAGGCAGGTCTATAATTATTCTATCAAAAAACTGTCATGAAGGTGACAGTAGATTTCACGCTGTGAAGTTGTGCTCCTCCTCTTTCGCTTTCCTGAAATGCCACAGCTGGGTGCTCTCCAGACGAGGCGGCAGCCACCATGGAAATCAAAGCATTTACATTCAGTCTCTCAAGAATTTCATGAAGGAATGTGTGGTAATTGACCCTGGATCGGATATAAATAAGAGCAGGATTTAACCCAGTGTTTCCTTGTTCTTCACTAGTGTTCTCTGCTTTCAACATACATCCAGGGACACACTTAAAAATGTAAGCATTACAGATTTGTTCAAGGGGAAATGGAATTTGTGAAAAGTGTGAAAAATATTAGAGTATCAATAGTGGAAAATGAGTTGAAAGAGGGTGTCCATCCTATTTTGAACTGTAGTGGTAACAGCATGTTGCTGTATCATTCTAACCTTTACAATCAGTATGACAAAAACTGAGCTTTACAAATGGATTACGGAGCAAGCATTATACTGTTCTTGGAACAGGACAGTCTGCTACTCAGATATTATGGCACGAGTTTCGGTTTTCAGATTGTACCCAACCTGTATTAAAAAGCAAAAAACTGTGCTTCATAAGACTGACCAGGACCCACCTGTGTGTGTTTTGATTCCCATATCTGAAAGGAGGTGTGACTGATCATTCACTGCATCATCCCTGGCCCTGGTATCTGCTCCCCAGAGACACAGTGTGGGAAGGAGAACATGCAATGCCATATGTACAGGAGCAGCATGGTAGCAACAATGTAGCTCTGCTACTCACTGATGGATAGCAGGTCTTTTTTGGCTTGAGGAGCTATACTGGTGTGTATGTAGGACAACAAAGGGATGTCAGCTGGGGCAGCATGCAACCTGGTGAATAAGGACATGGATCTGTAACCTGAACTGGGTTCATGTCCCAGCAGGATCTCTGCTCTGTTACCCCTCAGCAAAGTACTTCATCTGAGGCCCAGGAGTAAAAATATCCAGTTGTACAATTTGGTACTAATGTAAGTCACCTTGGATGGGGAAAAAAAATCAGCTAAGCTTTAAAACAATGATACTGCAATTATGAAGTGGTAAAAATTAGACCAAAACAGCAACCATTTTCTTCACTACATTTTTAATTTTATGTTATGTAAAATGACAGCTGCTTGGATCCATTGCTTCATGTATGCAGGCTGATTTTCCTCAACGATTAAACTTGATGAAACTATTTTTACACAACTAATTCAGCTACAAAAATGTTGAAGCTTTGAGCCGTTCAAAAAGTGGAAATTAGCCGACAAGATCAGGGCAGACCTTATTATGTTTAACACTGGATTTTTCAAAGCTGCCATAAAGACAAAAACATACAGCATATCATACAAACTTCAGTAAGAGAAATAAGGAGCAGGATATTTATTACATTCTCACAGATGTATTAAAGAACCCTAAACCCCTGTATAAAAATAAGCCACTTGCTGGCACCTAATCAGGATTAAACCCCAAATTTTTGTCTATCAAAAGAAACAAAGGCACATAAATGCACCAAGTAGTACAAAGCTCCGATGATGTGATATTAAGCCGTGTTAAGAGCATACAATATGCCAAGTACACTGACAAACAACTTGTGGTGAACATTGTGGACATAAAAAATATACCTTTATCACCAAATATAATGTGGCATTAGCATATAGAACAATAAAATTTCGCTCTTACCAAACAANGTTTCATTGTGGACATAAAAAAATATACCTTTATCACCAAATATAATGTGGCATTAGCATATAGAACAATAAAATTTCGCTCTTACCAAACAAGCATCTGAGAAGTCATTGTCACTTGACGTGGGAACACTCACTCAGAGCAGGAATAGGGAATTTCTTCCATGAAAACACTGCATACAAAATTTTCGCTGCTACAAAACACACACGTTCTATAACTTTGTTTTGTATCTGAAACAGAACTGTTCGGTGACCAGAATTTGCTTCATAAAGAGAACCAAAATATTTAGTTAAAATTTTCATTACATTACAAGGATAACTTTTGTTTTGTGCTTCTGAAAACACAGTAGCCAATACCCAGGAAAGGTTCCCTCTTCTAGTCAGTGGACACTCCCAGTGTTGTCATACTGGCAGCTGAGGAATTAGTTCCTGGGAGGTCTGGGGGTGCTCAACAGTGGTCTGGTCACTGCAGATTTGGCTGGCTGTCTGAGACCTGAAGATCTGACTCATGTACATCATCTCCAGAGGAATCCTGTGGTCCTGCCCACCAGAGAATGAGGGAGTTATCGGTGCGAGTTGATCCCGAGGGTGTTGTGGTGGCACCTTCAGACTCAGCATCGGAGTCATCCCCACTGTCTTCTGGCCAGCTGAAATGTCGCTGTCCACTGGAAGACACCAGCAAGGGCATGTAGGGGTGCACACTGGAACACAGCCAAAAAAATCAAGCAGGTCAGGGGACAGGAAATGTAAGACATGTAACATTCACTTTTCTAGGCAGCAGAATGATCCTTAACAGCCTGAAAATTAACATGGATTTTACCTGATGCCATTGGTGCAGTCACGATGTGCCTGGAACTGGAGAAGTGGCTGCAGAGTGCTTGCACTTCTCTCACAGGCTACCATGGAGGTGTCCCACACAGACACAACACCCTCTGTATCCCCACTCAGCAGGTACTGCCCCGACCTGGATGAGCAGGAAAGATGACAGATCAGTTGTCACAGTTATCCTCTTACTGTTATGTTACACAGCACTAAACTGGTGAAACAGTATTCTCATACAGCCTGACTACCCTGAATCACACTGTCAAATAACTGTAAGAGATAATAAAAATGGCCTGCACATATCAGTGCTCAGATGTGCTGTGAAACACTATGAAACATCTTCATAGCCTTGCATCAAGGCCTCCAGCTAACCACCTACCAGGTACTACAGGAGCTGTACTTAAAAGGCTTGTGCTCACTATAAACTTGGAATTTAACATGTAGAGGCTTAGGGGTACAGACAGTGGTACAGATGATAAAAAACAGTCGAGCTTTTATACCATCCTCAAGGTGAAACCCACCTGGTCAATCTTATGCAATCTTAGACATGCACTGCAACCATTATTTTCTACTGTCTTTTGTAATCTTTGAGTACATTTACAATATTCAATTAAGGATCTGTTTTTTTAAACTGTGACGTGCAATATCAAAGTCTAAAGGTATAACTATCTACAATATTTACCTGGACTTCCCAGATTTTAAAGCTGCTATGCAAAACAAACTGTATAGAACTCTGTTAACCCAGTGTGCTAAGCTATACCTTAAGACCACATGAAAATTACTAGAGAAAAGAGCTGGCTGATGGCTTGTTTGCGACTTAATGACTCACGGGTCCAAGTCGAAGTAGATTCTCTGGTTGGTGGTTACACTCCGTCGTAAGGAGAACAGAATCTGGCCTGGATCGCGCAGGTCCCAGCATAGAATCTCTGAGTCCTGAACAAGGGATGCCAAATAGGGAGACAAGAAACATCACAATGCTCACATTAAAGTTACAGCTGCCCTCCCCCAGCAACTTTTCTCCCATCACTGCGGTGACTGCCAGCCACTTGCCTTGCGTCCGCCTGTGTAAAGGCGGAACCCATCACGTGAAAAGAGAAGGTAGGTGATGCCACCCTGGTGGTGGGTGGGCAGCATTGCCAGCGGGCTGCCATCCTGGCAGGAGTACAGGCCCACAGAGCGGCTGTAGGAGCCACAGGCGTACATAGACTGGCATGGGCTGAAGGCCATGCAGGAAATGATCCCCGTCTGCCCTCGCTTTTTGACTGGTGAGAAGGAGAAATAGTCACACTCAGACTCAACAATCAGACAATTCAAGTATCAATAATTAATTTTAGTGGATTTTTTTTGCTGAGAGAATACAGTTCTATGTGTAAAATGATTGTAGAAACAGTAAAAACAATGGTTTCCAATTATCAGCATCTTTCACTGAAATAAAGAAACCATAAGAGTTGTGTCAGTGTACACGCAACACTGCAGAACTCACCCACGGTGGGTCTCTCCTCACAGTCCCGGCCTGGACGATCCGTGTAGAAGACCCTTACCATCTTTTCAAAGCCACAGTAAAGCTGGGACCCATCTGGTGAGAAGCAGAGGGAGTGGGCTGCCGTCAGCTCATCCTGGAGAGAGACAGGAAAACAAAACATAAATAATTTCTGTGATGAAAAAATATGAACATTTAGTATATCCTCAAAGAGCATTAGATTAATATAACACTATTTAACAGAACACTTTAGATTTGCATTTAAAAACCCTTCACTTAGAAAGGACGCATGAAAGTAAATATATAGAATCTGTGCTGCAAGAGTATCCAAGCAACTCCTCACAACCCTTTAAGACATGGTATATTATTCAATCTGTAAAGCATTGCTGATGTGCTGGGCAACCAAAATGGCATGACTGTAAACTGAAATAACTAAACTGTTGTGATATACTTGTGTTACAGATAAAAAACAAGAAGGAGAACATGCTGCTAAAAACAACACAGACAAAAGAGTGACAAATAAACTAGGACAGAGTACAGAGAACTGTGACATTTGCTGGAAACATCTAAAACTAGACATAGAAACATGACGTTAGAAGGTAAGCTTCCATCTGTCTGCCACCTTACTATTACTACATACTGAAACCATCTTAATAAACTAAACTGATGTAATCATGTTCTTAACAATATCGGTAACATTACAGGCCACAATTTGACTAAAATTCTTCTGAAACATTAACAAACAGTGTGGCTGCAGACAGACCTAAAAACGGCAGAGGACAAGGACTACAGAATGTGTGACTACACATTCTGTCAGGTTAATATTACCATTTATTACTTTAGCTGACATTTATTCCAAAGTGACTTACATTGTACAACTCATTAGCATGACAAATCTTTTATTAAAGGTGGGTAATTTTCTACTGGAGCAAAATATGAGTACCCAGATCAAAAGTACAACAGCAGCCGATGGGATTTGAACATGGGTCCTTTGAGTGCAAGTTAACAGGTGTAACCACTATGCCACTTGCTAACAGACAGCATAAAAAACTGAGGTCTACAAGCAAATGGCAGGAAAAGAAGTTCATTGGCAAATGTAAAAGCTAACCGAAATGTAGGCCTGAATATATACTAGAGAGCTTAAATATTTTGAACATTTTGGCAAAATTTTGCTAAACTAATAAAGAAACAAAACTTAGATTTAAAACATAATTTATTTAATCACAAAACTGTAGCTATGAAAGCGAGTCTGAGACCAAGGTTCCTCAGCAAACTCAACCAGCTTTCCATTGCTCTTCCTCACAACACCAAGCAGCAGAACAAAACAAATGTTCAAGCCTGTCAAATTAAAACACCATCCAAACAAAACTACTGACCCGATGAAACAGATCAGCCAAGAAAGAACTCTTTATGAAAAGCAAAGTAATATGCTGGCAAATCGCAGACACAGCACAAGCCTGCCCATCACAGACAAACACAGCTTTAGCAAGATAACCTGTGTCCACCATTTTCTGTTAACTTCAAACTCCACAGCCTTTCACACTCTGAAACACTCAGGTCTCCACAGGGGTCTAAATAGTCAAATGTCATATTAACATCAGGGCTAAGCACTAACTGTCTCATTTGAACATTGTATTGTGAATACATGTCTGTTTTGTAAGATTTACTCAGAAAATGAAATACATCTTTTGACTTCAACATAGGCAACAAAAAATTCTCATGTTCTGTGTCTTTGTGCATTATTCTGATTTTTAGCTTTTTAAAGGATGTACTCATCTTTTTTTCCATTAGCTACATGTGTTTACACCACGAGGTAAATTCATTATGAATGCGTCTCCACAGAAACAGAAGACAGCACACTGAGTATGAAGACTGAAATCTTGCTTTTTATGAAGTTAAAAATGTACACAGCAGCACTTCAGTCATGAAGTCTGGACTATTGTTGATATTGATGAGATTCATTTCAGACACAGTGGCATCTCATCACAAATGTGGAAAACATTTCTTCACCGGCCATGCTGTCCCAGATTTTCAGCTCAATCCAGAGTTGAAATATGCTTTTTAAAGAATACTTTTAGTTACAGTAATTTTCATGAATATTTGATGGAGGTGTTATGAATAGTCATTTAGTCATCCATTTTTGATTAGTTTACTACTTTTTACTAGGTCAAGTCATTAGTGGATAAAGGTTAATTTTGTGTACAAAACCTGGCAATTTTTATTTGAAATTCTTGACTTGCTTATACATCTCAACTTATTACACAGTACTTATTTTAACTTGGGTAATGGACAATGAGTATGCCACAATACTAGTGATTTCTGTTCAGCAGTACTCTTTTTATATTCTGGACCTACAACCACAATGTAGCTTGTTTAAAGCCCAGTGAAGGAACTATTGTTATATCACTGAATAGCGTGTTTTAGAAATCAACATCTTTGTATTCACAGTACACAAACGTGAAGTACACAAATTGCTTTGTATCACAAACACATCTATTTGGCAAAATTTAAATTAAAACTAAGGACTTTTGTTTTTTCACATAACGGTTTATAATTTTAACTCCAAACATATTAGCATCGGAAATGCCACTATCAAGTTCCTTGAAATGAATTAAACAGTGAGTGCAAAGTGTAGGAGATAGTAACTGCGAGTTAATACTGCAAATAAAACTGTATATATTCTTCCTTGATTCTCTAAGAGTAACAAACATAAAAAAAACATTTTTCAATTAGAGTAATCTAGCTGAGTGAGATTCGCTGGGTGGTGCCCAGGTTAAAAAGTGTAGCAGTAGAAAGATAAAAAGTAATAATGCATTGTACAACCACCAGATCGTTTTATCATTAAAGTACATAGGTATTGTTAGTGCTGTTGAAACACAGAGTTTGATGTGATCCAGTCATCTAGTCAGCAGGTATGTACAACATGTGACGAGGCCACGCTCTTGTGTGTGACACTACTACTTCTATTTCTCCAAGCCTTATCATTGTCCAAATTTCACATTCACAAAATTGCAAACAGCCTTTTTGGAGTTTAATGAACATGACTATACAAATACCTCACTTAAGGTGAGAAGTACCTGCGTGCAAAATTTCAAGTTGGTGGCTTGAAAAGCAAAGCCGCACAAAGAACAAACAGGAACTAAGCTTTGGACATACAGAAATCATTGTGGTTTCTGGCAGCACTTACCAGGTGGTTATATGGTCTAAAGGTTGCACGGAGGTCACCGTAGAAAGCATCCCACAGATGCACTGGGTTATCACGACTGCTGCTAGCAATGCTGAGAGACAAAGACAGAGACAGGATAGTACTGGACATCTACAGAGAAACATAAAATCCCAGAGCATAGTGTTGCCCAGTTTAGCCAAGCTTACTCAAGTTAGTCAACTGGGCCATCACTGGGTATCAAATAAAAATAGTCCTGTCCTCCCAGGTATGGAACTGGGGGGTTGGTCACCCACACAGTTGCATTACTTCTTAGAATCAACAACTTGAAATGTGAGTTAAAAACCTGGGTGAAGTGAACCTTTTAATCAAATAAATATAATAAGCATTCTTCTCTCAAAAGGCTAGAAAAAGTAATTTTCCAAAACCTAAATTATTGCTCTGTGTTTTCTCAGATGCTCTGTTTCCCCACATTTACATTAGAGTCATGTCAGTAATAACAGTACTTCACATATTCATATACAATTTCTATTACTCATAAAACACTATAAATGAGTAGCTTTTGATAAGCTCACAAAAAGATGACAAGGTTATTTGACATGCATGAGTCTTTCAGAAAATCTTGTAAACAAAAAGATACTTTTGCTGATAGCAAGGGATGATGTACACATGACCTGTAACATCATTATCTTCCTTCTACTTGTTTGCATTTCATCCTTGTTTCCTCCAGTCCCTCCCTCTCCCTCATTCACCTTTAATTGTAGAAGACACAATATGCCCTGGCAGTCAGTTCCTGCTGGGCTCTAGTATGGAAAGGCTCTGGTGACATTGAGAGAAGAAAGACAAATTGGGGGCGAAACTAACTGTGCACGCTCAAGTAACGAGCTCTCATTAACAACGTACCCCCATTGCCATGACAACAAAAACCTCTCACTTCCTGCTGGGTGCCATTGATCTTGCCAAACACAAAGGATATCACTTGTGCCTATTACCTTTGAATAAAAATCACACAATGGGAACTAGAACCCAGAGAAACACCAGCCACATCTTGAAAAGAAAGAACATGGTTATGGTAGGAATCTCATGATCTAGACTTTTGAAGTTTATAGATATTCACAAGATTAGCCACTGTAAGAGATACTCATTTCTGTCTGAACTGAGAGAGAGGAAATGTTGACTCGTTTTTAAGAGCCAAGCATCACTTGATTTAGTTCAATCATTTTCTGAAAAACCTTAACAGCGAATCCTGTCATAGCAATTACAGATCTGATCATAAAGTTATGAATATGAATTTGCAAAATTTGAAAATATCCAGTTGTCTGAGGGACACAGAGATAATTCCCAGACATTCTCAAAGACATTAATTTTACATTCCCATTATAACCATTGTGACACAAATGAACAAAGATTTTGGGATTCACTCGCTTTGATTACACTTTCTTTGGAAAGTGTCCAGCACTTTGAACAAACCACTGGTCAAAAAAACATTGCAAAACAGCAATATAACATTACCTTTTCTGTCACACATATAATATACACTCATTGGCCACTTTATCAGGAACACCATTCTAATACCAGGCAGGACCTTCCTTTGCTCTCAGAACAGCTGGAATTTTTCATGTCATGGATTCAACAATGTGCTGGAAACATTCCTTAGAGATTTTGCTCCACGTTGATATGACTGCATCATGTAATTGCTGCAGATTTGTCAAACTGCATATTCATGCTGCCAATCTGCTGTTCATACCATCCATTTGTACCATCTGATTCAGATTTAGTGACTGAGGAAGCCACTGAAGTTCACCAAACTCATTGTAGCTTTATGTAATTTAAACCTATATTTCACTATGGAGAAAAACATCCACAAAATAAATAAATAAAATGGGTTTCTTCATTTCAGAATGTCTCTATTCCACTGGTTTTCAAGCCTGGTCTCTGGACAAGGTCTTCAAATACATAAAACCAGACAGTACTGGCTTTTATTGTTGCTGACCTCTTAGTATGCTGTAATTTAGCTGTGGTTTAGATTTCAATATAACAAAATAATTTATTTAGTTCCTGTAGGACTCAGTATGTTCTTTAAAAAAATTTAAAACCAAACTCTAGTCAGTGTTAGTGGTAAAGACTCAGTGTCAGGAGTCAGATGTGACTGAATGTACAAGCAGTTTTAACCCAGAGGACTTACAAACAGGTATTAGGATCCAAAGAGCTCATCTTGGGGAACCAGCAATAGTCATAGATGGTATCTCCTTCTGGCATCCGCAGCACAGGAGTCTGTTGGAGGAACAGCAATATATCTGACATTTACATGCATTTAAATTACATATATGCTTGCATGGGTATGTGGGTGTTTGACAAAAATTGCACCCATGCTTACATGCATTCCAGAATGTTTAACACACTGCTCTAAGCAGTGTGTGCGATTATAAAAGTGTATGTCATTGAAACGTCAACCTGTATGTTGGCCTGTGTTTCTTCCACATATGTAAACGCTAGCCTGCAATTCTGTGTTAGGTAAATATTGTTTGGTTTGGTTGTATATGTGCAAATTTATAAATATCACTTTTTTGTTGTATGTTTATGTGTCTGCAGGTGTTGTTTATATACATTTGTCTGTGTGCATTTCGGTGTGAAACAACCACCATTTCTGTTAGCAGGTCCCAGTCATTGCCGTAGAGCTCGGGTGGGAGGTTGTACAGTCGCAGCACGTTGTCTGCACTGTTGGACAGGATACAGGTGCCATCAGGAGCCCTAGAGGTATGGAGAGGAGGGGTACAGTGGGAATTGCATCTCTTCACAAGGCTAGTGCTCAGTACAGTGCTTCCAATTAGAAGGCCATTTTTACACACAAACACATTGCATACTAGTGCTATCATTCAATATACATTAAATGAAAAATTTCAAAGAATAAATTAAATGTGTAGGTAAATAAAAAGAGTAAGAGCACTCAGATAATTTTTTGATCATGACAGGACTTTCCATTTTCTGAAGTTACCCCCAAGGAACAGTGCATCCCAATAAACAGCAGTACTTACCATTTACAGCCCTTGAGGTAGTTCTCGGCAATACCTCTGTATTCCTCCCAGGCCCCAGTTAGCATATGGGGGGTTTGGTTAAAATCAAGTCCTTGGCTGGTAACAGAGAAATACAATTGGTTTCACTCAAAAGCAAAAAACTAAACATGAATACATACATACTGCACAGTAACATTACATATTTTGATGCTTAGACATTTAGAAATTTGCACAAAATTACATTCATCAATGAGGGATGCATTTTTTTTTTTACATTTCTCTTAAACTTAATTAACTCACTCATCAGTGCAGGACTTACAGTAAGATGCAAAATGCCCCAGAAAACAAGAACAGAGACGCCTTTCTCAGAGCAGTTTTATACAGACATGTGACTGAATGCTTGCATCAGCAAGTATTATTAGCTCTAGTTATAGCGATGCAAAACAGAAGTTTAATGTTAAACTCATTATACTGTATGCCCCACTGTCTCTCATATTAGATGCTGTAGGCAATGCACAAACATTTGTTTACACTATTAAATAACTTGCTTTAAAAAAATCATTTTAAATAAAGTGCATAATAACAGCATATTACATTACTTTTATTAGTATGAAAGACAACTTAAACTATAATTGAAACGGGGTGTAAATGGAATTAATTTGATAATGGAAAAGAGGTACATGCTACCAAGAAAAACTGTACTAACATCAGCTAAGTAGGTCCTTTTGCTGAGTCTACCCATCCCCTAATATATGAAGATTCACTAATACAAATACACTCCACACTCATAATGGCATCCTGGACAACAAAACCCAGTTACAACAGGTTATAGAACAATATGTATAGGTATCACCCTACTTGTGAGCGTAATGTGTTCCTGGAAATCAGCTCGGAAGGTGAAATCTCAAAGTTGAACACATAATTAACATTACAACATGAAAGTTCCCCCATAGTTGACTCCTGCTACTCATAAATCTGAAAGTTTGGTTTGATTGAAGCCCAGTAAAGCGTATTGAATAATTTCAGTATTGTATGCAAAAAAACTTCAGCCAAAGATTTGTATCTCAAGAGATACCTGCATCCTTTTTTATATAACAAGCTTATTACTGAGTAAAGCGATATTTTGTCCATTATATCGTTACTTTAATTCCACAGCTCGTATTTAATACTGTACATGTGTCAGACATTTTGGCATAGAAATACAAACTTGGCATCTCAAACTCAAAAATGGTTTTGTCCCTTAGTGGTGTCAGTCTGGCTCTTTACTTAGTAGCTGAATTTATCAAAGTGGGGAGCACATTATTGAAAGCCCACAACACCTAAAACACAGCAGTTTCACAGCTGGAAAGTGGGATTAGCATTGAATTACAATGTTTGTATTTTTTAAATGTAATTTCAGTTTTTGTTTTTAAATTTTTCCCAACACATAATGTTATACCACAATTCATAAAAAAAATGTGGATTGACAAATAAAAATGTACTTAACACTTCAACAGTGTCTTCAGTTATTTCAAAATTTTATGATGCACTAATATTTTAAAAAGCAATACTTTAAACATAAAGCCCATTAGATGACACACAGAACCCACATGCAACCATGCATGCACACACATACGCACACAGCACACTGGAATGAATTAGTTAAATATTTGGAAGAAATTGGAATCTTGGAAATTTTTGGTGAGTTTGTTCTATTGAGTAATTTGAAGGAATGGTAACAAAAATCAAACTGTTCTAGCAAAAATGTGTGGGGCGAGTACACATAAATTTAGCGATGACTATCATAAATTTTGAAAAAACCTATTTTTAAGCATTTTAAAGAAAATATAAACTTTTTTTGCTTTTTAAAAGACAATAACTTCATTAATGCATAAAATGTTTTAAACAATTTTAATAGTCTTTAAAAAGAACCAGCCATCTCCAGTGTTCCATAAAGGCGGTATAGTTCCGATTGAGCCGTATCTGCACCTTATTCACCGTGCTATACGTATGCATGTTTCAGTTACAGTACTGAATTTTATCTGGCATATTACAAGTTCATTACACATTACATTCAGGTATAAAAGTTTTACTGTAGTACTATAGCAAAAAATGCCAGTACCATAGTAAAAAAACATTATGCTTAATTTACACTTTCAATTTTCTGGACTGTAATAAAGATGTAACTATTAACTCATTTAAATAATATAAAGAGCATGTTATTGACAATACAAATACCATTACACTAGTGTAAACAAACATCTTGCATGAAACATGTGATATAGCACCTGTAATGGTCTGGTATCTGTGCTTTACAAAGTGAAAGACATAAGCACTGATCTTGTGAAGTTTATTTCTTCATAGCAGAAATATAACAGAAATTTTATTTAAATTTCTCTATCCTAGGTGCACTCTGTTTCAGAGTTTCATGAGTTTCAGAGTATGTACCAGAGTATTCTCTGGTATATTCTTTTTTGATAGACTCCAGACTTCATTCATTTATTATCAAGACAAGCAGATTCTAATAATGAATAAATGGAAATAAGACATTACAGGTTAAGCTAGAAACAATTGTCTTACAAATATTATTAGACTGTTAATGATCATATCTTTTTTTGGCAATTTTATTTCAGGAGATAATTTCTTATTTGTACGTAAGAAATAAAGGTATGACAGTACAAACTGTTATACAATTTAAGAAATACTGTAAATTCTATTTTACTACAGAATAGAACTTTCAAGCTTACTTTGAAATTTCTGGGATATTTGTAAATCTGTTATATGACTCCTTTCGTCATCAAGTGACTGCAGTAAAAGAAATGGAAGATGCTACTGCTCCTACGGACATTTGTGGCAATTCTCTTCCACCCACTCGACTCTACCTTCTCTACAATCAATAACATGCAGTCACCTTGAGTACCACACAAACATAACAGCCCATTTAACAACTGCATGAATTGTGAAAAATGTCTAATACTTTGATATGCTCTAAAACAGAGAGGGGAAAACTTTGGCTTTGCTAGACAAGATTAACTGGCACTTAAGGTCAAAAATAAATTTATCAACATCTCAAATTATTTGACATTGTTTTTCTTGTGTTTTCATCTTGCCATTAGATGGCGCACAACAGTTAAACCAGTTTGATTAACTGATTAGAGTGGTTTCATCTTACTGTGCACAATTGCACCCCAAAATAAACAAAATTAAGAAGTGGAAAGCTGCTATCATGTCATTATTATAGTGTAGTCATAGTAACGTTTATGTTAACCAGAGTGTTTTAGAAAAAATGGAAATGCTTTCACAGAAGCTGGAGCAAAGGCTGTGTTTAATTTGTAAAGAAAGTGTTGTAGCAAAGAAGTCATGTATTTGTATTCAAAGAATACAAACTCTATTGGCATTTTGTTAAAAAGCATGCTGGTTGTACTAGTAATCTGTCATGCAAGAAACTAATCGAACTTAGGCTAATAGAACTAACAAATTAGCCACTAGTTTATAGGCTCAACAAAATATATTTTTGCACCTTTCCACTCTCCAAGAGGTCAGGAAAAAGGCAAGCAACCTGCTTGCTTATAAAACTTCTAAAAAAATGAACCCATTCTTTGTAAGGGAATTTTTAAAGGAATGTATGAGAGAAAATGCCAATATTATTTGTCGAGAGAGCAAGAGCAAACTGGAGGAAGTAAGTTCATCATACAGAACAGTTACCTATTATGCACAGGTAATCGTGAAGACTTGGCTGGTGAGTTGAACAAGAAAATTGACAACTTCCAAGTTTTAACCACTTGCACTTCATGAATATACTGATATAAAGGACACTGCACAGTTTCTAATTTTTTTCAGGGGAAATAATGATAATTTCCAAATTACAGAGTAACTTTTGTCACTTGACTTTATTAAATGAACAACAAGGGGTTCAGACTTGTACAACAAAGTCTCTGGTTGTACTGAGCAACCAAAGCTGCCATGGTGTAAATTAATAAATGTGACAGACAGATCGCCAAATCTAACTGTGAAGAATGCTGTGTTGAGACTCAATTATACTGGAGTGTTGTTGTGAAACTAATGAACTTTGTACATACAAAGGGACTTACTCATCATCAGTTCATTGACTTGCTTGAAGATATTGGTGCAGCTCACCATGACTTACTCTATAATTCAAATATTTGCTGGTTCAGCTTGGGAAGTGATCAAATGGGTGTGGGGGTTTGATTCTTTTTTGAAGAACCTGGGGAAAGGTGTAGATTTGCTCCAGCTCAGAGATTTAGATTGGGACCTGGGACTTTGCATTCACTGTTGATATTATCAATCACTTGAACAAGCATTATGGAACTCTAAAGGAAAAGTTTAATTATGTGAAACTGGATGAATTCTATGCACCACTGAAAAAGGCCCAACTTTCCCTGCATTTAACATGCAGCAAAAAAGATTTTGGTGTTTGGAGCTGTGTTCGTGAGTGTGACAAATATCAACAAGTCTTGTCAAAGCACGTGAGCTGCGTACTATAGACTGCCGCAACACAGCTGCCAACAGACTTTTGACGCTGATGCAAAAAGAGGTGATCAGCACCACATTTCTGATTAACGAAAAAGCCTTCAGAAACTGATTTTAAGAACTGACATAACACTATGACAGTTGATACATACAGTTCACAATAATCCATTTCTCCCTGGCTGGTTACATTGTTTCCCTGCAAATTCACTGTCCTTGTTCCTTCTTGTTTGTTTTCATTTCATTTCCTAAATAAAAAAATATTTTGTGTGAGGGTTTTTCTCAGATTATCATTAACCTTAAGCTAATAAACCTTTTGGAATTTTAAATGTATAATTTAAATGTATATGGGACATACAACTTTAACAACAGCTGTGCAATCTTAGAATTTTATGTGGCCCCTGGGCCAAAAAAGTTTGCCCATCCCTGCTCTGAAATGACAGTATTTTTACCAATTAAACAACCGTTATTTAAAAAAAAAAAAACTTCAAATCCAGCAGGACAGGGTTCAAAAAGGGAACTTGATCACTGAAGGTGAGCCTGCATTTTACCAATCCCCCATTAAAGGACCAACAACAGGTGCATAAAAATATCGGCCCTTGTGAACTATTCTAAACTGTACAATGCAGGGATGCAAATTAATATAACTTAAATTATGCAGCATGTACCACCTTGTTCTCTTCTCCAAGCAAAGATCAAGTTTACAACAAGATATTTCTCAGCAGTCTACCATAATGTAAGACTTCAAACAATTACCTGGTTACCTCTGTCTGTAATAGTTATACAATTTCAGGTTAAGAAGGGCAGCAAAGGATGTAGTGATTAGAATCACTGTCTTGGACCAAAAGGACCCAAGTTTGATTCCTATGTTACTGCACTGGATAGAAGTGTCAGCTAAATAAATCCAGTGAAGAATCTAAAAATATGTACAGCTTTCTGAAATAAAACTTGTGCGAGCATCATTTAACACTTCATAATACTAATGACATTCACTCCAAATGCAGCATATTTCTTTTGTGTAGAGCGGAAATAACTAAAGTATGCAGATGGACCTTATCACTTAACCTTATCAAAATGATGATATGGAAGTTGGGAGAAAAGCTGCCTTTACATGATCAAAAGCACAGAGTACCTGTGTCCCTCATGCGGGCCGTTCCCAGAGCCATTACTTGGTTCCTTCTCCACTGTTTCTTCTCCTGTCCCAGTGGATACAGGGATCTCTCTCTCACCATTCTGTCCTGGTTTCTCCTGTCCCACCTCCTCTTGTGCAGTTCCAAAGGTATGACCTAAACAGTCAGCTTCTGTTAAATGTCTGACTTACCTATATTGTTTCACTCATACATAATGAAACCTACCCTGCACAGAGACCACACATTACAACCCCTTAAAAATAAACTTTTTTAATATTTAAAGATGAAAGAAAGAATGTAATAATTAAAACGTCAAATGCTCCCAGGAAGATTAGAAAGTCAGAAATAATTAAATATTAGTTAAATGACTTAAGAGAAATACTGAAATAAAACAAAAAAGTTACCCATGTTATTTTGTCAAAAAACATAAACCCTATTCACCTGTGTCTTGATTTGGTTGAGAAAGATCACCACCATTATTGGTTTGCTTAAAATCTGCCATAATGTCAGAGTTCAATATTAATTCTCCTTCTAGAAGCCGTGGCTGTTTGGCAGCTGGGCCACACTCCTCTTCCTCCATCTCAGGACCCCTATCACTAGTTGCTGGTGGAGGTTCTTGTGGTGGGTCACTGTCCCCATCTGCTTCCTGCTCTGCCCCATGTGCCATTTGCTCCATCTGTCCAGGACTGGACATAACTACTTGCTTCCTTCACCTCTACTCAGGTATGTTCACTGATCTCCTGCTGGATGATCTGTCAGGCAGCAGTGTGGTAGGTGCTACTGGGGTAGTGCTTCCTCCTGCAAGATGGCTCACAGAACTGAGGGAAGGCTGAGGACATCACAGCACCTGCAGAGAGACACATGGTAAATCAGTGGGTGTCATAGGCATAAAGAAGGGTGACCCCACAGATTTTACAATGACAGTAGAAACAGGCATCGTGGCGAAATGGGCACAGAAAGCAGTAGTTGGGTGGACAGATGGGAGACGACACATTAGTGGTAATAAAAAGTTAAGGGTTTGGCAATAAGTGGCCTACCAACAGATAGCCCAGATACTACCAGTAAATCAACAAGTAATAAATATTAAACTTAGACTCACATTAAGAATAATGGGCTGGTGACAGTAAGGCATGAAAAAACTATATAATAACGCATATATTTTAAAATCAACCAGATGAAAGTATATAAAGGTTATACACAAAACAAATGTACAGTGAGTGTTTGTGCACTGGGTACTGTATAACAATGAAGAAGATGATAACGATGATACACGGCTTTATGATCTACTGCTGATCCGTTGCAACTCCTCAGAGAGCTAGTCACATAGGTATAAAGCACATTAAGCTGGAAAACTAAACAATTCAAATGTGAAAAACAACTGAATACTCCAACTAGCTAGCAGTCACCTGCTGTTTTATTGTAATTCGTTTTTTCTTAGATATTCGCAGAAATGTTTGGCGCTCTTTACTTGCACGACACGTTAAAGTCTTCTAATTCTGTTCCGTGGAATCGAACACAAATATACCGCGACGCTGAGACCCGCGGTCCTAAAGATGCAAACACGCAGATATTTTCACAGCAAACTCACGCCGTCTACTCGCCCACAATGGCAGCCGCCATGACACTTCGGACCTGCTATCGCGAGAGTTCAGGCGTGGTCACGGTGGATTCGCTACCACACGCACGTAAACCAAACCTCAGGAATCTATTCAGATTTACTTTCACAGTAATGCTTTTTAAAAAATAAAAAATATTTTAAAAAAGTAAAAGTAAAAAATAAAATAACATTACTATGCCATTTCTATATATGTTATATTTCCATGTTAAGGTAATTCATTTTCAGTTCAATAAAGAGAGTGCAACTCACTTTTGGACATTTTTCCTAGGAGGGGTCATAGCTATCGTCGTGTTCTTAAAGGGGTCCGTGGCCAATTCGTTTTATTGACAAAAATCACTTAACCCATAATTCTTCATATTATTATGGTATCAGTTTCAGCAGCTAGTGGTCAATTGTATAGTTATATTTATAATCATAATTCTAATTATAATTATACATTTTATGCACTCAAATATCTGTTTATAAGGGGAGATGTCATTACCTTACATCATAAACGTTACTGTGACTACACTATAATAATGACATGATAGCAACTACCGTGCTTTATGTGTACTGTCAGTATCTTTAATATAGTACTGTACAATTCCAGCAAACAGCTAGCAAATCCCTTATCAGCAGTTTGCTGTTTGTTGTATTAATTGCGGCAGATACACCCAAATGTTCAACCACACCGATTCACTCAATCACTGCTCATAATCACTTGTTAAAGTTGGGGTTATGACAGTTTGGAGGCTATCCTGAAATTACAGGGTGCTGGGCTAGTCAGGCTCTGCCCTAGATGGGAAGCCAGTCCATCACAGGCACAAACACAGGAATGTAGAGAAATACCCATTCATCAGTCATCAACAGCAATTGTGAGATGTAAACAAGGTGTACTTCACTCCTGTCCATTTGAGTCTGGCCCGATGTCATCTAATGGCTCAGCATAGAGCATTTTTCACAGACAAGAAACTTCAGAAAATAGAACAGTGAAGAAAATAGTTACTGTAATGTAACTTGAACATTTGTAACATAAGGAGTCCATGTACATATCTAGTGTTTCCTGAGTTCTTTATATAAAATAATCACATACATCATCTTTCACTTTTCATAGACAAGCTTTCAGTGGACTACTCTCTCTGCAGTTTTAGTTAGTGTGCGCACTTTGGTCATCAAGCCCTGGATGCATCAGTGACAAGTCTCAGAAAGGGATGTTACAGAAGACAGGATCACAAACAGAAATGTAAGTACTGCACATGTTGTAGTGTAAAACTGATATCCAAATTTACTTTAAGGACACCATTTACAAAAAAGACAAGTCCAGTTGAACGTAAATTTAATATTTTTTTTATTTTTACATTTATTTAAATCATTGAACTGGGGGGGGGGGACTATGTACATGTTTAAATTGATTTTTTTCCCCCAACTTTTTAGGTATATAATTGCTAAAACATTCAAAAATTTTTTTAAAGCAGTGGAGTGGAGCTGACTGGATGAGCTTAGAACTGGATTTTTTTTTTTGATTTTCAAGCCACCTCACTGTAAGCCACAGTATCTGTGATAATGGGAAATCATCCATGTATTTCCTCTTATGCTTGTGTCAATCACCAACTACAATATACACCTGCAAGAGTAAAATTCCACAATGCTTGCAATGTGCACAAAATTTTTAATTCTTTGAGAGTGATCTGGGATACTAGGATCAGCAGTACTTATCAAGTTGACATATTCACACCTATAGTCTGAATTATACTGTTTTAGCTTAAGCAATAATAACAAATTACCTCTTTATGCAGAACTTAGGAAATTGAAATAATTCTATTATTTGTATTAAATGACTCATCCTGACTGATGTGTAGTGATGATACAGCTAAGTGTCTTTCTCATTCCAAGAGACATTTTCATTCCAGCTGCAGAAAACTGCTTGCCATCATGGTGAGCTTTTTTTCTTTTAAACATAGCATTCTGATCTCTTGATTTTTATTACTCAGTGATAGCCACTACAGGATCTGTTCACTAAAGAGGTTTACATTAATACCTCTCCATGACAATTTGCAGATGGCTGACTACAGCCAATAGTAAAAGTAAAACCACAATTCATAATTATGACAAACATTCCAGAAACTGTATATTTTGCCCTGTTGTAGACAATATATGCGATATGTGCATTCCTAACCCTTATATTAGTGCTATACTTTGGGACATCTATGCTTCATTTCTTTTATCTGAAAGATGCTGAAATGGGACAGACTAGTGAGAACAAGGGTTGCATCTATTACACTGGAAATGACAAGTTATAGGTTGGTGAAGCGCACCAGTCAGCTCAGCTCCATTTAGCACAAACCTGAAGGCTGTGTCTGCACCGAAGCTACATGTATAGGCATTGAAAAATGGAAATCTTCACAAAGTCACACAGTTCACAAGGCTAACCATCATTTGGAACCTTTTCAGTCTGTCTTGCCACTGTACACATGTATGTATGCTACAAGGGTACATACAGGCAAATTCATTTCTCAAACTAGGTAGCGGCATCCTCAGGTGGCCAGGATGTACCGTGATCCTTGTCCCATAGAGGTATGTTTATTCTCTCAGACAAAAAGAAACATTACTGCAGTTTGGAATATTCTGTATCGAGTTTCTTATTCAAACGAAAATGTCTGAGTTTGCCACATAGGGCTAATCTGTACAATTAAGGCATGTTAACACAAACTAAAACAAAATATCTGAATGAAAAACAAAAAAAAAAAATCAAAATATACAGTATTTACAAGGCAGCCAGTATTATGCTGTGTGCTCCAGTTCAGAGCCTCACTTGCTCTGTCCACACAGACGCAGCCCGTGTGCACATTTACATATGTGTTTACTGTTCAGCAAAGTTTTGTTTTGTGTCTTCCAGTGTGGGGTAGGGGGTATGTGTTCTTCTGCATGTGGAATCTCAATCTATATATCTTTCTACATGGGCTTTTTTGTAAAGGACTTCTGCATTATAGGGCTCCTTTATTGCCACAAAGGAGTGACTGGCTGTGTTCAGAACTGATTTCCCCCCCCCCCAGCCTTAGCCCCTGTATGGTCGCTTCAATTTCTTTAGGCTAATACTTGGCAAGTCATGGGAAATTTACTCCAAAATCAAAAAAAACCAAAAATCTTCTGGGAAGGTGAGCTTGATCCAAGCAGCAAAATCTATCTCCACAGCCACTGATGTAAAGGCTGCAGTCAGCGTAAGCTTCAGGAAGCCTCTCCATTTTCACTCAAGTCCTTGTTTCCACAATGAGGCCACAACCCTCCATTGATACAGATCCACAGGCAAGAAAGTCTTATCCTTCCAGCATATAACCCATCAACCTGCATATGGGGTCAGTAAATCCTGGGTCTAGAAAAGGTGGAGATACAGATAGAGCAGATGGAAGCTGGGATCTTCAACATGTTGCATTTTCATAAAGCACTGCTGTCACTGTCCTCACCCATCTGTAGTTCCCTATGAGTAAAAAAGGGAAAAGAAGGGAGGAACAAAAGGAGAGAAATTAAGAGGAATTTGAGCCAACATAGTCCTTTCAGCAGAGGATATCTGTTGGAATACAAACAAGAATGAAAAAGGGCCACAAAGTGATGTAGACATGAAAAGTATATATTATGGGAAATCTACTGTGAAGGAATATATTTCACATGCACAAAGAAGCAGGGGGAGGTCTTACCTACTGAACATTTCTGTTCCAGGTGTTGCCCACTATCCTTTGGTCCTATTTGACCTCCTAGGTCTTCTGGAGGGGAAAACAGACCAGGAATTTCCAAGCTTCTCTTAGTTTTATCCCAAAAGGAGTGAGTCAAAGGTATTTCCTTGGAAGTCTTTCAAAGTATAACAGAAGAAGTCTGAATTTATGGTCCCCCACCATTGTCCAAAGCGTTACATTTTCCTTCCATCTGCTCCTTTCAGAAATAATCCTGGACCAGACCATTGCAATGAGCATTGTTCACTTCAGAGGCATGCCTGAAGTTTTTTGATTTCAGTATTTCTCCCCTCCTAGTGCCCCCTCATCCTCTCCTGGGGATGAGGTGTATAAGAGTCTGGAGGAGAGGGGTTGTTCCATTTTGTCATTTCATCCAGTATTTTTTTAAAGGTTTGTTTAAAGAACATTCAAAACTATGTCTGTTGCATGTATATCCTTCATGAAAAATTTTTTTTTAACATTTTGCTGTATATAAAAATAAGTATACATGTAGAATTATGTACACATTTGTACACACACACACACACACACACACACACACACACACAGGGTAAGACCTTTGTCCGTTTTACACAAAACAGCAGCAGTCTGAACACTGTTAGTAAAATAGCTGCTGGGTGCTGTTCAGACCTGCCCCCCCCCACGGCACCACACACAAAAAAAAAAAAAAAAAAAAAAAAAAAAAAAATTCTCACAGTTTTCTAACAAACCAAAGTGCATAGAAAGTGTGTGGGGAAATGGGGGCATATTCCTCATACAGACAACCAGACTCCCCAAATCTTAACACACCTGACCACTCCTTTTTAAACGAATGCAAATGAAGAATCATATATACAATTTTGTTTGTCCTCACTCATACATTTCACCCAAAAAAATATAATACTCCAACAACAGAAAATCTCAAAGACTGATTATTTCCTTGTTTTGTGGGTCAAGTACCAAAAACAGTTCAGTCAAAAAAAAAAAATAAAAAAAAAATAAAAAACTTACCCCAAAAAAGGAAAAAGAGAGAGAGAAAAAAAAAATCACAATCACAAAAATTGGGAAAAGCAAATATAATTTGTGGTTGCTTTTCATATGCATTACTCCCCATGTTTCCTAGAGCTGCAGCTTTGAAGGTCAAAGGGTAACATCCTGTTAAGTCATAGAAGGCTACTCTGACCTGGAAATCCACACAGCAATCCTCCAACCCATTCCCAAAAAAGGAAATAAAGAAAAGTATCCACAGATATCTGTGTGGTTTGTAAACAACCAAAACTTCCATAAGGAATAGAAAAGTTTCTTCTCAGAATCCCTTCCTTTGAACAGGATTGTAGAGGCAGTGTGTCCGCAGCTGTGGCCTATGAGGTTCAGTTGCCCATTTGAAACTGAGGGGCATCTCCAGGCCCTCATCCTCCTCCACGGTGTCCTTGTCACATCTGAAAAAGCCTGCTTTGCAAATTCTTGACTTTTTTGGGAATACATTCTTTTTTGTTAATTTTTTTCTTTTTTAATAAAAGGAACAACAGGCGCATTTCTCATGGAGGCAATGGAGCAAATACAAAGTAAAGAACTGTAGCAGCCTCCGAAATGTTGAATCAAAATACTTTTCACTCTGTACGTAATGTGTGTTACTACATGAATCTTTTTGCACCATACTGTGCACAAAAACAGTTTGATGCCATTTTCTTTTACAGCTCAATGTGAACCTCCATACTTTCGCGAGTAAAGAGTTAACAAAAGGCAGTTATCACTCCAAGAGGAAAAAAATAGTTATTTTCCCATAAAAGATCTGCAGATTAAACAAATTTTTAAATATACAAGTTCACATACAATTGAACAGTTCTGTTTATAAATAAACACAGAAAAGCAAACTGGTTTGTGGAGGAAAAACCAAATGTTTACCATACTGAAACTTCGGATGGTACAGCTGCAAAGAAGTGTGTCTAAGCCAACTTAATACTCTACCCACTCTCTCAGTACACACATACGTGTGTACACACATGCATGGCAGTCATAAAAAGCAGAACCAGGAAGTCCCTTCTATCTCTTTGAGAACCGCAAAAGCAAAAGGTTGACAGTCACACATACAAAGGGGAAAAACAAGTGGACGTTTACACAATGTGACATACCAATGCAGAAGATGTGTTTCTGTCCAAATGTATAGATATTAGCTACGTCTATCTGGGGATGAAGTGGTGGTGAAAGAAACCGCGTAACTGTGTCATTGCCTCCCAGTAGAGCTAACACGCTTGCATGCTCAGCACATGCACAGACACACAACACACACTGCTCAGAAAATACAAAATTCTTGTTTGAAAAAGAAATGATGACTTTTCATTGTATACATCTTGAAAAGCAACGGAGGGGAGGGGGGACTTGTGCAGACTAGGATGTTTGATATACATTCTCACACACCCACTCTCACAAAAATATCGATTTCTATACCTAATCCATTTTTAATGCAAGTGCAATCTTCAAGTTTTTTTGTCCGTTTTAATAGCTTTACTTTTTATATAAACGTTTTTTTAAAAAACAAAAACAGTGTTTCAAGAAAGGATTTGTTTTCTGATAAAGTAAAAAAGCCCCCCCAACTTCATACACCCCACCTTTTGTTTATTTTCGTAAGAAATGTAACCTTCCAGTTCTACATAGTTGCGTGCACATCCACGCACAAACACACACACAAATTCACACACACGCATACACACCTGTGTTCTTAAAAAGCAACAAAACCCCTATTCAAATCCCTCTTAATAAAGTGCAGTAGTTAGTTTAAGGTGCTTACTGTAATAAGTGCCAGAGGATGCCCTCTGCTTGCAGCCCCTCCTACCCCTTCACCTCTCCATGGAGGGCTGTCCCCCTCTCTGTCTTGGAGTGGGATTGGATTCAGGATGGAGGGTTGTGACCAGGTGACCAGTATCCTGCCCAGACTCCACCCCCCACCACTCTGGCTCCTCCCCTAGCAGTGCACATTCGTCATCAGGGTGTCTGAGTGTCAGACAAAGGCCTCAGGTAGCTATTGCTGTGGATCAGTACTCCTCCACCATCTCCATCTCACCCAGGCTCAGCCGGTCCCCAGCGCTGTGGAATGAGTACCCTGTAGGGTGGGAATTGAGAGTTAGCAACACACAACAGAAACATTCCAAGCTATCCCTGACAATGTAAGAATGTATGCTGCGTATACATATGCTACAAACATGTACTGTGACCATCTCTTCATGTCTAACCTCATGCTCTTTATGACAACTTCTCTCTCATACTGGGAAAAAAAAAAAAAAAAAAAAAATCAGCACTGCAAACAGCTGCAGTGCCAACCCACCAGGCAGCAATCTGAACAAGTACAACTTGTTGATGATACTCACTTAGCTCAACTTGGATAACTGAGAAAAATATAAAGTTATATCTTCATAAGAACATTTGATACAAGGCCATTCTCAAAAATTTTTTGCTAATCACACACCTTTGTAACATGTATTTCAATGGCCACACATTTGTGACCATAAAACCACCCAGTAAGCCAACCACTGAACTCGCTACTCCATGGGAAGCGAAGACTAACCTAAGATGCTGGGGTCGGAGTGCAACATCATGGACTGTTTCTTCTTCATCTTCCCTCCTTGGCCATCATACATGCCAACCTTCCCCATGTGGGCTGACTGGAACATCGACTGCAAGGCTGGGTTCATGCCACGCATAGAGTCCTGTGGCATGGTGAGGGGTTTAACAACTATTTGGTTATGAACACACAAACACAAATTCTCACCAGGTGTCAGAGGGTATTGACTGAGTTCATGAGAGAAAAGGATTGGATACCTGTATGGGGAAGTTCATTGTTAGTCCAGCTACTTCTTTTGACAGCTGCAGAAGACCCCCCCCCCAAAAAAAACAGCATCTTACTAAAGTGTAAAACTTGTGCATCTCTTCATTTAGCCAATTTTCTCCAAAGCAAAGTATACCGCAGAGTAAACAAAACTGCATTTCACTTGCAAAGAACTTTAGATTCAGTTATACAATTTACACCCTCCAGTCCAATTCTCTGCATCAGTATAAATTAACTTGTGCCCAGTGACACAAAACTAAACACACAAAACAATCCCAACTATCAAACACAAAATACTCCAGGTTTACCAGTTAAGTGAGAGAGCAGCCAAAAAAAAAAAAAAAAAACAAATTACTTGGCTCACCTGCTGCTGCTGCCTCTGGTGGTTGGCTTTCTGTTTGGCACGGCGCTCCAGGAACTGTTTGGCAAACTCTTTGGCTTCCACGGTGTCCCCTAGGTAGGAGCGAATGAAATCCAGCACATCGTAGGGGGACTCCACCTCTTTCAGGTATGCAACGATTGTGGCGACTGCAGCACAGACCACACAAATCAGATTATGTAAGTGTTTGTCCAGATATGCAATCTATACTACATCTCCAAAAGTATGTGGACATGTGGACACATATCTGCTTGTTGAACTTTTAAATTTCAAAATCAAGGGCATCAATATAGAATTGACATCCCCCTTTGGAACACTTTTCTGGAAAGGTTTTCCAGTAGAATTTGGAACATGGCTGCAGGGATTTGCTCCCATTCAGACAACAGAGTGACAGTGAGGTCAGGTACTGATCTTGGGTGATGGGGTCTGGCTCACAGTCAGTGTTCCAATTCAAACCAAAAGTGTTGGATGGGTTTTGGGTCTGTGCAGGCCAGTCAAGTTCTTTTACACCAGAGTCAGTAAAATATTTCTTTATGAACCTCACTTTGTGCACAGGGATCCTGTCATGCTGAGACAGAAAAGGGACCTCCCTCCCCAAACTGCTGCCACAAAGTTGGAAATACATCGTTCTGGAGAATGTCACTGTATGCTGTAGCATTAAAATACTCCCTTCATTGGAATTAAGGGGCCCAAAACAAAAAAACAACTCCAGAACATCATTCCACCACCACCAAACTTCATGGCTACCGCTATGCATGTAGTGTCTTCTGGCATTCACAAAACCCAGATTTGCTCCAGAGAACATGCTTCCACTGCTCCAAAATTCAATGGCAGTGTGTACACTTTATAGCAATGCAGCTGACACTTGGCATTGCGCATAGTGATCTTAGGGTTGTGTGTAGCTGCTTGGCCATAGAAATCCCGTTCATGAAGTTCAGGACAGTTCTTGTGCTGATGTTGCTTCCAGAGGTAGTTTGAAACTTGGTAGTGACGGTTGCAATAGAGGACAGACTACTTTTAAGCTTAAATTTTTTTGTAAGTGATTTTTTAGAAAGGTGGCAACTTATGACAGAGCCACATTGGAAAGTCACTTCAGTATTACCCATTCTACTGCAATTGTTTGTCTAAGGAGATTACATGGCGGTATGCCTGATTTTATGCACCTGTTTTAATGGGTGCGGCTGAAATAGCAAACACATTCATTAGAAGTGGTGTCCACATACTTTTGGCCATGTAATGTGTCACTTTTTACAGGCTGCAATAAACAAAAAAAAAATTCAAACCAAGGTTTACAGGAATATGAATACACTGATTAGAAGCTATCAACTAGTTTGATATCTGTGGAATTCTATATTTTTAAAGTCTGTAAAAAAAGGAATATGAAATCAAATGCATTTTAAAGCTCTGCTGTATAGCTGAATTTTCTTCCGTAAAGATACTGAACTAGATGTTAAAAGCAGTTGCTTTAACATCTTTTATTAAATGAGGACAGCATCAAATTCCAATATTGTCTATGATAATCCTAAAATCAGTAACTTGACTATAACATTTAGCATCCTCTGAAAGTGGTCACAATTTTCACAAACTTCTCAACTGCAAGGATTAGTCAATGTCATCAGTAGAAAAAGGAGATAATTTACAACAAAATGGCCAACAAATATAAAATATAAACTTAAGTGGCATGTGTATGACTTTTACCATCAAGTGAGGAGGAGGAATTGTTTGCTGAGGTGTTGAGCGCGTGCAGCATTTGCTCACACCAGGTGGTGAACCCGTCCTGCGGCTTCATGCCCTGCAGCAGCTTCAATAGCTTATCCTCCTCTTCTGTGCGCTTCCGCCGGTTCAACAAGTACGGCTCGCTGTGGACATCAGACATTCATATGCCAACATGTTAACTCAAACTCATCTTTAGCAGGTGGGCAACACCTTATGTAGGGCTGTGTAAGGGGTGTATAGTGTACCTGAGAGAAGGGCTGCTTCGGCTGGTCTTGAGTCCCATGTTACGGAGGCTGGCCTGGTTCTTCACAGCTTCATCCCAAAGACCCATCCCGCTACCCCCAGTCTTGCTCTCCATGCTCCCACTGCCCCACAGACTTCCAGCAGTCTCACCCCATTGTCCTCCAAGGGCTGAGACTCCAGGACTCCCCAGTGATATACCTCCATGCTAAACATAGAATCAAACATTTATGTTACACCACAGTATCTGAAAATCAATTCAACACCTAAAAAAGTAAAGTAATTGTCCAGTTAATGAAACAAGGTCTATGATTGTCCAAAATTTCATGATTGTTAATATCCATCATGTTTGCTGATGCTCACTTTAGGGACTGCACTGTAATAACTGTCATGTATGCAACTGAAAATGTGCTACCAAGCAGTAACACTGACCATCGTGCAGGCTGCAGGGCAAGAACATGTCCATTGATTACAAGTGTACAAGAAAAATATTGATATTCATTATTATTTGCAAATACGACTAAAACAATTCCATACTGTCAGCAGCAGTGCTATGAATGATAGGCTTAGAAGACAGTACTCTATTGAACTGTGGTATTTCTGTTAAACTGTTACTGACTCCCTGCTTTTGAACACATAGAACAGTATGGGGTTTGATAACAAAAACAGTTATTACATGAAAACAACGAAATAAATCTTTATAATAGCCTACAATGCTTATACACAAACACACAATGATTAATGATAACAGTAATAGCAAATAAAAAACCAAATGAACTACAGCAATGTGTAATTGGAGAGCCATAGCTTTCTTTCACTGTTACAGTGAAGGCTTGGTGATATGTGTTTTTACATTTCTCCTTTCTGAACTGGGCAGCACTGGAGACCTCAGTTAGTCTTTAAGTAAAGGCATAGCTTTCCAGCTTTCAGCAGTGTAGGTGGCAGAAACAAAAATACAGGCAACCTTCGATTAAATCTCATTCTAGCGAAAACACTTAAATTTTGAATGCTATTACTTGACTTACATGCTGATCTGCTGATTACAATGCACTGCAGCCAAAAAAGGAAGGCGAATAAATTAATATTTCCAACATCGCAGTCACCCAAGCATGTTTAAAAAGAAAGGGGGGGGGGGGAGTATGTGCATGGCAGATGAGCATTTTATGTTATAGTTCTCTTACACAGTTAATAATGTTCTGCATTACTCAATTTGACTTGTTCTGCAACCTTCCACTGCCAAGTGGATCTGTTTAAAATTTTCCTTAAGGACCGCACTGAATTAAACTTGTTTTTATTTGTTACAAACTTAAGTTGACGTTTCATTTACATTGGACCACCTCATTACACTAAGCAGCACAATCCCCACATGCAGGCATGTATATTTGTGTGCATGAGTATGCTGTGCAATGATCCCTTATGCTGAAGTGCCACAAAGTGTTTTACTGATATTTGAGAAAGTTGGCTTGTCAACTTTAAGATGGGCTAGAAAGCATTATTACTATTCCCATAAAAAATAAAGGAACTCGCTATCTTGATTTATGTGTTTTTGATGTATGTGGACTATTCAGGAACCAATTACACATGTAAAGTAAGGGATGACTGTACAATGAAATGTCTTGTGTGTTATTTATACTAAAGTGTATCGTGCAAATCCTCCATATGACCACATAGAAAAAGCAAGAAGTTATTTATTAGATATTTTAAAATGACATTTTTAATTAATTTGGTGTTTTTTTTAAATGTGCTATAACAAATTTATTCTAAAATAATTACATATTGCCATTTTTTAACTGCATCACTAGTACCAGTAAAGTGCCAGTCATAGGACCTCGCAGGGAAATTAAGTGCTTCCGGGTCAAGTGTACTTACCGGCATCATTTCGGCCACTAATGTTAACCACATAACGACTATCTTTTCACACATTAGATAATGAATATAAAAGTCGCATTAACCAAGTTTAGTCACTTGGCACACCCTCCAGAGAACACTGTCCCTGACCCACAATGTACCTCACTCTACCACTGTAACAGCATCTTTCCCTACACACCCAGTCCCCCCCCCAATCCTTCTGTCCGCCTTCCACCCACCCTGTCTCTCTGTTGCTGCTGGACTCTCTGCTGCTTGTGCAGCTGTCGCTCAGCCTCCTGCTGCAGCTCCAGGACAGTCATGGTCTTGCCGGGCTTGGAAAGCACTGCTGCTGGGCCCCCACTCCAAGCCGAGCCTGACTGGGCAGACTGTTGCTGGGTCTGCTGAAGCAGCTTTAGGATCAATTCCTGTTGCTGCCGGCACTAGGAAGTAAAAAGCAGTCACCAAACAGCCTAATACAAACCTGTACAGTCACTGTTGGTATCATAAACAGCAGCAGATCATTATACATACATTTTGAACACACACACACACACACACAAAACCTCAACCCTTACTTGTTTGCGACGATACAGCTCCTCCTCTTCTCGTCTTTTCTGCTCCTCCTGCTGCCTCCTCTTTTCCTCTCTGCGCTTCCTCTCCTCCTCCTCACGCTTCGCCCTGAGTTCTGCATCGCGTCTCTCCTGCTGGAGCTGTACAGAGAGATAAAGATTTGTTTGTTCTGAATTAATGCATAAAACTGTGCAGTTTAATTATTATGAATAATTTGTTTCACCAACACATTCTTTAATCATTTCAATTTTTATGTCTTCAGGTAGCTGACTTTGTCAGCTGAAAATTTGTCAAACAGTGTAAACATGAGTAGAGCTTAGAATACGCAAGCACAGCTTGTGCCAACAGTCCTGCCAAATTGAAGTAGGAACCAGTCTCACCAGCAATTAAGCTTAACATATTATTAATGAAGTGCTTGCAGTTATTTCATATTAAAAAAGGATATGCAAAGCAAACCAATTAAAATTACACCCTAGATTTACATTGTTAAATATGCATTTAATTAAAATATTACAACAGAGAACATGGATTCCTGTCCAAATAGTGTGAAATAACCAGTTCATGTCCATCATAACTTCACAGTCATGATTTGTCAGTAGAGGTCATGCTGACTGTATATTTAAAAAAAAAAAAAAAAGTGTGCCAGAAAAGCGGTGCATTCTTCCACCGCTGACCCCCAAGTGTGTCTCTTTAGAACTCTGCCTACAGTTGTTCAAGGACACAACACCAATAAAAACATTGTTTTATTTGTTATAAATGTGATTAGATGAGTAGCACCACACTTCCCATACACAATCCCTGTATGTTGAACAGTGCACCTTAAAAGGCACTTTACAGTGTTTTAGTGGTATTTTGGAAAGTTAGTTTCGGTGGTCTTCTGATGGACTAGAATGCATCATTATTTTTCCCCATAAGAAATAATGCTAGTCTCACTTTATGTTTTTGCCCAACATGGCATTTTTTTAGAAAACAATTAGACCCACAAATCAAGGAACAACTGTATTAATTTCCAAAACTGTTTTGACACATGAAGGCAACTGGCACAACAACAAAGCTCTCACCTTCTGAAGCTGTTCGAGAGTTGGACCCTGAGTTGAAGAATTCATTGTTAAGTCCCACAAACTGGCTTCACCGCCTGAAGGGAAAGTTAGAGAAAAGGGAGTGATTCTTGGGACAAGTTTACACATGGCACAAAGGTCTGTTTCCTTGTGTCTTTCTAAGATAAATGTATTGCATACACAACTAAAAGCTTGTAGATTCTATTCTCCAAACAGTTCTGTTTTCTCTCTCTACAAGCAAATGTGTCATGTTAGTGAACTGAAATCATTGATCCAGGTAAATAATCAGAGCAATGTAGGGGCAGAAACTGAAATCTGGCTCTTCCTTTTGCTCAGTTTGGGATGGATTCAGTAAGATAACATGAACACAGCTCTTTTATTTCATAGTACATTTGTAACTAATTCTGTATAGGAATGCATGCTTGTGTTTTCTCAAAAGTGTACCTGACTGCTGTGAAGCTGAGGTATGCATGTCCCACATGGACCCTGTATCTGGCACTGACATTGATCTGTTCATTGAAGGCATCATACCCTGCTCTCCACACCTGCAAGGAAAAGAGGGACTGCAGGTAAGGCATCTATGAACAACATGGGTCATGTTGAAATTAACCAATAGGCAAAATGGCCCAACAACAAGAAATGCACTGGTTTTCAGTGGCATTAAAGGTGCTGCATTGTCCAACATAGTATATTTCCATGCTCTATCACACATTTATCCTTCTACTTCAACACAGCCACTGCCTAACATACCTCACCATGGACCTCTTCCAGCATACTTACCCATGATCCAAAAACTACTACACAACCTCACACCAATCACATATCCAGCATCAACTCCCACTGTAGCTACAGTAATCCCCACCAGGTTTACTCTTATACCTGTTAATAAGCTGGAATAGCTGCTGCTGCTGAAGCTGCTGGAAGAGAGCTGCTGCTGCTGCTAATTCCTGCTGCTTCTTCAGCCTCTCCTGGTCCATATTGCCCTGCACAGATGCACAAATAATGAATTTATTGCCTTCATGCCAATCCCCTAGAACTAACAGACAAAACAGAGAACTGCCCTACAGTCAACGATGGCATAAGTACACCATGAAAATTACTACATGTTAAAACGAGGGAATACACGCAGCATTAAAACTTCCTTTTCTGTACTCCCAGAGAAACGGCCCATTCCCACCACATTGCTGTCATTCACAACAGGACCCTGTGACAGAACAAGACACAGGAGGTGTCTTACCAGCAGGGGTGGAGGGGATGGCCCCGGAGCAAAAGGCACACGACCCCACATCTTGATGACATCTCCCAGAGGCTGGAAGCCCTCATCACAGCCTCTTTTCACCAGCAGTGTCATGCTGAAGTAGCCTGCCTGGAACCATTCTGACATCTCCAGGGTGGTGAAAGGACCTGGCCAGAGAAAACAGAGGATGAGAATTTTACACTTAAATATTATTTCCCTTGCAAAGAAAGTTAAGTTCAGCTATTTATTTTAGGGGTATAACAAAGAATCTTTGGTGGAACCTCTAAGAAAATTTTGCATGTGTATACCATGGCCCTGGTGGATTCTTGTACTACTACTTCACAGCAGCTTCTTTGGTAATGTGTGTGAATCTTTATTTATACCCTGGATTTCACCCTGCGGGTCCTTGTAGAACCACTTCATGGCAGCCTCATGGGAGAGGGGCAGAGCAGCAGCAGTGTTGCATCTGTCCTGCAGGGTTTGTGTGAAGCTCTCCTCATCTAGTGAGCTGTCCTGCAAAGATGCCACCATCTTCTCTGCCTCCTGCAGTGCACACATACACATACACACACACACATACACACACACACACACACACACACACACAAACAGAGAGAGAACAAAAACAGGAAACAGACAAAATTAAAAATTCTGCTTTGGTCTTGTCACGAAAAACAGAACTGCACAGCATTACCAAACTCACAGGAGTGCATTATGCAAACTGCTGACAGGACTTGATACTGGAACGCTTTTGTACAGTACAAGTATACAAGATGCAAACATTACAACTGAAAGAGTAGTAATCAAGTTTTCTGTAATTATTTCTGTAACACAGAAGAATCAGCTCACCTGTTGTAAGTGCTTCAAACCCTCATCATCCTCGGTGTCGCCTACCAGTGGTGGGAGGTCTGTAGCAGCAGAGGAGGAGGGGGGCGATGAAGGCATGCTTGAGGAGGAGCCAGGGCTCAGTTGAGTGGGAACCCCAGCAGAGGCACCCTCTACATGACAGTGAAAGCCAGATTAGTTTGGATCTTGCACAAGTCATAAAACAGCAGTGGGTTTAGTCTAGGGCAGAAAAAGCCTGCAATGTTGGCAGCTATAAAACAAAGCAATTTACACAAAGCATTATTTTCTAATCTTTAAAACACAGAAAGAATTGCTGTTACAACAAGACTTGCAAGCAATCACTGATTTAACAATATAATACAATATAATGATTTAACAAGTATTATGTAGTTGCAATTTGAAAGAAATCTTTTTGTATATTGAATTTTATTACATTTAGATTTTCACTGGTTAACACACACAAACAGATAGGTTGGGGAAGGGAGGCACCTTCACTTGGCATCTTGTTGGCCTTGGCAGGGTGTATGTTAGGGGCCTGGGAGACCTGTGGTGGGTCCATTTCAGTGAGAGGGGACTGGGGCTCTGCCACAGAGGCAGGAGGGGCTGAAACAGCAGGTGGAGAAGGAGGGACTGTACACTTTACTTCTCCATCACACGTTACAGCTGCCTCTTTCTCTTCAGCTGGAAATAGAACAGAAAATTGTGATAAAATACAATTAACAGAAACATCTCAAACTGCCGACAGTAATTACATGCTTTGTACAATAAAAGAAAAGGCAAACCCCCATCTTAGTTTCTGGAACATATACGTTGACTGGAAGTCATAGAACACTACAGCACTCAGCAATTCACCTTTCTCCCCTCCACTGTCTCTCCTACGCTTTGTTAGGCTGTTGTCTTCTTCCTCTTCCAGCCCCTGGAACTCCAGCTTCTGTTCCTCAGGAATGGCATCTTTGGACACCTTCTGTGGATGCACAGCAAGAGGCACAGTTTGGAAACAGGAAAATACTTGGAAGGAAAAACTACAAATGGAAATACTGACAAGAGTGACAGATAGTACTGCAGACTACCTTGATGGGGAGAAATGCCCCAGAGGAGTCAAAAGTGCCCATCTCCCCATCCTCTTCATCTGTGCACCACTCTGGCAGGCCATCTCGGTCCTCTTCTGGACCCTCACTTCCAGCACGACGGCGCCCTGCCTCTGGATGCTCTCGGAAGTCAAAATCAAACTTCCTGCGTCGGCCCTCCACAGAGTTACCATGCTCCCGCCACCCTGCAGAGCGAGGGCCACCGTCTGGCAAAGTTGAGAAGAAAAGACCCTGATAGGCACAGATTTCAGGATTCATGGACAATCCCAAAATACCTGAGGATATAGAAAAATTTGGGATTTTACTATAGATTTAACTATTTCACCTTAGGAGGATATACTATCGTGTTCAGGGCAGCAGGTAACTTAGTGATTAAGGACGTGCACTTGTGACCTGAATGAAGCCAAATCCACTGCTAATGCCACAGGACCCTTGATCAGGATACTTACTCTGAATCACTTCAGGAAAATAAGAAGCTATATAAATTTGTCAAATAATGCAAGCTGCTTTGGATAAATGCTTCAGCTAACAAACACATTAATATATAAAATCTCAATTACGTACCAAGACTGATTACACAGTCTGGTGTACTTTGAAATGTAAGCTGGTATATATGAAAAAATCTGCACAATGGGCTTGTCATATACATCAGTTCCTTAAGCATTTTAAAGTGTTTCAGCAAGAGATGGTTGGTCCCTGTACAACTAGTTTACATCTGCTAGTTCAGGAGAAGCATTTCTAAATATCCTCACTCAAAACCCAATGAACAGCATCAAGGACTCCTTAACTGAAGTCTGCCAGGATTGAGTTACAGAATTCCAGAACTGACAGTGGTGATCATCTCTGTTGAAGACGGGTCATAGTGAACAAAGATCACATTTGCAACCATTTACCATCACGACGGCCACCCGCTACCCTCCAGCTGCCTCCGGGCTCAGTCCCCGTCTCCTCTTCCTCCTGTTCCTCACGGAGGGTGCGCCAATTCTCACTGTCTGCACGGGCGTAGTCTTTCCTTGACCCAGCACCAGACTCTTCAAAAGCGCCTCGCACCCCATCCCGACGGGGGGGCTTCTCGAAGCGGCGCTCACCCCTGTGGCAGATTGAACAGGGAAAGTGGTGTTTAAATCACTGTCAAACTTTGAGTTAGATCTGTGGTGGAACTGTGTTTACAGAAACTTACACAGACGGAGAGGACAGCGAGACAGAGAATTAGGAAACCAGGAAACAGAGAGCACAACTTTTTGTTTTCTTTCAATGACACTACTTTTAAGATTGTGACTGCCAAAAAATAATTGTATGACCTTATTAAATAGTATTTTATCAAAGATCATTTGAAGCAAAATTTAAAAAGGTTATGTTGCACAAGGCATGAACTTCTGCTACAACATCCCAGACATAATGACTGACTAGTATGACAAGTTGACTTGTGTATGTCCTAAGACTAAGGACTATGTTTTTTTAATAAAAAGGGAGCTATTCTCAGCTGATTTTTACCTCAGCTGAGATAGCAGTTTGCTTTCATTTATCTACTGAATTAACCAAAATCCCAAAGTACATTAAACCAAGTGAAGAGTGAGTTTAAGTTGTGTTAAACTAACTTTGTGCAAAGTTAGTTTCAATAATTTCAACATTCAAACTTTACAAATGTTAAAATACATCAACCATGAAAATTATTTTTTCTAGTTTACACAAATGTGTTAATTTCATTATTCAGAAACTTTCTGTACTTTATAAATTTGAACCTTAAAAAAATTTTCTAGGTCCCAAAATAACCAAAACAGAGGCACTATAATGCAACATAACTGGGCCTCTATCAGTTGCATAATAAATGAATAAATGAGGTAAATGAATTTTACATAGTAGCATACGTTCAACTAAAGAACTCAAAGACACCTGGACGTCGAGAGTCATTTGATATCCATCGGAATGAAAGCTGCGTAATAAAAGCTGGAACTCTAACATACCCAGCAGCTTGCATGGAATTGAACTTGAAAAACCATATTTTATATGTACCCAGGATCTCTTTGTGCACCTTCTTTAGAGTTAGAATGAAAGGGAAACACTAATTTAACTTTAGAAGTATTATTTGGAGTAATTACAAGAAAATGCTCCTTTATACTTTCAAAGCAGAAACGTTCAATTTGGCTGTGATCTATTATTTCACCATTATGACAGTGTTCACATACTAGACTTCCATAAAGAGGGAGAGGCTTTGGGGTACAATCAAAAAAACCTCTAGCTAGATTTTTTGATCATATTGGATAATTACTTTAATTCATAAAAGAAACTGCTTCAATGCATGCAATACAAGTCTAGCCATGCCACGATATCTTCACGTAACAGTTACAACAGCAAGATAAATTGTGTGCTTCAGGGTTTTCAAGGAGAAGCATAGTTTTCATTAGATATTTCCTATTTCTTATTCTATTTACACTGAACAGTAAGTTGTGGTTTTTTTTAAAGAAACAAATAGATAAATAAATAGATAGACGAATATAAATGCGGGGAAAAGGGTAGGAGAGCAGCATTACCGGTCGTCCCAGCTCTGGCTGCGATGGATCTCTCTTGCAGTTCGTCCAAAGCCCACCTCAGCATCCTCAATAGTTCTTTGGTAGAATCCACTATCACCTCTGCCTCTCCCTGCAAGTCCAAACAGAAAGTCTCCTCCTGTGAGATCACGAATAACTTAGTCTTCAGCTTTGTGGACTACCAAGAGCCACACGAGCAGAAAAACTGAGAGTTCTCACCTCTCCCACCTCGCGTGCTGCCTCGGCCCCTGGTCACACCTGCTGGGATAGCCCCACCTCCTTTTCCCATAAGCCTCAGCACAGCCACACTATTCACAGACATGGAGAAGTTCCTCTGCAGGAACAGGAGAACGGGAGCACACTATGAGTATGCACTGAACATAACACCACTACTTCCAGTTTCAGCCTTTCAGTTGAAAGAATGCCCCACTGTAGTTCTGTACACGTCACATTACAGCAAGCAATTCCTTATGAGGGTTTCTGGGTTCTCCTTAGTTTGAGCCTTAGGACATTACGCAACTGACCAGGTCTCATCTTAATACAGGAGAAAGATGCCTGAACTTCAAAAATTTAAATATTGTAAGAGGAACATTGTTCTTAACAAATCTAAATGTGCTGTAGAAGGAGGAAGAGCTGCTTCTCTACAATACATCACATGAAAAAACAAACATGAACAACCCCAGTTCACCGTACACTAACCTAGTGGAAAGCTACATATACAAAGAATAGATGAGTGTAATCTCACTTGCTCCTCCTCAGTCAAGGGGACCAGGGCCAATGGCTGTAGGGGTTCATCCTGCAGAATAGCTGCAAACTCCTTGTCTTGCATTTCTTCTGGGACCTATGTTCATAAAGGGGCAAAAGAGACAACCTAATAAATACAGCAGAAGGAACACTTCAGCACGAAACAGCATATCCTGTCCAACCTTATATCAATCCCCTAACTACAACACACAGCAGCCTCCTCACCTTGTTGTCTTTGATATAAAGTGCTAACATCTCCTCTCGGCCGTAGCGATAGTCGGCCAGCTTGTACTTTGGCATGGCAGGGGAGGGGGGAGGGGACGTCACACTCCCGCCACTGGACAGTGCACGAAGCCTGCAGCAAATAAGGCGAGCAGACACTAAAGAAGTGTCTAGGCAAACAGGAAGGGCTACGATAACAGAAGGCAATGACGAGGGACAATGTGATCAGTCTGATAGGAATTTACCATTCTGGGCCGAAGTTGAGAGTCTCAGCAGTCATATTCTTGTTGTCCACAAGGATTGGTGTTTCTGACAACATGAACACAGTGACAGCCCATGAGTGCCAATGGTCTCTGAAAATTAAGTAATTAAGCAATGAAATGGAATTTAAATGGTACGTGCTGACAATCCTTAAACACAGGCAGGGCACACCCAACCAAAAACACCTCATCCAATATTCTTAAATAAAATCTCCTAGAATGATAAAATGAATCAGTAAATTTACTTGCTGATGATGAGATTAAATGCCATGATTATGCAAGTTTTGGCTTGATGCATTTACTGCAAAAATGATACATCTGTAACAGAATCAAGATGACAGACCTTAATACTTCTAGATTTAACAGAACATCCCAGAACAACAGAAAACCAAGGTTTTGTAGTCCAAGATCAAGAACCATTTCTCCTAAAATCAGATGAAAACACCGAATTTACCTTATTCATACAACTTTTACCACCCCCCAATCATTAACCACTCTATCTTGTTGTTTTATGGCAGGAATATTGACAGGAAAGAGAAGTGCTGCTCAGCACCCCTTAAAACTTTGAGATTTATGAATATTTGGTTTTGTAGATCAGTTTTAAGATTAAGACAGTATCTCAAAACACATACACAGCACTAGTTCTTTTCAACATTAGAAATGCTGTACTCTAAAGCAAAACTTTGAGGAATACTGATGTTTCTATAGCAACCTCCTGTTCTAACTGAAGTGCACAATTTACCTACAACAGCTAAATGTACAATACAGATTTTCTGTCTCATTTTGAGGCTCTAAGAAATTTGCTGCTAGTGGTTAATAGTTGGCTACTTTATAGTTGCAAGATATCCCCTACATAAAAGAATCAAACGGCTATACAGCATTTACTGCATCAAGTAGCCTAACATAAATCAATGTCAGTTAAATTTTACTGGGGAGTTTAAAAGAAAAAAAAAATCCATTTCCAGCAGCCTCACAAGCCTTACCCTGTCCAGTGGAGCAGACCAGGGTGGAGCGGGCTGCACCAGACTGGGTCTCAGTTAGGCTTGAGTGAGAAGGCTGAATGGTGTTGCTGCTGCTGACAGGGATCCCCAACAAAGAGGGAATAGCTGCCTGATTTGAGATGGGGGACGGAGGAGGAACCGAAGCAGTGGCTCTCGGTCAAGAACAAATTGAAAAAAAATCCCCCCCCAAATAAAACTAAAATCTCAAAGAACAGTAGTGAACAGTTATAACAATATAAAACAGGAATCAGAATAAAGTTAACTTAACCAAAGGCTTAAAAACAGAAAAGAGGAACAGTTGAAGTGAGCAGACAAGTCTATCTCCCCTCCCACTCTTCTTCCTCTCTCCCGCCAACACCGGTTGGTTCAGAGTCCTTCCACACTACTTGGCTTTTGTTTTTTCTTCCTCTTCCTTCCTCCTGTGGGGGGAGAGAGAGAGAGAGAGAGAGAGAGAGAGAGAGAGAGAGAGAGAGAGAGAGAGAGAGAGAGAGAGACCTTAATTACAGAAAAGCAGACGTGTTACACTGATTTTACTAACAGCTCTCTTCATAAGCATTACCAAGCTTTCTAAATGAAAGTGGATCAACTGAAGAATACAGCTTGTAAGACTAACCATCTAGCCAGAGTAACTCCAGGATCTATACATTCCTTACATCCATACATCAAGTGAGCATCCTCAATTCCATTCACTACAGCACAAATACATTAATTCCGTTGCTCAGGTGATACTCCCCTTATGTACAAAAAAGGAAGAGTAGTACCTGTTTCCTTTGACCAATTCAACTTCAGCCAAGTACTATATTAATGCTCAAATAGGCAAAATGTGTAAATTTCTATAACATCCCATAACCAGGGACACATTCGGAATCTTGGGAATGGACACTGTCTCAGTTTGAGTCTACACAAAATGCACGTATGTGCATATATTTATGGCATATACCGTTATACCCATAAAAAGTGCTTTTGCTTTCCAGCACCATTTCTGCTCATTAAAGGGGCTCTTTTTCTTCCACAACAACACACCACGCCCATTTTCTACACAGACTTCACTTAGCTATAGTGGGGCGAAAACACACATTTGTCTAAAACCCAAAAGTTTTTCTCCATTATTGGTGTCCATTGGGCTATTTTCTGGCTAAACTTAGTGAATTAGGATTTAAAACTAGCCATGAAACAATGACAGTGTCAATGCTGCTGGTTGAGTTCCTCTGTTAATATAGGCATTATATGAAGAAATTAATTCAAACTTCTAAAAATTACACTTCTTCCATTGCCAAACCAGCGCTCTCTCACTCTCTCTCTCTCTCTCTCTCTCTCTATACATATATATATATATATATATATATATAAAATAAAATGAATGAAAGTTCACAACTGCTGATCTAATGCCAAAATCCATAAATAACGCTACACTGCACCTCTAAAGCACCAGCAACAGTATTTGTTTTTTTTCTTTTTTTGCAGAATGAAAAACATAGGCAGTGATCATGTAAACTTTATTCATATATCACAAACATCTGTGAAATAAATAATCAGGATATCCACTTCTAAGGTTTACCTTGCCTCCTGTCCTTTGCTTCCAGGACAGACTCTGGACCTCTGAGACCCTGCATTTAGGACAAGTGGTTACTAATTGAAACAACATTAAAAGACAAAGCAGAACATTTCTGTGACAAATATTATGTTTGGTATTTTTATGAATTTTAAGCAACATATGCTTTATCCAGAAGCCAATTATTTTTCCCCCTAAAAGAAATATTGATAATGCCATCACCTCTCAACCAGAATTCAGCTAAAAGGGTCACATCATGGTCTAAACAGACCCTAATAATGAGAGTTTGGAGAATAGATAAAAACTAAAAAGCAGGAAAAAACTGTACATCCAAAGTTTAAAATCAGACATTTTTGAGAGTATTGGGAAAAACAAGAAGTGTTTGACAGTAACTATACTCAGCCAAACAAAGCACTTAAGCCTGTTTTAATACTTACTGTCATTCAGGTCTTTGATATACTATGACCATGGTGGACTCTGAGGGTTTCCATTTTCCCTTTCAGCTAAGTTTACTACAAGCATATTCTTCCCTAAACAGTCTGCATATAAGCTCTTAAAAATTTGTCTTACTCTACTTTCCTGTGCAACTGAAAATAAAACTGGAATTTTACTGGGAAAAATAATCACAACACACCCATTTCATCAAGTTAATCTTACACTAATAGTAGAAACTTATAAAACAATAAGGGCAAACAGACTAACATGGAGGACATTCTTTGTATAGTTTAGAATAAGGTTATTAATGGTTCCATAGGCTTTGGATTATTTTTCACTGAACTTATCCATGATGGGAAAAGATGATAATATTTTATAAAAAATAAAAGCAATAGCTCACTGTTTGCCAGACATACAAATACCAGATGTTCAGAACTGAATTGCGTAACAGAGTACTGGTATGTTACTTCAGCACTGAGCATTACCTGAATGCCAGGCCTGCATACCTTAAGCACACATTTCTCAGGTTCAGGGGGCGAAATGCAGCAGGTCAGTTTCAGTGACAACATCAAATATCAGGTGCTGAGCACTTATTTTAAACATGTAATTTCCCCTTGCATTAACAGCAGCCCTTTTCCATGTGTAAAACAAAACCTAATTTCAGATAAATGTGCACCTTCAAAAAAAAAAAAATCTGCGTACCATGTTAGCTTTCAGAATATACAAGTAAATTTTGGTTTTTGCTAAATATGAATGAATCTGTTTATATTTTCAATATATTGTACTGAGCAGCAGACGTCTGATCAATCGCATCACTGCAGAGGGTGTTCACCAGCATTCTCTGCTACTGCTGTACTTTCAAATTCGAATCAATGTGGCCTTTTCTTTTTGATCCATTTTGTGCTCACCATTTCTGCAGAGTAGGCCTGAAAACTCCTGAGTGCTGGTAAGAAAAGGCACACAATTACTACACAATGGGAAAACCAAAATTATGAAGTCTTAAGAGGAGCGGAAAATTGCAAATGTCTCAAGTGTTTTCAGCATAAATCACATTATTTTCAAATAATTTCCATATACAAACAGACCCCCATTTCCTATCATGCTCCTAAGCTCAGAACTTATGCATACTCTTGAGAAACAACTCATTTCTAACCCAGACTTTTGACACATCGCACAAAGTTTACATAAGAATCAATGACTGCAACACTTCTTGAAGGAATGGAGTTTCTGTCTTGTTTATAAAACTAAATGATGATTTTTAAAAAAAAATTTATATCAATGCATAACTCAACTGCTGATGAAAAAACATAGGTATCAAGAGGGTACACAGCAATTTAGATTAACAGATTTTTTAAAAAAAATATTACATTTCAATAAATGAATACTGTAGTCTTGAAAAGTATGGATAGTGCGCACTGTCACCCAACTTGTTAAACTGTGTACCACCGTCTTTGCTTGAAAAGTTCAGCAAATTTAATTTTTTTTTTTAATTTACAGAAGTCAAAATTGACACCAACTTCCCCATGGCAACCTACTTTGCTGTAACAAAGACATTGTGTTCATATGTTTTTTTGTTCTGTTCAAAAAATTGTTTTATTCTGCATTAAACAACATTTGAGATGGTGTCACCTCTAATGTTTCTCTGCAGTTTTCTGCCCTCTGGGGTCTGATTGAAAGTAAGATGTGTAGTATGCTTATTTTATCATTACCGTAAGTCTGGAATTCTGATGTATTTTTGCAAAGTAACCTTTGAAACTGTATACAGTGCACCCTCCCAAATTAAATGCAAACCATTTCACACCTTCAAACAATTAGATCTATCCCAGTCCTGAGATATGCACTACAGTCACTAAGAACAGTTTCAGTACAGTTAGAGATTTAATGCAAACAAATAACATCACACATCTGATCTGTTTAACTTCATTACTGTTACTGTCATAGATAAGCCCAGGATCTACACAAAGTAATGGGGTTTAAAGTCAGCCAAGTGGGGATTTTTTGTGCAGGTCATGTCTTGTCAAATTTTATTTATAATTATTTATTATTGTATTACTGTGCAGCATTAGGAAAATAACCCAAGCTGGAACAACTAAACTGCAAAACAACTATATAGAAGTTTAATACAATCACAAAAGGGAAATTCTATCCTTAGCAGTCCCAGGCAGCAGGCAGCACAACAGTTAAAGACACAGACCTAAAGGAGCCCAGTTTAAGCCCCACTCTCACTGGAGCACCCTTGAGCAGGGAGTTAACCCAGTAAAATACATAGCTATATGAATTAATTAAAGTTCATAAGTTACATTGCTCAAAATATCATTTAAGCAACAAATTAATAGTAACAGCCCATCTATTGGGTTGTCAAATCAGCACATACCTTGAATGTGTAAATAACCATTATAACTAACAGATCAAGGTTCAGAGAGAATAGGACTCACAGCATCGAGACAGACTACAGCCTTTCACATTTACCCTTTAATTACACACAAAACTCGGCTCCACGTCAGGGGTCAATTACGTGTACTTTTATTCTTATTTTAATTTAGCAGACACTTTCCTCAAAAGTAACATACACCTCTGAGTAAACAGAAGTAAATTTCAACAACGGTGATACAGACTGTGGACGTTTATTAACTTGATCGAGTTCCCACCCCTTTTAGCTACGCTGCATATAGAAGTGACAGTGAACAATATTTTTGTCAGTTATTCAAACCAATATGCACATAAACAAATCCTGCTTATCAGAAGAAACTCTCGATCACAATGAAAATTTTAAGCTCGATATAAATGTTTAATACGTTCAGGGTGGAAGCGGACCGTGAACACTTCATGCAGCGCACATTTTCATGTATTTCCTTACTTCTAAACACATCTAGCACGTTCGCTGTAAAAAAACCACAGGCGGTTAGGAAGCAAACATCAGTTTAGTTGTACACAGTCAGACCGTGGACGAGTGTGAAGGTTGCCGGCCCTTCACAGTGCGCCCCGGGACACCATATTGCTTCTGCTATGCTTCGCTAGACAATTTCCCTCTGAACGGCGGTGGTTCATTTCTTTCAGCGTCAAATACTGCAACGCTTTTAGAAGCGCCGGCTTCAGACACAGTATTTCAACACTCCAGCTATATTCACTGTAACTAAAGCCACTAGAACGCTGAGATGGCCGGTGCAGGTTTGCATCAACAGCAGCGCGGACATTAGTGAGTCCGCAAACACACTCAGGCCGACATTAACCTCAATCTGCCGCTGCCTACTAATCAATGCGTTCATAAGCAAGGGAAATGTCATAAAATACGCGTAACGTGCTCAGCAATCACAAAACTGAGGCGATTTGGTGGGTATTAAAAACTATTTGGCTCGGGCCTAGGCCGGTGCGGCCATCCTGAAGCTGAACGCCGAGAATGAGAGACATGGCGAATGGAGGGGGGGTGAACAGGGGAGGGGGGCGGAGTGTCCTCGTGAGCGCGTGCACCCGCCCCCTTCCTTCGGCGGCGGTCGCCCCTCCAACTCCATCCCGCTGCTTTACAGCGGCCTTCCCGCTTCCACTCCGCAATAAACACGAAAGCTGCGGCACCGAAACACCGCCAAACCCAAAAATTCGCCCGTACCGGTTCAACGCTTGTAATCAGACACCGAGTACAAGCGCGCGCAGGCGCCGGCGTGCACAGTGAAGTTAAGAGGCGACGAGCGCGCGGAGCTCCGCACAGCTCGGGTCAAGGATGGAGAGACATACCGCTTACCTTGTGAAGCTTCTGCTAGCCTGGGATATCGCTGACTTTTCGCTCGCAAGATTTCAATACTGTTTTCACTTTGTATGCATTTATATATCTTCGTTTTTTGGATGCTCTACTCCAGTGAATATTTAATATTTTTGTTTGCTTATATTTTGTCAATGATTTCCCCTCTGCAGCCGTCGGTACGTGTTTATGTGTAGTCGCGGTCGCGCTTGTTGTTTGTGTTTCAGAAAGATGGCCGTCCTACTCGCCGTCACGTGACGTGACACGGCGGAGATCGCGAGTTGTCGTCGCGAGATGAACATCTGGAACCCGCGGCTAATTAAGTGTCGTAAATGATTAAAAACAAAATACAAGACTGCGAGTAGTACATTAGAACATTTAATTTCGCCTTGTGCTGTGAGTGTTCCGTTTGGGAAGGGGGAAACGGCTAGATAATTTGTCCAGATCTGTGTAAAGAGCACTACTTGCTAGATATCCCTCCTCTCACCCTTAAGATCGTCATTGGAACGAGTTCGGTGCTGCATTCGCTTGAATTGATGCTTTTTTCAAGTTTTATATATATAGTTATACGTACGTTACTAGTTATACATACTAACTGCCCCGCTTCGTTGTTTTATACTGTCTTTCTGTAGTTGAAGATAAACATTAGTACTGATATGCTAAAAAAAATCAATCGATTAAACGAGAAGAATGTAATTTACCTCAGGAAAACCTCCTGATCAAAGTATCTGTGTTTTTACACTTCTGGGTTTTATAGGTCCTATTAAAACAATGGGACAATATCGCTGTATAAAGTTACCGGGATTTTTACTTTATACTTTAAGGTCTGCTTTGCAGCAGTGCTAGTTCTTAGATATAGAGAAAACCAGTAATTAAAAAATTGTTGCGGTATTCTACATATGATGTATTACCTACGTTTGGGTACAGACCCGACACGGTCTCATCATTTCGTTATGACCCGTGCACTGTACTAAAATCCTTCAACTTATCTGGAAGTAAAGGTCTCTTTCTTTGGCTGACATTAACAAGAAAATTTTTTAAAAGACTCAAACAACAAAAGCAGTAGTGATATACTGCATCTTGTTTTTCTTTTTTAGTTGCCATGCAGAGGATATTTTGAAATACATAGTAAAGCAAACATCTAAGATGTGATTCCACAAATAGAATCGAAGATCACCAGAGACAAATCGATGGATGGTGTATATGTGTATATATAGTATAACATTTTTGAGTATTTTCCACTAAGCCTTTAGAGCAAGTAATAATTTACTGAGCTCTGCACACTCAACATGATAATGAGTATTCATCATAACAAAGAAATTAATTTGATATTGTTCCAAAAAAAACCTGCTAATTTGAGGAAAAGTCCCATTATTTGTTGTCATGTGAATTCAGTATTTCTGAACTGATAAACCATTAAGCATAGTAATATATTTGGATTTGACATTGTTTGCTTGTTTCAGGAATTTTGCTTGATTCTCAGAATGTCAACATTTAAGCATTAATTATTTTTGAGGCCCATCCCTACTGTTTATGTCCCCTTCTGTTATTGAGATGATTTATCTCCTCAACTTCCACACGTTTAGATACTTTTTTGAAGGCTATCCTTGTTCCAGCACTAACAATAGCTTTTCTGGGCTTGGAAAAGCAGTGGCCTTAATTTATGGCCTTGTTACATTTTTCATGGAATTTGCTTTAACCTCAGGCCAGTTCTTTTTTTACCATTCCCTTTTTCTCTTAATGAAAAAAAAAATCAAATTTGAATAAACATTTGTGTACACAAAAAATAAATGATGGGTGGCACAGTGGATAGTGCTGCTGCAACACAGCACCTGTTTGGTCCTTGTTGAGGCTGAGTGGAGTTTGCATGCTCCTCCTTTGTGTGGATTTCCTCTGGGCATCTATTTCCCCCACAATCCAAAATCTGTGTTTTGGTTGAACTAGTGACCCTAAATTTCTCTTTATGTATGTATGTATGTTACAGTGCTGTTTACACTGCTGTATAGACTGTGGGCAGTTGAGTACAGAATCTAGTGTTATAAGTCACTTGGGATGAAGATGTCAGCTAAGTACTTCACAGTAGTCAATGTTTGTTGCTTTGGAGAAAGACATCTGCTAAATTAATAAAAAGGTCTAGTATATTTGTCCTTAATTCAACACTAGGAAACTTTGAAAATTGTAGATTTAATGATGGTGTGACAACAAATCGCTTAGTTTCCAAAATTCTTGATGGCTAGCAATTGTATCAGTGATCATAAAATCTCACATATACACATACTGTCATAATTTGCTCTTGACATGGCACTTAATTTGCATTTTTGGTCATTTTCTTGCTGTAAATATTAGTTATATGCTGTATAATGTAAAATTCTCATTAGACTGGATGAAAAGTGCAGGGTAAATAAATGGATTAAGTTATGCAATGTGTGGAGTAAAATAAAGCCTGTTTAATACCTGAGTCTGACATGCTCTTCATTGTAACAAAATGTCCAAGCTTCTACAGTGTTAGTGCTCTCCTTAGCATCAATATCATGGTGTTCTGGTAATGTATCAATTCTGATGAAATACTCCCAAGTGCAATGGGAAGACTGTTGTAACAGGTGGCATAGTGGTTAATTACATGAAGCTCTGAACACAGTATTGTAAATTTAAATTCAGAGAGGAGGACTGTTCTTGTAAAGCGCAACTAGAAGCAGATAATTTGTAGAAAATGTTAAACCACAGGAGCTATTTATGACAAATCTTCAAATGTTACAGTAGCAATAGAACTTCTAAAGCCGTTAAGATGTTTTCACTGAGCAATTTACTAAGCAAGTGTAACTATTAGAAGTCAACCTTAAGTCCAATGTAAGCTGAAAAATAACAGACATTTCCATATGTGTTAATATAAGTGGAGTTGCAGAAGTCAGGACGCATGGACTCAAATGTAAGGATGTTTGTAGTAAAACGATGCTTTTTTAAAAATTATTTATGAAACAAATACATCAATCTTCAACTTAAAAGATTAATACATTTATAAAACTGATCAAGGTTAGGTGCAATGTTGTAAGTTTTCACTTTAGTTGAATTACTGGTTGGCTAAAATCACAGAAACTTTTTTGGTCTGAAAAGAATTAACCTTTTCATATATGTTTGCTTATTACAAATATGCAGAGTTTTCAAGTAATGCTTTTCATCTAACATTACAGGAGACTTCCCATTTATTCGATTTAAGAACCCAGTCTTTAGGAATAAAATACATTACTTATCAGTCAGTGATCAGTTCAAAGACCATCTTATTATACAGATGGTTGCTGGGGGTAGGACAGAAATCCACAGTTGTAATCTTTTTCATGAACAGTAAAAAGGGTTTTCCTGTTAGATTCAAGGAAATACCAGTTTCAAAGTGTCATAACAGAGACTGACCACTTGAGAGTGCAATGAACCAGATGGAGCCAGATGGAATAAATGAATCTGGAGGTTTGTTTCCTGAGGAAGCATAATTAGCACATTTCCACTAAACTGCTAACAATGCTGCCTGACTATCAGATTGAATATGTGACAAGCATGTTGACTATTTAATTACCATGCTGAATGTTTGGCGAACAAACTTAATTCTTCATTTTTGCAGGACTGTCAGTGCTAGACTAGCACACTAACTACTTGTCTCCTATACTAACTTTACAGTAACTGGCAGAAAGATAGAAATAATATTTATAATATTTAATGTTTCATAAACCCAACAGATTGTTTTAAACATAGCCTTATCTTTCAGTTATTTAATGAAATTGTATGTACTCTATCTTTGTAACTGTGTTTATCATTTCAACTTGGACAGCTTAAGTTAACAAGGCAAGAAGAGCTAACACATGGGAAAGTGTTGGGAAGTCAAATGCAATGTATACTGTTACCCAATTATGTTCAGTATCAGCTGGAGGGCTAGAAGACCAGACAGGAAGTGGTTGCAGTAGTCCAGGTTGGATATATCCATGGCCTCGACCAGGAGATGTGTACAAAGTGTTGTGGGGTATGGGCACATACAGTGGATGTTATACAGCAGCTATCTGAAGAATGGAGTTATGGCTTCAGTGTTTGTGGAGAAGCAGACTTGAATTGATTTCTGACTAGATCGTGGACCGGTGAAGTGAATGAAATTGTTCAGTTTGATAGAAAGTTCTTGACAGATGGAAGGAGCTGCTGTGAGATGAAGGATCTCAGTCTTGGAGGGACTGAGTTTGTAGATTGCAGTCAGTTATCTGGACAGAGATGTCCAAGAGAAAAGCTGCAATGTGAGAGGATATCCCTGTGCTGGCTAGGGGGAAGGAAGAAAAGAAGAGCAGGGTATCCACAAAGTAGCAGTGATATTAGAATCTGAGAGAGGCAATGACAGAGCCCAGGAAGTCAGTGTAGATGGAGAAGTGTAAGAGACCCAGCACAGAGCTATGCAGAACATCAGTTGAAAGAGATTCTGGGAAGATGGAGTACCATGGCCAACAACCTAGATGTACTCAAGAATCATTAATCATGTATTGATGTACTGCCTTATACAAAAGGTGTACAAGGAAGAACTAAATGAAGTATCTCTGGTCCACAGTGCTCAGTGCAGGAAAAAAGTAAATATAGATGAATAAAGATGGATAATATAATTATAAATTAATGAAAAGATAGAGCCTGGTGGTTTTGGCTCTCAGACTGTGATAGCATTTTCCAGACAGCAGTAGCAGAGACGGTGGGTGAAAGGTCTGCAGTGATGTTGCTAGCCTTCATCACACATTGTTTGTTGTAGGTAGTCTGGATGGTTTGTAGTGGGGTCCTGGTGATGGACTGGACAGTCCTATACTAGACTGAGATGCAGAAGGTCAAGATGCTCTCTGTATGGTACATCTGTAGAAGCTGGTGAAGATGGGAGGTGGGAGTCCGACCTCCTAAGAACTTCAAACTGAGTACCAGTTCCACTGCTGAACCACTAAAACACACAGGAGTGTGAGCAGCTCAAGTCCTACTGAAGTCTCTTGAGTTAATGTCCTGTGAACAAACCAGTCAAAAGTAGATGTTTTTGGATGACACAGGTTTGGTGTAAAGCAAATACAGCCAATCCACAGTAAGAACATCATACCAACAGTCAAACGTGGAGGTGGTATTGGGATGGTGTGGTGATGATTTGCTCCCTCGGGAACTGGACAACTTGCCATTATTGAAGGAACCATGAATTCTGCACTGTACAAAAAAATTCCTAAGGAGAATGTCCGATCATCTGTCATCAAGTTGAAGATGGAATGTACGTTGATTACGACAATAATCCAAAACACAAAAGCATCTCAATGGCTGAGAAGAAAGAAATCTAAAATTTCAGAGCGGTCTAGTCAGAGTCTTACTCTGAATCCAAGAGTAATACTGCGGCAGAACCTGAAATGACCTATTAATATTTCTGAAATAAAGAAGTTCTGCAAAGAAGAGTGGAGCTAAAATTCTTCAAAAGTAATGTGAAAGACTGATGTCAAATTATTGTGTTTGGCTGCAATATCACTTCCAAAGGTGGATATTTACTCAGCTTCCCTTGTTGAATATTACATTTCGTCCAAAGTTCTGAAACCATTCAATGTGATAAATATGCAATAATTGGGGATGTCAGTGGGGGCAAAAATTTTTTCTCATCTCTATTGCTGGCCTTTTCATTTCAGAAACTACAGTTTATGGACATACGGATAATTACTCTGTATGAAAAATTGAACAAATATTTCACAGTGCTACCCACTTCTTAGAGAAATCCATGTCCTTCCCTCCAGCATTGGTAACATTTGTGATCTGCAAGTCTTGCTCAGCAGTTGATCAGTCTGGATGAGTGGTAGTCAGCAGTTCCCCTCTATGACAATCAGCAATTATGCAGTAATCACTGTACTTCTGTTTTTCCCATAAGCCCCTCTCTGTCTGACTTGGGTCACTCTTGTTCAACCAAATGTGGGTCCATGTAAAGCTATAAAGCAGTTTTACTATTTTTTTTCTGTGAGGTTGTTTTTTCAGGAAAAGCATAGATGATGAGATGCTATTTAATACTCAACACAATGATAAAGGTACAGTAAAACTTAAAAAAGTGAATGGCGAGAAATGGCAGACTTACCTTCTTCACAAGGTACATTTCAGCTAACCTTGACCTACATATTGGTTTCTCCTTTACCCTGTTCATTTTTGCTATAGGTGGAAAGAGTACAAGCTGGATACATAAAGAAAGCATGTCATCAAACAACACTAAATTTCCTCATGGTATTCATTTAATCTTTTTTATCTAAGAATAATATTTTGAATTTAAATACTAAATGTCTCTGTGAACAAGCAAAACAAATCAGAGAAAATCAGGAAAAACTTTACAAACTTCCTTCAAAAATATGTACATCGTGAGAAAGGCTGATTGAAAGGCATTAAAAATGGAAACAACCGAAAAACAATAATGTTCAAAATGATGACACAAACACAAACGAAAGACTACATCTGCAGTCCAGAAAAACTCTCCTTTTCCCATAGCAAAGACTGCTAAACTGTGTGTATGAGAGGGAAAGGGCCAGAGAAACAGATAGGCAGGATGTTCTTTGCAAAACCAATCACTATTTTTCCAGGCAGTGTTGCTATCTTTGGAGCATTCATGTGTATGAGCTTGACACACACAGTTAATCACCACTTTGCTTCACCATTCTCATGCAGTCTTTAGCTTTTGCCCTCCATTGAGTCACCCCAACTGAACCATACTTCTGTTGCCAGGCTTCCTCGTTTGTCACAAAAACTGACACAAACACATGGTCATATATAGACCAATATGTGCGAAATTACATATTGTAAAACATGGAGAAGGCTGGTGGCAACAGTAATGAGATGCTCAGTGTTATACATTTGCTCATTCAACATCAAATGCTCATCAGTGCTTGAATTAAAGACAGCTAAAACCACGCTAGTTACCTTTGAACTAGTCACCTTCAATGTTCTTGTTCATGTCCTCAAAACAGACACAGAAAAAAATATAAATATTATATTACAAAAGTTATAGAAAATACTTTAAAAGACAAACATGGATTCAATAAGTAAAGTACAATGAATGAAACCAGAGGAAAAACTGCAGTGCATATCCATCCAATTGTTCCAAACTGTGGTAGGTGAGGGAAGGATAGGTGAAGGAGTCCATCTTTTTGAGAAAGCATAGGCTGGCTGTCTTGTCACTTAGATAAGACGACAAGATGACTTGATTTGAAGAGTGAGTTTGAATCTGTCCCTTTGACAAAGAAACAGGGACAATGCATTCTTTTGTTTGGGATGCTGGATTCAGGGATACACTACGGCAAATATATATGTAGAAAGTGCAAGTAGTGATTGGCAAGTTATTCAAACATATGATTTGGTTTTTGGTTGGGCAGGGACTGAATTCCTGAAATACCCACTACTTTGCACCATTTGTTTACTTCCTTTGTCCAATTTACTATTACAAGTGCAGCATTTTTGCAGACTTCTTTTGTAGATGTCAAGGATTGTCCATTACTCCATTTTTGCTGTGTCCACTTGTGTGAAAGTGGTTCCTGCTCACATTCTGACTGCACATTCATGTCTCCTCAATGCTTTCATGGTCCCATCCTTCATGCTTTCATGGTCCCATCAGATGCCTTGCTATCTTGGTGTTCCAATCAGCTAGTGTCGTGGTGACAAGCTGGGGCATGAGACAGCAGGAGACGAACTTTGCCACGTAGGAAATTGGTGTGGACACGGAATAATTCCAGTGTAGAAGAGACACGCCAGGTGTCCTCATGAACTGTGCCATCTGGAGGAGGAATATATTCCTGAGGCAGGGGAGGTTAAGAAAGAGTAAGTAAGGGAAGAACAAACCATTAAGTTAAAACCAACACCTTCACCACATTCCTTGTATGTTCACTGTAGTGAACTGGTTAGTTGACTGAATAAAACTTTGGAAAACAGCTATGGTTTTGATTAATTTCATAACCCAAGTTATTGTAAATGTTAAATATCTGTGAAAGGGAATCCAATAAAAAGTTATAGAAATACTTTGAATAAAAGCCACAATTGCCAAGTGATATGCTCCTTTGACCAATTTTGTCTGGTGGGTGAAAAACAATGCCTGGATTACACTATAAAAATCACCAGGTCAATAAAGAAATGATATAAGCCAAATACATGATCTCTAAAATTACCCTTCTCCATGGCTTCTGCAAAAGAATTAATCCTGGGAGCAGACCTAACAGTTAAAAGGAGATTCAACTGGAAATTGATGCAACTTGCTAGATTTTTATACATGGCTTCACTTAAAGGTAAGCTGATGATTTGTGTTAATTGCAATATGTTTGAGATACAAAGATTTCATGATTAGCCGAAATGGTTACGTCAGTCCCTGAAAGAATTCCCGCTGACTGTAGAACATTTGCTCCCAATTGGATTTAATGAATAAACTCTTTTCCGGGTCGTCTGACATCTGTAGTCTCTCCCTTTGACATATCTGCCTCTTCTCCTATGTGGAACTGACTACGAGTTCCCTGTGTGATAGCAAGTACCTGTCTCTTGTTGGGGTGCTGACAGCTTTGTCCAGGCCATGAGTCACAAGGCTAGCTTTCCCAGTACTCTTCAAAGGTAACTTGAAGAGTAGATGGTTTTATTTCAGCTTCTAACAAACCCCCACCCATGCCCTTTATGTCTTTCCCCAAGCCCTATACCAAACTCACCGGAAATTTAAGGCTCCGGATCACCTGCACAATGTTGTGGATGTTGCTGTGGCTGTTGTCCAGGAGGGTGTGCAGTTCTGTGCTTGTGACAGATACCTGTACTGCACTGATTGCCTGAGCAAGAAGCCAAAGTCCAGACTGCACCTCTTGAGCCTGCTTCTGGGGCTGAAGACACATAAACCCACAAATACAGAAAGACTCATTAGAGAACACTTATTTTTACAAAACAGATGGAGATGATGTATAATAGATTTGTTTTGGCTACATGTGCCTGGCCTACTCAGGACATTTTTATTCAATGAACCACTTGTGTCAACTTTCTCTTTTTGCTGAACTTATTTAATCTCTTGTCTGCAATCACATATACTGTATTTACAGAAAGCTTGCAAACATGCTGGAGCTGAACCTATATGATCACAGCTAAATACCATGCATGCAATTTTTTAAATCAATACAACTCTTACGAGCATAATGCATTCCTGGAAATTGATCTTTAAAAGGTGAAATTACTATTATGGCAAAAACTTTGATCTCTTTGATCTAGTTATTTGTAAATGTGAAAAATCAGCCTCATATTTGGTTGTAACTCTGTAAAGGGTAATAAATGACTTTGCCTCGTATACATGAAAACTTGTAAGTCAAAGATTTGAACCTCAAGGGATATCTGTATATTGTATGTAATTCTGAAGACCAAAAATCCCTTTTATGGCTGATACTGACACTTCATAGACGTTTATTAATATCCATTAACATAATTGCTCCACAGATTCCCGCAAGGTAACTATACAAATACTGGGAAAACTTTGCTCAGAACACAGTACAATGTCTCTTCACTTACATCTTCCTTCTCCCAGACAGCAAAATTGACGCTGGTAAGGGGAACAAACAGAGGCTCGCTGAGACTGCAACCTTCCCTGCAGCTCCTCTGAGAAGAGGGGCAAACAGAAAATGGATGAGAATAATTTTAAAAAGTATCTAAAGTATCTAATTGCATGTGCAAAAATAACCTTTGATAATTAGCACAGTCCTCTCACCATGGCAAGTTCTATGTCTCGTGCTTCCTTGATGAAGCGGTCCAGCACCCTTGGGTCACAGATGGGCCTCAGTGGAGAGGGCAGACCCGGTCGGGTCCACTGCAGAACCATCAATAGCACAGCGACAAGACCTTCAGCAATGGATGCAGACCATTAGGAAGTGAAAAGAATCTTATTACTTAAGTATTTACTGAATACATTGAAAAATATGCAAAACAAACATTTATTAATTGAAACAATCAGCAACCATATAGAGTATATATGGTTCCATCATACGCTAATAAGCATACTAAATATTACATCAATTAAATGTTCTGGCCATACAAAGTGATATAAAGTGAGTGCTTTATCCTGCTCAGGGTTGCGGCAGTGAAGAACCTATCCTGGAATCACTAGGCACAAACCTATAAAACTACACCCTGGATGGGATACCAGTCCATCTCAAGGTGGCCACACATACATTCACAGACTATGGGCAATATGGAGTGAACAGTCAACCTGAAACCCTCACAGACATGGGGAGAACATGCAAACTCTATGCAGATTAGCTTTGAACCCATGCCTAAACAGCCAGGCGTTGTGAGACAGCAATGCAACTGACCATACAGCCACGATGCCACCCTACAATCCAATTAATCCATTATGAATAACTGCTTGTGTAATGCAAAATGACAGTGGTCTAGAGCCTATCACAGGACCATAGTACATGTGGCAGGATACGCAATGTACAGGGCAGCAGTCTTTTGCAATTACAATTACAATGACTTATTCACTCACACATGCACACCCTAAATGCAATTTAGAGTCTATGGTTAACTTGAAACACGTCTTCAGACTATGGGAGGAAAAAAAATGCCATGCAGAAACCCATGTGAACACAGTAAGAACATGTAAACTCCACAGAAAGTGAAGTGGACTCAAACCAAAAGCCCAAGCGCTTAGGCACCTGCTGTGTCAATGTGTCCCCACAGAATACAAAAACAAAAAGAAAAAAGAAAAAAGTTGTAGTATCCCAGTCAAAATATCACCACAGCAGAGAGATGGAACTATATGAAATGTGGAATAAGGTACAAATAGCTTATATGAATGTTGTGGAGAAGGTCACAGCAAAACTGGGCTATGGTTGCTATCTGCTGGGAGAAGAGAAGAGAAGCAGAGGTTTGAATCAGTTATTCCTCCCAGGCTTCAGCATGACAGTGCTGATGATATAATTGAATTGTCCAGAGTGGTAGATAGTTCTTGACAGGTAGAGGGACCAGGAAGGAGAGAACAGATTTCATCTTGAAGAAAAAGAATTGTAGATAATGATTGATCATCCATGTCAAGATCAGAGAGATACATGTTGTAAAGAGCAAATATTTATATTTGTTATTTGGGGGGAAAGAGAGAAGAGAAAATATGTATCCTCTGCATAGCAGTGATAGGAAAACCTGTAAAAGGCAAAGACCAAGCTAAGGCAGGCAGTCCACGTTGACAAAAGTAAGATGCATTGTACCAAGCCCTGTGGACATATGCTGAGGGACACATTTTCTAGAGCATGGGTGGAATAACCAGTCTTGAAACCAGACTGGCAGACATCAAGGAGAATGTTTTGAGCATGAAATGTGTATAACTGACAAGTACTCAAGGGTTCTGGAAAGAAGATACACTGGTTTATGATTCTGGATGAGATCTGAGCCAAAAAGAAAGTTTCTTTAACAGTTGTGATGTGAATAATTGTTAAGGTAGAAGAGAAGCAACCAGAACAGTTAAGCATTAAATACAGATATAATAAAAGTAATGCATTGCAGAGAAACTGTTTGTAAGACAAGGAATGAGGTCAAGAGGGCAAGTCGGTGGTTCTGTGAGAGTGCCAGAGATTGGAAAAGTTAATTTTGAGAGGGGTTTGGAATGCATGGAATGAGGCATTGCTTGTAGTCCTGATATTCAAGAGATGAAAACGTGGATAATTTGCTGGCACATGCTCTCTGACACATGGACTCTACATGAGTTTTTCTGTATCAATAAAGACAATGTGAAAATGTTTGCTTGTTTTTGTTACCTCAGGTTTGAGCTAACTACTATTTATAGTGAGGACTAAATGAGGGCTACTTATGTTCTAACGTGTAAAACCACAAAATCGACAGAACTTACACACTCTTTTCACATCGCTGTACTAAAATGGAAAGCAGACTGTCTGTGTTCTAAACAAGAAGATTTTCTGATTTTCAGTGCCTCTTAGAAAAGTCAGAAATGGAGTCACATGATTTGAGGTAAGGTAGTTTTTTGAATCAAATAGGCCAATGCCCTGATGTAATCGCTGAACTTCAAGCTGTGTGAACAAGAGTTTCCCTAATAGCCTTGTTTAGATGTGTAGATAAGTGCAGTAATTCACATAAGTGACTTACAATACAAATTAATGCAGCAACTAAGGGTTGACCAACAATGCAAACCAACATGCTGATACCCTGTGGGATATGGCAAATGATGCACTGGTATATTAAATACACAATGCTGTTCAGTTCCCTGTTGAGTGTGAACACCTAAACAGTGCAGGTGAACTCAGATTCTGAGGAACTGACCATTACAGAATCTGCAATGGCAAGAACTGATCACTAGAGGGAGCAGTAAAGGGCAGTATGTGCTGAACTTCCAGACCTAACTGTTAAGAAGAAATTTCTTGCATTTTGACTCCATAAGGCATTGGAAAGAAATGACTGCAACCACTACTGTTATACACTCTAGGAAAAAGGGGCAGAGGGGCACTGCTCATAGTCCAAAATACTGTTTTTCAGTCAAATCAGGTTAATGGCGGCAGCAGCAGCTTCCCTATTAACCATTTTTCATCACAAACTGAGTTCCATAATCACTATGCCACCATCAAAGTGTTTGCAAAAAAACAGAGCAGAATAACATTCAAAATGGTGAAGCATGGTCTGGCTGGATAAGCAACATAAAAATATTCAAACTGCTTTGTTATCTTCAAGAATTTCAAAATCCATTAGTATTGCTTTTGGAATTTCTGGGTTTACCAAAATCCAGCTTTTCATTTATCTAATGTATCTAAGAGTCTTAAACTGACTAAAAATCACAAAATCTACACTGTGCCTTTCAATGCCATCCCCACTATTATTACAACTGTGCATAACAATAAAAATGGTAATATAAATGATTGTACCTCTTGCAGGTTATTTCATTTCTACTATATAAATTATTCTACTTGTTCTGTTGCAGCCAATTTCTTTTACAGTTATTAGTGCTGCTTATGACCACCTAAATCCAACAAGTTTTCACATGTCCTTATAGTTTTAACTTAAAATTGTTCTGCCATGTGCAAGATCAGTCAGGGAAGTGCTAATGTGAACCATAGCAGCAGTTTACAAAAATATGCCTTTTTATACCTCCCTTCCTATACTGCAACTTTGTACTGTGATCATGTGTTAGCTGGTAAGTTAGCAGAGCAATAGGATGAGAGTGAACCATGACCAGCATTGATAGCAATTCTCTTTCTTAGTCATGTGGGTAGCTTGTGCCTTTTCTGTTGCTAACCTCAGAGCAGACTCAATTGGTCCTTTCAAACCTGACCTGCAAAATGAGGCAGTGGTCTTATGAACACTACTGGAATTGACCGTATCTTCAAGAAACCCAGATCGTTACATTAATGTAATCATTATCATTATTACTTCGTTGCCAAGCAGATGTTCACAGATTGAATATATTTCACTCTCAAAAAGGGTAAGACACACAATGATGTAACTTCCACAAAGAACCTTTGTGGAGGGGATGGGGTAAGGGTGTGCAACAGATTTGAGAAGTGGGATAGGATTTTTTCCTGAGCAGCCTGGGACGGGGGGGGGGCAAGTACAGGAAAACTGGTGCCCTCACCAACTTAGACAAGTAGAAAGTGTCTCTTCGGAGAAGGTTACTACTACTAAGCCTGGGAACCATTCAGGGAACTATGCAGTCAGCAATAATCACTGATACACAGCTGCACTAAGGGTGACTATAAGACCACATGATACTTTGAACAAATGGTCACTATCATTGTACAAAGTTCCATAATTACTAAATTCTACATAATTCTTCTTGATGTTTAAGACCCTGGGTTTTGATCACTTATTAGATGTCAGGATAAGACAGCTTAGTATTTCCAAAAAATAAATGTACACATTGTAGATAATACCTCGATGCATGCATTCCTCTTTGTTACAAGATGAGGTGTAAAAGTATTTGAGACCAATAAGCCTGTGCCAGAGTAAGGCGCTACATACCTACAATTTGAAAGCTGTAAAGAACAAAGAAGTAGACAATGATGAAATAAGAGGCAAAGACAAATCAAAGAACAGATATGCAATTTTCACTTTCAGGTGCTGTTAATCGTGCCACTCTGCATGTGAGGACTATCAACTTGGCCAAACTTAAAGGGAATGGACTCATTTAATAACAGACCTCACATGGTATCATTACTGTGTTGTTATGTCACAGATTCTTAACAATTCTTCCGCACAGATTTCAGATTTGGCTACAGTGCAGATCCTGTAAAGATTTAAAAAATAAGGCACAGTGCTGCAGTATTATAAAATGAATGATCACACATTTATTTATGACCACAATGTAAAAATCAATGGTCAAATGTGCAACAGCACAGCTTTTAACTCCACTTTTTGTTTTCACTTTGAGCACACTGTTTAAGTGTTACTTATATGGTGAAAAATTTAGCACTGTCATCCTTCATGTCTCTGCTGACACTAGTGACATCAATTCCTACAAATCTATGGAAATCCCCAAATGAGTGTGCTCATTTATTGCATTTTTCTCACTATTTAGACTTGTTGTTGATGACTCACTATTTTCTAAATAGCGACTCAGCATTATATACTGTTCAGGACACGAATCTAGACCAGACAGCCTTTTAGTCTGAATCTGCAGAGTCATACTGGAACTTACTGACTAAAATATCAAGTCACGTTTTCTCTTTCCAAGGTTCATGGATCAGCTGACTTAATGATAAATGGATACATTTAGTTTAAATGTATAGCTAATTTCTAACTTGTAGGCTTACTTTATAGCTATTAAATCTGTTGTTTTAATTTGTTGTTCAGTGCTCTGGGTCCACGTGAGAAGAATTGAATTGAGCTATCAGAACTGTCTTTTGAAAGATACCTATAGTTGTTTTCTTTTAGCAGCCAATAAAACAACAAGAGTAACACAGTGTGTTGATGCAGCAAAAAGTTGTTGAGAACATTAAGGTACAATATGTCAGTATGGACTTGATGGCACAGTGTTAGATTTTTTCTGTCTTGTAATAAAATTGACCTGGGCTGGAATCCCTGTTCCTGGAAGTGCCCTTGAACAAGGCACTTATTCAGAATGACTCCAGTAATAACTACTTAGTAGTCTAAATGGGTATATAATTTTAAATAGTTCAGTGTACACATCTAACGTGCTAAGTTTCAATAGATAATGGCATCAGCTCAATGATGGGTACTATTTTAATATCTTTTGTCTCATTCCTAATCACTTGTGAAGACTTGTTAGGAATGAACCTACAGGAACCTCAAAGATCTGGCATTTGTGCAATAAAGCAGCCGAACTGTAGGTGGAATGTGTTACTGAAGGCACTATCAGTCTTGTGGTCATTGATAGCGATTCACTCACCAGTAATAGTGCATTATTGCACAGACGACATTCATGGAAAGGCTTAAAAATTACCTATTGATGATAACGCAAAGTACTCCAGCCGCATGGTGGCTTCTTAGAACCTATTAATAACTATAACAAACTAAAACGCACAGAAGAAATATTACAATAATTAAAGTATTGTAAATGTTATTAAATTGACGTAAATTGTCTACATTCCATTGAAATTGCCATTCAGTACAGTAGAACGCAAATATAACGAAATTATGCGAAGTCTTCATACTTTGATTGTCATAAAACTGGTAATAGAAAAGCCATTTTTGGTTCAGTCGCTCTACCTCTCGTTTAAAGAATGAGCGTAGTAACAACGGTAAATGCCGAGTCTTTCTACCCACGTCAAGGACCGCACGTGCGTAAAGCGCACGTATGTGACCACCGCAGGGCGCGCTGCTTACCGCTGCTAGATGTTTCATACTCACTTTGTATGAAACCGACTGTTTTTATATATTATGTCTGTACAGCTCATTGTGCAGTTTGACTGAAGTGAGTTGTCACCGAATGCCTGGTTAGTCTCGATTTATCCTACGAAAAGAAATACACGGCTAACACGTGCTCACGTGTTTCTCTGTGACACTGCTTTCTAGGAATTTTTAAGGACAGGCACGCATGTATATCAGTAAAGGTAAAATATACAATGGGAAAAACAAATCATTGGAAAAAAACACTATAAAATATGTTATGAAATAGTCAGTCACAGTAAATTGACCTGTGTAGAATTTTAGAGAAACGTTTTAAAGGAAACGTAAGGATGTCGATGTTTTCGTCGTCGACCACAAACATTTTTGGTCATTTTTAAATGGATTTTACTGAATTAACTGGAAATCAGGCTTACCTGAACTGAAAAACATTCGCAAAATACCACAGCATTTTCAAGGCACATGATTAAAAATGAAGGAAGGACGAGAAAAAGAACAACGGTATGCGAATAGACTGTTGGAATTCAGAGTCCGCGTCCGGAGTAACCCGATGCTGAGCTCAAGCTCGCGCTCACAAGCCCCCGCGGTATCGCCACGCGGCGCGCACTGGTGGTAAAGTCCCACGCTCGCAGGCTCCACTGCACTCATTGCACCCGCAGAACACCAGCTTTTCTTGGGTTTGCATCACAACGTTTGGCAAACCTCTCGAAAAAAGCTTTTAATTACCCCGACCCCGCAGAGCGCGATAAGGCCACGTTACTGATAAGAGGAGGCACGCGCTCTGGGGAAAAACCCCCGTGGCAAAGGGCAATAGAACTTCAACCTGTGCTAAAACATACAGTAGAGGAAAGTATGGAAGCATCTTTTTCTACTCACGGCCTGTCTCCATATCGGAATCCACATAATCCCTCACGGGCTCCACGTCTTACCGCCCATCGCTCCGTCTGTGGCCCCTTCATTGAAACCGAAGCTCTTTAAAGGATTTCTCGCTGTGTTTGCACTTATCCGGTAGGTGTTTCTAAAACCATTCCTATGATTTTTTTTGTCGATGACCACGACAATAAAACCGCATTGTCTGTTGATGCTTGTTTGAGGTACTTCCTCTGTTTGGGTTAAGAGTTGCTCTTCCAATTGTCCACAGCATAATAGCGCAAAAATACAGCTGAAACTCGAAAAAATGGCAAACACTAGAGAGATTGAATTAAACTAGCTGGTTTATGAATCTATAAAACTTTGTTCCTTGTTATGTTCAGTTCTGCTGAAACTCAAAGTGAAGCACGTAGAATGAATGGAAAAAACTTCAGCGTAAGACAGCGTGAGGCACACTGCGGCTTCTGGTTGCGTCTTCAGGACTTTAGCGCACTTTATTCAACACCAGGAAATCTTACTGTGTTTTTTATCACAGTGAACTGTCGGCTATCTGCAGGTGTTCCCAATGTCGTGGCTTTGCTCCCCAGAGCGGGAGGGGGACTCCAGTAAAGACATAATGCTGCACGCAGTTGTCACTGCGCCTCTCGAGAAGAGGTTAACGCAGCGCCCCGCAAGTCCGCCGTGGGGAGTCCATCCAATTCACGTTTCCCATTTAATTCAAGAGGAATGGGTAGGTCGCCTTGATTTTGTTTTACTAGACTTAGAACATGTGCTTTGAGAGTCCACTTCATAAAAATCGACGAGTGTTAAGTAAACTGCATAAAATTATTAATAAAACAGTTATACAATGCTTTGAACATCTACATTCAAATGTATGCTGGAACTGTCATATGACTAAATTTTGCACATATAGCAAAAATTATCCATACAGATGCAAAAGCTATGGCCATAAAGGAATGCAGGCAGGCTTAACTACCGGCTACAGGGTACTTAGTTCAAGTCATTAAGTCTATATTGCTGGGAATCACTTTAAATTTAGCTGTGACCCCTATTATTTTTTACTGAATGTGTGCATAATGTGAAGAACAAAAACCGTTCTTTAGTTCGTTGGTTTTAGATAATTGAACTTTATTGGCCATCATTTACATCTTAGCAGTTTTTAACAGTAGATTAATATAACCTCAGTTTATAAATAACACTTAACGCTGTTTATTTTGTCATTGTTTATTCAACAAAATATAAATTACTGCACAGAAGCCATGTGTGAAATGATGTATACCGTAGTTCAGTAGCCTGTAAAACTTCCTTTAGAAGCAAAAACTAGAAGTAAGAGTTTTTGTATGGGTTTATCAGTTTCTTTGAATTCTGGCCAAGTTTTCCTTATGATAATACTTGGGTTCATTGATTTTTTATGGTATTAATTTAGGTACAGTTCTGTCATCTTTTTGCCACAATGTCTCATTGAGGCTGAGGTGTGGACAGTGTTCACTCTGTTTTTAGGATTATTGTTCTTTTAACTGATACATTTTTGCCTACATTAGTCATCTCACATTTTCTCTAGAATACAATGGTGCAGAGAATAATTCAAGTTGGATTGTGAGATGTCCAGTTCATGCTGCTGCAAAACAACCAAAATCACTACCACCACGTTTGACAGTTGGTATGAGGTTCTTGTGGTGATATCTGGTGCCTGGTTCTCATCAAACATGACACTGAGCATTACAGCTCCAGCTTTGATCTCTTCTGTTCAGAGGACTGTGCTCCAGAAGTCTTATAGTTCATTTAGATGCAACTTTGCAAATCTAAGTGGTGCTGAAATTATCATATTGTTGAGAAATGTTCCTTTGGGCCCTCTTACATTAAAGTCAATCTTCAGACTTTTTCAGTTAGCAACTAAACTACCTTGTTGACAGAAGCTTTCTCTGACCATCAAACTGTATGAACCTCAAGTGAAGTTGCTGTAATGCCCACTTCTGCATAGACTGGCAACTCCATTTGGAAGTGATCTTTCTCATTGTAAAAGCCAAGCTCAGGTTGGCATGTTAATCTAAAAAGGCACTGTGCAGGAAATAAAGGAAGAAAAAATAAAAGGGACATGACAAGTATTTTCTTACATTTTGAATATCTGGGTCAATTCAAGTAAATAAAAAAACACAGACAGAATAACTGTGTCCAGAACACAGCCATGGTGGTTTGGAGCCACTGAACTTCAGTATCACACATGCACACAATTTTATTTTAGTAAACAATCTTATTTAATTTGAAACACATCTTTGGACCTTGGAGTAAACTAGATCACCTGGAGGAAGTTCACTCACACAGCCACATAGCCTAAGAATCAGAACCTGAGTCCAAAACCACAGCTCCAAGGCTGTGAGGTACCTATGCTGCACCAATGTCCTCCTCTTAGTATAAATAAATGAAAAAAATCAACTAATCATTTAGAACTGCCTTACTTAATAATACATTACACGTTAAAATAACCATTGTGACATATTTATTCTTTATTCTACAAATGAAATTGTGAAATCCTGTTAAAATGGATTACAGCTGACAGTAGAGAGTGCTATGGCAAAGTACACAGTGTTCTTAGGTCTAGGCTAAGCAGTAATACACAGGTATTATGCCTCATTACCTTGGAAGTGTTCTCAAGTTGAAATCGACTTATAGCGACCACTGGTACGGATTCATGGCAAGAAAGGTGAAGCAGTTTGTCATCGCCTTCTTCTGTACATGCATTTTAGTTTCATGAGGGGTGCAAATACAGGCAAAAACATGAAAACTCCACACACCTTGGGTTGAACTCAAACACCACACCACACAAGCAGCCCAGAAGCCGTGGCGTTGCATCCCTTATGCCTCATTACAGTAACTTACAAAGTTCAGAAAGTTGCAGGGAGTCTTTCAGGGAAGCTCCTGGGGTTCAACATGAGGGCGAATTCACCTCAAGTGTCCAGAAAGCATTCTTTGGATAGTTTCCTCTTGAAACGTGTTTTCCCCTCAGCTAAATCTATCATGTCACCCTGTATTTCAGAGGGGCTTCTATATATATATACACACACACACACACACACACACACACACACACACACTTAATGCATTTTGAATATATGTATAAGGTATAATATAGTTAATTGAGAGTGTATTCCTGCTTATGCTGTGATGACATCAGGTTTGTTTCCAAAGCAAGGCAACTTGAAACTGCACAGGCAATTGAATAGGAAGATCGTTTTATAGGCTCTAAAGATATAAGATAATGTAAAAACTATACTGGGAGAAAAACTAAAACCAGCAGTGATATACAAGTGGAAAAAAACATGAGCAGTAAAAATAGAAAATAATATTAATTTCACTGCAAAGAAATAAGATTCAGTCAATAATGACAGGAAAAATTATAACACTATCAGATGGTTACTAATGAGAGTTATTTGTTGTTTTGTCCTAACAAGATCAAAAGTTTTTGGTGTGGTGAAAATTTGACTTTTGTTATTTTGAAATTATGAGAAACATAATGTGTTATCATTTGAAGATGATAAAAAGTGTAACTCTTTCTCAGCTTGTACTCTCTAAAGATCTTCTCTAAAGATTTTAAACAATTACCTTTTCTGAATGGTACAATGCTATTTATTTTTTCTCTCCATGACAGTGTAATGAAATTTGCTAGGCAGCTATTTATTTTTGCCCATTTTTGGAGGTCTTGTTTTTAGCAGTTTTAATATCCATGTAAATTAGGCTGCTGGAGAAGATTTTTGCTGCCTGTCTTAATCATTTACAGGATTTTCTGGGCTATTCCTAAAGGCAAAGTTTGGACATGACAAGATTGTCAAATGAGAATTAAAACAGCAGAAATAAATATATGAATCTGCTTGTTATAGCCCTAACCCATCTGGTTGGTCACACAGGTTTGTTTTAAAGAAATATGTTTAGTTTGGTGTTTTTAGCAAATAGCCAGATTTCTCCAGCTAGAATGTAATTTTTTACATTACTAAATGATAATCAACTTCCTTTCAAAGCAAATGGAATTTTACAACATTCATGTTTTTTTATGACCAGATAATGTTATTACTTTAACCTTGGCTTGAAATGCTGATAAATGTATAATGTTAATTGAATAAATGCTTTTAGTTCCATAATCTGATCCAGCAAAAATACTTTTATACAATTTTCATAGTCTCTTATACTTTGATAGGGATATGTTATGCTGCGCTGTTTCCCTCAAGTCCGCACTAAATCTCACAGGAACTAGTGTGCACCGTTTCATTTATCTTATTGGGTAGAACTCCCAGATGGCTTTAGAACACTTGGTGAACATTATCTAAAATAACAAATCACTCTGGATGGCTGTTTTAACAGACTATTTCAATCACTAGAAACTTCCTTACTATGCAGAAGTCAACTGTAGTTATTCTGCTCTAGTACCCTTGAGCAACATACCTAAACTAAAATTGCTTTATCCATAGAGAAACTTTTATGTTGTGTTTCATTCAGGTATCCATTAACATAGTGACAGTAATCATTATAATAAATCACAAAGTGCTCTACACAGTTTACACTGAGGCATCGTATGACCTCCAGTCGCCTGGAGCCCCCTATGTCCACACACACCCCCAACTCTGCTCTGCCTTTCTCAGTTTGGCTTTGGGGCTGTTTATTTTGTCCAGGCATGTTTGATTATGCCTGTGCCAAACCGAGATAGGGGAGAGAGACAAGGTACGTGCAGGAGGACATGTGTCGGCAGAATAGCGCAGTCACAATGACTCCATGGTCAGGAGGTCGTCATTGGAATAGGGATGAAGGGTGGTTGGGGGGCGGGGGGTGGGTTTGGGGGGAGGGGTGTAAAATTGAGGTCAATGAACAGTGCTCCCCCCTACTCCACCTTTCATAAACAAGCACACACCGATGGTGACTGATCCAGACAGTGTTAGAGAGAGAGAGAGAGAGAGAGAGAGAGAGAGAGAGAGAGAGAGAGAGAGAGAATACTTCAGAGCAGGCAAGCGTCTGATGGCCCAGTCTTCCACTTCAGGTCTCCAGATGGGACATCAGCCAGCTAGGTTTGCCTTCTGAGGGTCTTCTGGCGTGACACGAAACAGGAAGACACAGAGAGAATGGGGAGCAAGAGGCCGGAGCCACCACTGTGGCCTTTCGGAAGTTATTGTTTCAGCGCCACAGGCATCTGGAGCATAATTGCTGAGCGGATCTGAGACGGCTCCTGCCTGCCTTAGCTGGCTATGGTCAAGTTCATAATCAAATGGGCTATTTTCACAACAGCAGTAATATTAGCAAAATGCTCAGAAGGACAGGTGTGACAAAACAGGGAATCAGTCTATAGTTATCTGTCATAAATCCCGTCTCTTGCCTCCTGTATGTATTATATTTCTCACTTGCATGTTTTTCCCTGTCGTTTGCTTCATTTACAGTTACCCTTCACCTCTGGTCTTGCTTTTCCCTTAGGGATTCATGATAGCCCTGTACTGCTTGTGTGATGTGGAAAAAAGAGGGAGGGGTAGATGTCTTTTGTAAGCACAAACCAGCAGCAATACAATTACAGAGGAGACCCTTAGGTCTGGAGAGACTTGCTTACATCTCCCTTCTGTTTATAGCCTGGATTCCCCCTTGATTGCCCTTTGATTGTTTTAGCAAGACTGCACTTGAAAGGCTTGAAATGTTCTAAAAACAATCTGAAGCAGTGAAAAGGCAAGTGGGTTACATTTGAGGGCATTTGATGAATCCAAAAACATTAAAAAATTGTAGCTTTTATGATATCAATACCTTTATTAAAACAGATAATCCTGAATCTTTACATTGATTTCGTATATTAACTATTAGCTACACATTTGCTATAAAATTTATTTATAGCATTGTGTCATAAAATTTGCACATATGAAATACTTTAATATAATCTGTTGCAAGACGTTTAGAAGTTACTGAAAATTATTATCGACTAGTATGATAACTTCATCCAAGGCAATTTTAAATGCTAGACACACTACATTAAGGTGCAATTGTTTATCCATATGTACATAGCAGAGCAGCTGCCATTAACTCACTATGGTGTATAAGGCAGCTGGTTTGGTAAGAAAAATGGTTCTGCTAATGGAGATAGAACACAAGGCACTGTGGCCTTTTGGCTTGAGTGGGGCTATATTTGTTTTTGTATATTTCTTTTAGCTGTTTGAAAGGTGGTGAGCACTGTGGCACAGCAGGTAACACTGTTGCTTCACCATAGGTTTGACCATTGATTTGAATTCAGTACATGCTGTGTGGCGTTTACATATTCTTTCCATGTTTGCATGGGTTTCCTCTTGTTGCTCCTCTTTTCTTCCACAGTTCATAGACATGTGTTTCAGGTTCATTAATGATGTGAAGTTGCTCAAAGTGTGTATCTGCATGAATGAATATGTTTAGTCTGTTCTGCCCTGGACTGGTGTTCAACTGTCCATAAATTCTAGGATAGACTCTGAACCACTGTGCCATTGACAAGGACAAGTGGTTAATATCAGTGAGTGTGTTTAAAAGGTTGTACCCCAGCATATCTACAAAGACAAAAATAAATGTCCCAAAAAATCTGATGAAAGAATGCAATTCTCATTAATTTCCAGGCCATGTTAATAAATATGTGGAATATATTATTGCTGTCTGTCCTCATTAATGCATGTGAAAGTTTAGAATTCTGAAGGAAATGATATCTTTCTGAGGCCATTTTAAGAATAAATGAACTAGTTTCAAACAGTTTTCTTGCTGTATTGAACCTTTGACCATATTCCACACCCTGGGGTATGTATTGAGCTCTCTGATGTTTCAGAATTATCCTCAGATGGATTTATGTTCAATTACGTAACTGGTCTTAGATTGTATGAGATTAAGTGCATTGTATATACAACACTGACTAGGGATGTATCTGTCAGCAGGAACACTACTTCTGCAGTATATACTTCCTGCACAATGGAAAAATATCTAGTTGTCAGCAATTATTATTAATAACTACAATAGAAATCTTTCCTTTAACAGATTAATATACGCAACTCATCCTTCATGAAGGAATATATGATACTGTACAAGATACAAGAAATTCTTCACAAATTAAAAAGTAGCGCTACATGAATAAGTGCTTTGACTTAGGAAAGGCTACAATAAAGCATAGCCCAAATCATTCCATCAGGTTGGAGGAAAAGAGACACCTCCTGGCCATCAATTCAATTTAATTCAATTCAGTTCAGTGTGCTTTGCTGGCATGACAAACTTATACACTTGTATTGCTTCTCTTTTTCAATATGTTAGAACTGACATTGTTCTCAGATACACAGCTCAAGGGCTGTGCCTCATAACTGTCTCAGTAAGATTTTAGTAAATTTGATGAAAAAATGCTTAAAGTAATACATCATTAGGTATGGGGAAGTACCAGTTCTAAACACTTTTAGACCAACTCAGCGTAAACTGGTTTGCAAGAAGCTGAATCAGGAGCCAACTTGTGCTATCAATCAGTGGGGCAGCTACCTCTCTCTAGTGATCCAGTAGCTTGAGAGAACTGCAGTCACTTACGAAACCTTCCAGCCAACAGGAACCAAAGTCACAAGATCTTTTTTCCCCATTACACATGAATGATGAGGAGAAGGGCATCGAGCAGTATATAATAGTTTACCCCAGAAAATCTAGCTCGCACTACCTACTGTGGCCTCTTTAGTGCTGAGGAAATTATTTTCATAAACTTTGCTAAAGGTTTGCAGAAAAGCTCAGTTTAATTAACACAAAAATGGTAATGTTGATTTGTTAAGCTCAGCTAAAGCAGTGAACATAATTCAAACATTCCAATTAGTTGTTTTTGCACAAAAGTATGATAACTTTGGGACATGTTATCCAACCATCCAACCAGGAATTGGTTGCACTAATATCCCAGTGAAAATATGCCATGTCCCTTTGTTGTTTGTGGCTTCATTTGCTAAAGAAGTATTTCTTCATTAGTAACTGGTAGCATGGCTAAGTAATCAGATGACACGTTTTCTGTGAAGCAAATGACCTACTGTGGTGTTCCAAAGCTCCCAGGAAAAAAGTACTGAGTGTTTTAAAACAAACAGTAATGTTGATATGATAATTCCAAATAATCCCTTATTCATGTGAATGGCTCTTAATCCTCTTATTTCTGAGTTTTCAGTGTTCAGAAGGTCAAAAGGAATTGTTTCCATGAAAATATGAACTTTTGAACTACCCTGCAGAATATACTGTCTGAAGAAAACATGTAAGCAAAAGAAAATATATTAAGGAGACAGTATTTTCAGACATTTTGCTAGCTACTGTGAACTAATTCAACTGATATCACTTTATCTTAATCTTCAGCAGCATGGTAGTGGAGTGGGTAGCACTGGCGCCTGAGTTTGACTCCAGCTGTATATGTGCACAGTTTTAATAGATTTCCATCCGCAGTTAAAAGGTATGTGTTTTGGTTGAAATGAAACTCTAAATTAGACTTAGTGTGTGAGTTTGCATGTGATAGTCCCATTAAGGGGGTACTCTTATGCTGTCTAGGACTGAATTTGTACTTTGTGAAAAGAGATAGATGCATCTTAATCTTCTGGTTATACTTTAGGCTATGCTTCTGCAGTGTTTGTAAGCATCCTACTTTAGATTAGACTTTCACCACTGATCTTTTGATTTATTTTTTCTTTCAATTTTAGTAAAGTTAAAATGCTTATACTTACAAGTTTGAGTATAACATGCTATTTTAAAATAAATATGTTGTTAGCAAGGAAGAGTAAGGTAAATGATTGAACTTGACTTACTAGATAGTAATGGATTTAACCACTGTGAGTGAAAAAATCTTCCTGTAAAATTAAAAAAATGCTCTGTATTGATGTTAGCAATCAGGTATTATGACAGACTTGTGGTAGACTGAGGCCCCCCTGTGTTCATCTATATGCAAAGCCTAAACCAAATGTTGACACTAAACAAAACATTTCTGAGATTTGGATGAAGGCATACACTTGTAAATGAGAAAAATCTGACAATTTTAGGCATGTAAAATTAATTTTATTGGCATTCAAAAAACATTAAAAAACCAGTATTGCCAGGTGACTTTTATAATGAATTGCCCAAAAGGTAGTTGTTCCAAAACTGGACAAAGCATGGAGATTTTCCATTTTATGATGTTCTCCACAGCAACATATACAAGTCAGATGGAAGCACACAATTATGAAAGCTTTTTTGTTTTGCTGATAATTCCATTTCACTGATACTCAAGCAGCTTCTTATAGACTTATGAATCAAAGCAGACTTTGGTCAACTGTTTGTCTGACAAAGTAGATGAGATGAAGGAGTCATCTAGTTTGGCAGTTCACAACAGGGGGCAGGCCATTAGGGTGATGAAGGACCTAGAATTTAGAAAATCTGAATAGTAAACCTGCATAAAAACAAATGCATAGAGGTCCAAGATACATGTTGCAATATAGCAGTATATATCTGTATACAATGAGGGGAGAAAAGTTGAGGATCTGGATTTCATCTTTAGCAGCAGTTGAAAATGTGAGAAACACTAATCAAATCAAGGGAAGCATTACAGATGAGGAAGCGTAAGGGACCCAACACAGAGCTCTATGAAACTCATGTGGAGAAAGGCTTAGAGGCCACAGAGGGAGCTTTGCCACACCACCTTTAAAGATCTAAATGATAAGCAAGATTTAAATGAGCCAAACAACAATCATTTGATTCCGGGCTGTAACTAAGATTGTGTCGAGAAAATAGATCCTAGAGTTTAATCCTAATAACAGATAACAAACTGGATGAAACAAATGACACAAACACATGATACAGGCTTCCCTTGAACACTCCTATTACAGGAATTCAGACTTTAAAGCACAGGTGAGTTTTGCCCAAAAATTTTGAAAACAAACTATCGATTCATATTTACAAGAAATGCCATGGCTTCTATGCATGTCACTTATCTTGTGACTGTGTGCTTGCTTGCATGTATCTCTCAGAAATGTTGTGACTTTGCATATTGCCATTTGCCTTAGCATAGTAACTACTATTTTATTCCAATAAGGAAACTATGCTCTCTTATAATAATGAGCCATAAACATAAAAGTTTAAGTACTAAAACAAGTGGAAAGGACAGGCTTACATAAACTTTAATTGATAAAATACAGAATTCAATTGAAAGACAGTATCATTACAGTGACAGTGGTTCGCTGTTCATTGCAATTGATGTTTGATGTAGCTCAGCAGAGATGAATTGCAAGCTTTGACTAAAGTAGCTGCATTATGATAAATTATCCTTTATGCATTACAGATATCCCTTGTTATCCAAATCTAATCTGTTCCTAAAACTGATTATTCTGATAGCAATTTTTTGGAAATGGGATCCTATATTTCGTTATTTTCAATGGAAAAAATAATGCATTCCCAGGAAATCCCAAGTTCCTCAACCAATATCCTTAAATAAAAGTAAAAAAAAAAAACACAAACTGAAAAACAATTCCACAACTGTGCACTTTTTGTTGAATGCATATAGCTATCATAAAAACCATCAATGTATGTTAAACTGCTAATTCTTCAGCTGCCTCCCATTTATTCAGTAATTAAACAACACACCCCAAGTGTCTCTGAAATTGTATTCACTTCTCATAATGCCCCACTCTGTCAGAGCAATACTTTCACATTCCTAACACTCCACATGCTCTTGCCTGGACTTGCATGCAGCTTAAATATTTTCTCTAGTGCATGCTTTAAAAATTATTTTTGGATACAAATTTGGAAGAACAGGTTTTGAATTTAGATGGTAAATTTTGTGTACAAATTTAATAGTTGTGAAAGTGAGCTTTCTGAAAGAGATAATGGATTGCACATTATAGCTAATATTTATATAGTGCTTTAAAATTTAGCTTTGCTATGTGCTTACAATAATGCAGATTTATTGTTCGCAACTTTATAGACATTTAAAAAATACAATAACAGGAAAAAACAAAAGCCATTTAATACACTCAGACAGGATGGCAGCCTATGGAATGAGAAATGACACAGACAGACAGACAGATACAGACACATACACACATACATTTAGTATCATCAATTCATCTGAAACACATATTTAATCTGCCAGGCCTGGAAACCAAAACAAACTATACATTCAAAGTTGTATTTGAACCCACATCCTAATTGAAGCTCAGGACCTCTGACACACTAGTGCTACTTACCAAGTCCATGCCTAAACAAAAGAACTGAAAGTAAAAATGTAATAAATAAAAAGCAAGGGTATAGAAAAAAGGAAGCACAAAATAAGTTATGTACAAGTGATTTTGAACATTATATAAATTTAATATAGCAAGAATCCACTGCAGGCTGCAATCCAGCCATTCTACAGATGCTTTGCCATTCATTCTTACCTGACCAATTGTCACATATGGACCAATTATATTACTGAAAGTAATATTTCGGCTTTGCTGATGAAGTGCATCTCACAGACTAACAGGAAAAGCCCATTAGAACCTAGCTGCTTAGAGATAGTGCTGTCTGAGAAACGTTTGTATCCTGTGACAGGAAAGAACTGAGCCTTGCAGAATGCGGATCACAGACATACCCCCTGAAATAGGGCAGACTTGTTTACCTTGTCTTTTGTTTATTTCATCTTCTGATGACTATTGTGTCCTGGATTTAAATTCAGCAACTGTGTGAACTTTGGAAAGGAAGTTAATGACTTGTTGTTTGGTAGTAAACCCCCTTTCAGTACCTAAAATAAACAAAAAATTTCACAATATCAAATAAACAACTGCAGGTCACAGTCTCAAGCACACTCACAATAACATATGCATTACAAAATATAAAGTGGATAAGTGGATATAGGATTACATGTACAGTAGTTCATAATGAAACTGACATTCTGAAAGTTGGTACCAGTAATACAGTTGCTCTTTCAATTGCATGAAACTGTATACCTTTGCATCATTTTTAAAGCTGAAAATAAACCCCACTACACCACCTAGTAATCAATTATTATGGTTTCCAAACAGCTTACTTTCAACACAGTGTATATTTTTAGTTCCAAAGTGGTACATTTAGATGAAGAATATTCTAGTAATACCAAAGCTCAAATGTACATAAACCAACTTCGACTAACTTCTGTCAAGGTAAAATGTGTGAGAAAAAGTAATGTCATGTGGTGGACTAATGAAACAGAACCAGGCATTTTTTGCATTTCTGTTCCTTTTAGTGCTCTGATGCAAAATTCTGTGTTGCTTCAAGCATGATTAACACACACAAACACACACACAGACAGGTTTTGGTGAGCAGGCAAGTTCTGATCTCACAGCACAGGCACACAGTATGGTCTGCGTCCAGGGCATGGCAACTGCACAACAGATTTAGATCACACAGCACTGCACATCAGGACCAGGGAGTTCATCCCAACCTTCTCAGGGACCCACTGTCGACTTGAATGAGGGTGAGTGCCTTTGTTAAAGTGGTCGAGGAGGTCAGTGTAGACTTCATGTGGCAGTTCAAGCACTTCAGGCAGAGAGCAAAAGAACAGACACACAGAGAAGTCAAAGGCACAGAGCTTTCAACAGGCTACAACTGGCACTATCCTAATCGTTCCTGAATTGTCACTTAGAAAACAAATGCCTGGATAGTGAATTCCAGCATGTTGTATTGACTTCTGGGAATAAACTGCAAAGTTGAATTGGTAACTACACTGTCAAGCAAACACTTGCAAAACAGCCAGTAGTGATCCAATGAAAATGAAGCATAGACTGCTGGAAGACAGTCATCTTCAGAACAAACCCATGACTATGGCTATGAAGGCATAGTTGGACTGGGACTGTGGGTCTGCACTGAAGATGGCCACAACAATACAGTGATTGACATAGTCCTACAGAGGAGATGCTGAAGGACATCCACCCCCGCAATGGTAATTTCTAGAGTTTCCTCACTAAACAAAAAAAAACAAAAAAAGTCTCTTAAATGAGTATAGTTTTGACAGACTCAAGAATCAAATTAAAGCCCAACAAGAGCATAATTCATCCTGATCTGGGAGACATAAACCTATCCTGGAACACTGGACACATATGCTAACTGCTCAGTTCACAGCACAACTGGGACCGGAGACTCATTCATTATTTCATTTGTTTGTAAGTCCATAATCACTTTTAGCCAAAATCAAAAAAGCTACATAATAGATATTCCTCAATTTGAATGCATATTCCACACAGAAAACGTCATCTCTTTAATGAGAAAGATCCAGCAATATTTAATTTTCATAACGTGAAGCTACACTACAACATATTTTGAAACAATTAAAAATAAAGTTGTGTTCACAAATTCTCATTTACATCTGAGTGTTGATGGATTCATTCCATTAATACATGATACTATCAGCTTAGCCTTATGAATGTCACGCAGGAGCCTTAAACACCGTGCTAGTGTGTTGAAGTAAGGTAGTCTTGCAATCTATCTGTTGCAGTCTGTTTTGCTGTTAACTAATAGCTGGGAACTGAAAAGCATTGTAGCAGTACTTTTCCTCTGCACCAAAATTCATCCATCCATTATCTTTAGCCACTTGTTCTGTCAGGACTGCGGTGATCCAGAGCCAATCCTGGAGTCGCTGGGTGAAGGGGAAGGGGGGTCACTCTGGATGTGTAGCCAGTCTACTGCAATGCAAAAAGTAGCAATTTTAGCCAACAGAATGCTAAAGACAGTAATATTAAAAAGAAGCAAATTGGGAACATGTAACAGCTTCACCCTGGGAAATCTGAGGTTTTGAAACTGGTTGAAGCAGAAACACATGATCACATGTTACCAGAAGTCTCTGCCTCATATTAAACTAATAACTGATTTTATTTTACTATAATGGTTGTGTGAATAGGATTTGTAATAGTTTTTTTAATAGAGCTGGATTTTCTCTTTTAAATGGTATGCAGTTTACTAAAGACTGGGGTACTGGAGGAAAAAATCTGTTTGAGAGAAGGTCACTGACTGTAAATCAATGGGATGTAACTTTAGGGGGTGAAGTGCCAGTCAAGTCTTTAACACCTTGTAATCTGTCATCTTTTGCTAGCTGTAAACCTAGACCAGTCCATATGTTTTGCCTGTAAAATCCCGAGTATTTGAGTGTGAGAAAATAAGGCAGGTTTAAACGGTACCCACAAAATGAGCATGTCATGCATGGTAGGGGGGCATACTGCGCGTGCACCAGTCTGCAGGAACGCAGGGCCTCCGGGGTCTTCACCCAGATGAAAGGCGCCCCCGTGTGGATCTCTGAAGGTTTACACCCGCACCATGGTGTGGTCGTATTTCAGCGCCGGAAAGACTCTGGGGGAGAGGGGGCTGTGGACGTGGTGTGCATGGAATCACACCACTGTCTGTGTGGATCGCGTTTATCAGTTCTTTTGAACTAGGGTTTTTAGTGCGATTCTGGACCCTCCAGGGACACAGCCGAGAACCAGGACCGTCAAAAGAAGCTGGGAAATTGACTTATCCCTCAAAGGTCTGAATTTAAGCATTGTGTTTGTCAGACATTATTCACACGAACCGATCCTTTTTGTTAAGAATGGGTATAACTGATCAGCGCCCGATAAATAAATTGAGTAAATCAAGTGATCTAAAGCAGGACTGGGTAGTGAGACTACCCGACAATCTTTATCCGCACAGTTACCTGTTGTGCTTCATTTCCGGCATTTGTGGATGATATACACACTAGTAAAATCCAACGTCTAGGGTTATATATTTAATATAAGTAAAACTGTGTGTATTAATGTCTTCAACCTGGCCTTGAATTCATACCAGGAACAGATAGTGAGAGCCATGTAGTCTTGGGACATGTTTCAGGGACGGACCCGTTTTTCCTCATGCTTCCGGCAGGCTTCAGCCAAACGTGGAGTTCGGGGTAAAAAACACCGGGGTGTGTTAGAGAGTCATTTCACTTATGGTAACCGTCTTTTAAAACGGTGGGTATAAATTGCTTTTATAGTTTAAACAGACATAATTTTGCGATATATGCGTCATGCGTTTTAAAATGTTTTAAAAGTTAAAGTATAATTGGTGTGCAATTTGAAGTAATCTATCATTAAGGGTCTGTCCAATTGTCATTACTTGTTAATTTTTAAAACAGATCTAACGAAAAAGATAAATGACTGAAGAGAGTTTGTTGAAGAACGCCCACATTGGGATCTCGAACCCTGAGCCCGGCAGTGTGCGATGCTCCCTGGTCAAAGGATCCTACCTCTATTATCACTATGGTTGTGACGGCCAGGATGATCGGGGGTGGGGTTGTGGCTACCGCACGTTACAGACGATCTCTTCCTGGATGCTCCTGAATGGGGTAAAACAAAAGGCAACTCCCAGTTTACTCGACATTCAGGAAGGTCTGATTATTCTAGGTGACAAGCCACCCACTTTTCTGGGCAGCACAGAATGGATTGGTACATGTGAAGTAGCTCTGATTCTGGACCATCTCTACGAGGTCCCCTGTCGCATCCTGCATGTGCGAGCTGGGGGATCTGAGATAGAGGGGGTAGCAGAGGAGCTTCACCACCACTTTGAGACTCACGGGTCTCCTGTCATGATGGGTGGGGACAGAGACAACTCATCCAAGGGTATTCTGGGTGTGTGCATGGGGGTCCGGGGCAGCTACCTGCTGGTGCTCGACCCTCACTACTATGGACCTTCCTTGGACATTGGGGAAGTACAACATCAGAGCTGGGTCTCATGGGTAAGTGTGGACTCCCTAGATCGCAACTCTTTCTACAACCTATGTCTGCCACAGACTACACGGAAGTGACAGTTGGGAACCATTAATATTCCCAGCAGGGGTATTTAGCTCCAGGAAAACCATAGATATCTACAGACTTCCTGTTGTGGCTATGACGGAAATGAGGGGTTCGGGTTACTTATCTGTAAAAACCATTGAACTTAACACCAGGATTGATCCAGGTTCTGATGTTTTGGGATATAAGCAGTACTCTTGGTGAGGGTCAAGTGCCAATTTCACTCAGGTAGGACCTTAGTATCTTGTGGCAGTAGAGCACTGGTAATATTTAATATTTCATTTGTCGATGTGATGCAATTCCAGTTTCAGCTGTATTTTTTGACACCCATTTTTCCACTCCAGGGTTGGGTGTATCTGTACTTTTACAATCAAGGCTGGCAGCATGAAATGTTTCTGACAAGTCATGGTGTCTAATTTTTTTCCACAAGCGCTCACATTGCTGTGTATCAGACAGCTGTCCTTTTCACTCACTTGTGCTTGCAGGTTGCGAGAATGATCTTCCCAGTTGGTTTTACAAAAATGTCAAAATTAATTTATTATTTACTGAAAATTGATTGCAACCTTAAAACTCGCCTCATAAATGGCATTTTTTCAGTTATTTTTGCAACTCTGTACCTTACTTGGCTTGTTTTATCAATACTTTTCTTTCAAATCTGAAAAATTGCTGCCCCTTGGTAGTTTGATCCTTGTCATCCATGTTTCTTCTCTGTCCTGCTGTGCCCTCTTGTGGAAGTTTTTCAATTTTGCGTTTAATTTATTTGAAGAACTGTAGACCATTTTGTTATGCAAGTGTTTCTTTGAAATATGTACCAAAACATTTGTTAATTTCCAAGAAGAAGCCATATATCCCTGATATTTATGTCAGAATAAAACCAGTTGTTGGGTGGAATGATTCATGGAATAACATTCATTTACATTTATGCATTTGACTTTTCTTCAAAGGTACATACAACTCAGTGTAAAGTGTGTTCAATAACAACAGATGAATAGCTCTAAATACACAGAATTAAACAATAATTTGTTTATTACCATTTTGCTAACACATTATTATGTAGCTGCTTTTTGAATTGGATACTAGAGTTGGTTTGTCACTCAAAGTTTGTAAGTAGAATATGACATGGAGTGCAGAATGCCTCATCATCATTGCCATCACATGAAATCCACTAATACAAAGTACGAGCATAATAAGTCTGTTTGTTTTTTTTATGTTTTCTACACACTTGAAGAACTTACGCCAGCCGTTCACTGTTTGTGGTTCCTATATGTCTGCCCATTGGGTGAACATTTTGTGCATAGGGATGTTATAGTTATCCAGTTTCATGATTAACCATGGTGAAAAATGTTGGTTTTCAAACCATGAGAATTTTATAGCGCATGAGAAAATTCTATTTTAAAAACCTTGCATTCTACCTTGTCCTGAAATCTTCTGTTGTAAGTCTTGTGTGTTGTGCCTGGAGTTGCTCAGCTGGCTGGTCCAGGCTGGCACTTTATTCAGCCTACAAACAGCAGATGTGCTGTTATATACACCTATACCCCAGAATCCAAGTGTAATTGATTCCTAGCAAAGGTTTGAATCCTGTAAACCTGAATATCAGGAAGCGATTTCTATTATTTCTAATGAGGAAAGTTATAATGTATCCAGGTTCATTGTAGAAACCCCACAAAATTTTCCTAAAATATCTGTATAACACTCTAAAATACCTATTTCAACGTGATACAGAACACTTTAAGCACTGATGCCCAATTACAAACCCGTTATTAAGGCAATTAATATAAATTTTTGTGTTCAGGTGCAGTTACTGTTTTTAGTATCACACATTGTTTTGTTCCTTATTGTAAGTAGTAATGGCAACAGTCATTTAATAGTCAAGTTTTTGTAAAAATGCAGAAATAAAAACAATACAAACAATACCTACTATAATGGGCTGTTACTGTAATGAACTATTATTGGGGTACTTAATAACTGAACAAAAGTGAATGAAAACAGACAGTGCAAACTGTTTAAAGACAGGGCACACGTGCCGACGACTGAGAATGTGGATGCTGGGTGCAGTGCTGCCACTTAGTGTTGAACTTGTACTTATACTTTTATTCCCTTAGTGCATTTATGTAGGATATTTCTAGGAACATTGCAGATGTTTTTTAAGTGCAAAGTGACTTCTGGCACTTTGAAATCCCTCCTATTCTGGGACTATGACAGAATGCAAGCTTATTTGAAAGTTCACTCAGCAATTCAAAATACCTTCAATGTGAAATTTGATTTGACACCCATTTGCTGTTAAACCACAACCCAAACTCTTTGTTGATGAGGTCATGGAATGTCGTCTGTTCACTCTGACACACTTATCAAAGAAATGTATTTTAAAGCTCGGGTCTACAGCAGAAGTTCTTTCTGTAAATATGTGGATGTCTGAAGTGTTTAACATCTTGCTTGAAAAATGAGCATTTGACCTGTGCAATAATTCAAAACAATTTTGAGATGCCTGGACTGAGATGTCAGGGTTTCTGGAAGTTATTGGACAGTGTTGTATAATCTTGTGATGCTCTGTAACCAACTTACCCTCAGGCCCTCACTGCATGTGAGATGGAGGTGCAGTGTCTCAGTATTGTCTGTCTGCCTGTATATATTGCTGTGACCAATAAAAAAAACACTAATTGGGAAAAATATATGTTATGTACCCTGGGTTACCTGGTTATTTCTCACCAACCTGCCACCTCACCACAAGCTTTGACAGAACAAATTTCCTACCATGCTGTCTCACCTCTTGCCTTCAACATTCATGTTATGTGTCCCATTCTATGCAATTGTACCCTTTTAGGCTGTCTCTCACAGCTAACAATGGCCTCTGGTGCCACATTAACTATCTGATGCAGGCTAATTTTTTCCTACTATGCACCTCCATGTGTTGAAGTCTCATTCAATCACTGTTTATTGTTTTGTTAAGTTAATATCTTCAAAGTGTCTCATTTGTGATCATTTTGTTATAAAATGTCAGGCAAATGAAAGCTTTTTTTTCTGAGTGTTGAAAAATAGTGAGATCTGTGTACAGCCCAAAATCCTGGCATAAAGGGTGACAGAACACACTCGTGGATTTCAATTGCAGAATCATGCAAGACACCAGCCTCACTCAGGGCCCTTCAGACACATTAGACACGATGCATATGCCTAGTTGCGTCGAACAAACCCATAGTTACCATGATGCCCCCATTTAAGCCCCTGCTGTCCACAGTAAGAGGACTTTCTTTCCAGTGTTATTTTTAGTTTAGTGAGCGCAATATGAATATTTCAGGAATTTACAGTGTAACCAAGTCATGAATTTTTTATTTATATATTTGAGTAAAACCATGTTCACCTGCAGAGTACAGATATAAGGGTTGGGCACAAAGCATTATTCTTCTATCTTAAAGGTAACTTTGGAAGATAAATATGTGTACACAAATGAACAGTTAAACAAATGAGATTTAAATGTTGAATGATCAAATATTATTTTTGTGGCAAGGGAAGCTACATTTCACTGCTACATTTCAAAACTTGCACATTTCAAGATTCAGCAACACAGTCATTAAAGAAGATTTGGAAATTTTTGTCCACATTCATCCTACTTTTAAGGAACTTTTCCAGGTTCTTGAGGGGCAGCTCTATGACCTGATTGTTGATGTGGTCATTGAGTGCATAAACACCATAGACTGGGAACTTATAGCGCACAAAATAAGGGGCATTGTGGTCAAAATCCACACAGCAGTAGGCTGACCACATATACTCTGGGATAGCCACGCGGTCCATATTATTCCGGCGAATCATGTTGCCAGACGTGGTGACTCCAGTCACTATGTAGGCCTTGCCCCTGCAGTAGTTGTTGAGTCGCATGCGGATGCGTTCTTCATGCTTGGCCCAGGAACCTGTGTTGAACTCTCTCACCTGAGGCACCACATTGGTTAGTGTGTAGGTGGAGGCCTTGTCCAATGGGTCCTCTTGATGCTGGTCTGGATTCAGCTGACCTCTCTCATACCTGTCCACATCAGCAAAGTCCTCTAGGACTGCTTGTGTATCCTCAAAATTCATGTGCATATGAGTTTGGGGGAAGGGCTCCATGTTGCTGCTTCCCTTCTCTGAGGCAAGCTGCCAAAAAAGGCACAGCAAAAGAAGGACAAAAAGAGGGACATTCACATGAAGCAAGACTGGAAGTGGGGAAAAGTCCCAACAGCTTTTGTTCAAATAAGTATTCGACAGTCAACTCTTACATGTCTTTTCTCATTTGCATATTATTTGCAACATACCACTTTAGCTTTAGCTAAACATGTGTCATTTGTTTCTTTTTTTATTCTAAGTTGGTATAACCAATGGTATCTTTTAATTCGAGGACTATGTATGTAGATAAGTTGGTTACTGTTATTATTATACATGAACAGACATATCCTTGATGTTGTTTCATAGATAGTTAGAGACACTGAATTGTCTGTAGAGATGTTAAAATGACCAAGATGATTTGTCAGAAATGGTCCAGGGACCAGACTTACCTGTGGCTCATACATCCAGGGGAAGTCCACACGCTTCTCCCCATCAGACTTCTTGAAGGTGTAGGCAGAGTAGAGGGGGATGTGTTTCTGGGGGTCATAGAGGGTGACATAGCGTGGCTTGTTCTCGTAGTGTTGGCAGATCTTCTTTAGTGAGGTGCTGAGGTAGCCCCGTGGTGGGGTGCCCATGTAAAAGGAGTCCTTGCAGCGCTCTGCATGGTTGAAGTTTTCCACCACACCTGCATGACCCATAGGGGCACCAATCAGCAGCAACATGGCCAGCGTGTCCAGCATCAGGTATATCATAGTCGCAGAAAGGCAGCAGTGTGTGTCTTTTTGTGTGGTCTTGTCTGTGTTGATATAGGTGCCCTTGCTTTCACTCACTCACGCTCTATGTCAGGATATGAGCTCTCTTGCTCCCCTCTGACTCGTTCTCACTCTCTCACCTTCTCCTTGCTGGTCAGGCTTGCTCTCTCCCTTAGTGTCAATATGGGCTCCCTCACTCTCCTGCAGGACTGGCTGAGGGCTGGGACAATTTGGCATATGTACTTTAGCTATGGTTTTCATTTATGCAAAGCAATAAGTTGATAGATCAGCTTTTCCTGAACTCAATGGGTCTTTTCAAGGCTTTTTCTCAAAACTTTTTTCATGACTTGAATCCAGATTTTTTATTGTTGTTGATGCTGGAATAAGATTCTGATACAGAAACTGAAGGATGGATAGGAAGAGTTGCAATTGGCTTGTTCTCTACACATGGACTTTTCCAGAGTTATTTGGTATTGGAGGTACAAAGTTTTGCTGGTTCATAAGAGGATCATACTGTTAAACGACAGTGTCCTGCATTCTCACATTCATGCCTATTCTGAAATGTAAAAACATCCACCATCAACCTTCCAGGCTGCATGTGTGATTATTTAAGGCAATTTTTTGCCACTATTGTTGCCAGGTGGACCTTTCACCTGAATGGCAAAGAACCTGCACTTTTAGCTTCATATCAGTGTCATGTCTGAAAACTGTTATAATTATTGTACACTGAGCAAGAAATATTTTAAGGCCCTCATAACTTCCATGCTGACACAAACAATGTAAAGAAGAAACTGCTCTTTCAGCTGTCTGATATTTCATGCCACAAAATGTTAAGCATAAACTATTACAACATGAAGACAGAGAGAGACTAAGTCATAAGGAGGAGCTTACATAACTGACTATTAAACCAAGATACTAAAAACAGAATGCAAATTATTATAGAAAATAAATATGTATGATACATTGGTATACATGAGCGGATGCAGAGTATTTAACAAAGTAACGAACATTGTAAATGATGCTTTCTTAAAGTAAGTTTATTTTTTCTTGTTACTCATATAGTAAAAATGAACATTGATGAAAGCGCTGCGTGACTTTGAAGTAGGAGTTATGCTGGTTTCTGCTGGATTCTGTATGATGTTCACAGGAGATGCTAGTTCAGTTTTGCACCAACTGCATCTTAAAGAACTGAATCCAATCATTAAATGAATAAATGTGCAGAATATCCTATTGATCTAGACTGAATTGGGAGCCATCTCAATTGTTAACAACTATGATGTTTATTTACACTTAGAGGTTACATTTATGCTAGTATTTTGCCAGTATCAGAAAATAAAGAAACCTGTTGATTATTTGTCTTTATTGGGATGCAAAATGCTTCCATTATGTGTTTTAGTATTTCTGATTTTTTGCACTTTCTGCACAGAGAAAGTGCCACGATGGGATCCCAGAGAGCCACAGTAGAATATAAATTTCAAATTTCAGTGCATTTTGAGAGGGTAGGGTTACTAATGTCTTTGTCCCTCACAGCCTGTTTTTTATTTCACTGACTTAGCTAAGAACAACACAGTAGAGCTTCCTCAAGCCACAATGTTTGTAAGAGCTAATATCAGTCACTATGGGAGTAGTGAGAGCCACATTGAATAGAAGTGTTGGAGGACAGTATAGCCATGTCCTCTGTGTACCCTCAACTCCTTCAGTGTTTTGCACCCATAGCACACCCAGGAAATATAGTCTTATCAGGTGATAGGGCTCTTTATGTAAAACAGTGAGTGTGAACTTGCCATGTACTTCTGCCTGTGAAAAGGAAGCATTGTAAAAGATGTGACTACAGGCTTCTTCAGTGGAACTGTTTTTATCTCAACTAGATTTATCTCACTGCTTCAACAAGGACTGTGGGATTGACTCCTGTGCAACTCCTCCTGGCTGAGGGACATTTGGACACACAGTTTGGTCAGTAAACTATTTCTAAGGCATCATATTGTGGGAAAATGTGAAACAAAAGTCTGTTCTCAGACAGAAAAGGTATTGAAATCTATGGAATTAACCAACTTCACACTGCCATCACAAGTTACTTTTTTATCTGATGGCCTTTCAAAGATTATTCTCTTAGGCTGTGCTTGGTATATCAAAATCCCCCTTTTGTATTTAGTTTTCCATCTGTTCCCGTTTTTATTCCACCAGTGTAGTCATGACAGATGGGTCAGGTGTCTCTGAAACTTCTGGCAGTACAGTAGTAAGCAAATGTTTTCCCCCTGTGCTCACACATTTTGAGCTTTTGCTGTATTTGGCAGCTTTACTCTTCTCTCTCACAACAGGAAAACTTACACTCCCACTGCCATTCAGTTCTGCTCATTTCTATTAGTCATATATACAGCTGCAACTTTAGTGATGGTTTGACTCAATTTTTGATGAGAAAAGAAGGCAGTTTGATGTGTGTTTTATGTTGCACAGCACTTTGAAAAAAGGCTGGAAAGGATGGGAAGAGCAACAGAGAGAAGGATAGATTGTACTGACCACAGACATCTGCTTAATTTAATAAAAAATATTTTTAAAAACTGGATCAACCACTCTGGTGACAAAGATATCTTTATTGAATTCCTAAAGAAGTGAATATATAAGTATAATGAACATTATGAGCTTGATATTGATTATATGTCTTTTTAATATTCAGGTTCATTTTGCAGGGCAGAATTAATTTGACCAGCAACAGAGAAACTAATGCCATTTTAACAGAAATATATTCTTGCTATTGTAGAACATAAGAAAAACAGCAGTGATAAAATTAATAATTTATAAGTTAATAATTAATAAAACTAAAATCATCACATTCACTTTTTAAAAAAGCTAAAAGTTTGTTGTTGACTGTTGAACTTTTAAGTTACACTGGTCAATATTTTTGATGAAGAAACGTTACTCTGCCATTGGATTTCCAGTGACCTATTGATCACTGACTATAAAAATTACATTGATAACAGGCCGGATGTTTTTTCTCAATATCTTAAAATAACAGTTGAAATCAGTGAATCTAGAAAGTCAGTTGCTGTGGGGTGAGGCTGGAGGCACACAGTCATCCATAAAGATCTGGAAGTTTTTGTCCACAAAGGTGGAAGACTTGAGGAAGTCCTCCAGCTTCTTAACAGACAGCTCTACAATCTTGTTGTTCACTTTGTCATTGAGGCCATAATGGGCGAAAGCGGGAAACCTGTAACGCTCTTCATAAGGTGCATTGTGGTCAAAGTCTGTGCAGCAGTAGGCAGACCACATGTATGTGGGGATGGCCACACGGTCAATGTTGTGGCGCCGGATCATGTTGCCTGAGGTAGTAATGCCAGTCACCACATATGCTTTGCCCCTGCAATAGTTGTTTAGACGTTTGCGGATGCGATGTTCCTGGGTCTTCCATGGGCCGATATTGAACTCCCGTACTTGTGGCACAACATTAGTCAAGGTGTAGGTAGCAGCCTTATCATCTGGGTCAGCCTGGTGTTCATCTGGATTGAGGTGGCCACGTTCGTAGTTTATAGCATTGGCATAGTCTTCAAGCACTGCCTGGGCATCCTCAAAGTTTTGGTGTGTATGTCCCTGTGGAAATGATTGCATCTCACCAGTGTCTGATGAGGTGGACAGCTAGAATGAAAAGTAAGGAAAACACGTGTTTGTAAAAAGACACAAATTTTAGATTAAAATACTTGGATACAGTGTTTTCAAAACAGTCAGATGACTGGTTCTAGCAGCAATTATCTTTGCTTGTTATGCTCCTTTCCTCTATTGTGATTACAACTTTTATCAGGCTGAACAATGTGTGACTGATGTCAGAATCTGCAGTCTGTTCTTCACCTGTCTAGACTTTCACAAATCAATTCTAAGCATTTATGACCTGGATTACAAACTCTCCTAGATTACTTACTTTAAAAAAGAAAACCTTAACCTAGTACCTGTGTATTTCTGACAGGTCTGGAAGGGTTCATGTGTAATGAACAAATATGTTGCTGCATTAAACTCCAGCATAGATGCTGATGTAAGTATAAAACTTCAGTAGAACACAATTAGACTCTAAAACACTGTTGTCTAAAGAAAACATGAGATCCCTGAGGACATATCAAGTTAACATGCAGGCATGAGTGCTGAGCTGTACCTGGGGTTCGTACATCCAGGGCACATCCACCATCTTCTCCCCATCAGAACGTTTGAACACGTAGGCAGAGTAAACAGGGACGTGGTCGATGGTGTCATAGAGGGTGACATATCGGGGCTTAAAGTTGTATCGTTGGCAGATCTTCTTTAGTGAATGGTCTTCCAGTCCCACCGGTGGGGTACCCATGTAGAGAAATTCCCGGCACTCTGAGGAGAGCTCCTTCTCCACGCTGGCCCGTACCTCCAACATACCTGCTAGCAGAGCTGCTATCAGGGCCACCAAGCTCCACAGCATTGCCATAGAAGCTGCAGAAGGAAAAGTGACTTGAAGCTCAAGTCAATGTGTCTCTAAGTGGCTGTGTGTTGAGTGCAGGTTGTGAGGGCTGTGGGGAAACAGCAGTTTGGTTGTTCTGCCAGTGAGTGTGTGTCCTTGTGCTGGCTGCTATGTGTGAGATGCCTAAAACTGCCTGGCAGAGTTAGCTGTCTCTAATCTGGCACAAATATGCAAAGTCTGGCAGGCTGTCTCCCAGCTGGGGCTCCATGCCATTGGCTCCCAAAGAGCTCATTGTGTGCAAAAGATGCTGGTCAAAGGAAGATAATGCTGGTGGCAGAAGGATGATCTGTGTAACTTTGGGTGCTGGGAGTTTCTTGTGTTCTCATACCCATAGATTTCTTTCAGAGGTCACATCCCACACTTATGGAAGAAATGCAGTCCTTCACGGGAGACAGTAGGAAACACACAAAACACGACACACAGTACAGGAGATTCATCACATCAGTGAGTCCAGGACAAAGTTAGCAACAACATTTGTATAGAAAGTCACATTTGTGAGAATTAGTATAGTTTTATAAGTAGGGTTTTAAGTCGACACAACACAGTCAGCTGAACATACTGAACAGCATAGCATAGCGGTCTCAGCAGCCAGTCTACACAGTGAGCACTGAGTTTATACCCAATATATGGCTTTTTGTTGCTAGATTTTGTGGACTCTGTAGATCTGGGTTTCTGAGAGGTGACCCCAGGTGGTAGATTCCCAATACTCGGTATGTTTGTCCAGTGCCTGAGACCTGTCACCGCATGACATATATGCCATGCTGAGAGAAGAGAACAAAAAGACCAAACTGCCCAGTTTGCCCAATGCTCACTTCCATAACTAGTTTCTGCTTCACTTGATGATGCATCTTTAATCCCAAATTAAAGAACAAGGGTAATTCAGAAAATTTCTCCAATACAACTGCCACTAGTGACATATATTGCTGAAACTGTTTAACTTACCCTTGCACTTTTCTTTTGGCAGTGTGCAGACCATCCAGATCTTAACTGCAAATTCTGTCCATTCTGCCAGATTTGTTGCCATTTCAGTATGAGACTTCAGATTTTTCCATTTGCAGTTATAGTTATCTTCTACTTATTTTTGAGATAAAATATATGAAATATATGGAGCCCAGGTGACAGGTTTTTATAGTTAATAATACTTCCCTTAAATCAAGGTACTCAGTTTGCAGCTCTTTACAGCTGCTTTGAGCTCTAGTTAATTTTAACAACTGTGAATTTTTTATCATACATCTAGCTGCTTATAGTTCACTTCTTGTCCTCTATGACTTTTTCTTTTTTCAAAAAATACGATCAGGACAGCTTTTGTATCCTCCTTATATGATATGTTTTTATATATAATTAACATTTTATCTGACTGTTTTCTGGAAATTATATTTGTCTTGCTATCCTAGGTACATAAGGAAAATCTAGGTTTAGGAATATTGGAGCCTCTGGCAATTTTAGAAGAATGTAATTGTTTAAGTTGGTGCCTGGGTTTGCAAAATTTTGAGTTACCTTAAAGGTTGACTTGGGAATTGTCACAAACAGTAATAGATGCTGTGATTTTGCATGAACCCATAAAAAAGAGACAGATACTGTAGTTTTAAAACAAATTTTATTGGTTAGGGTTAGTTTCTGAGATATTTATACAATAACAGGATAATTTATTATTGAACTTTATTCTTTATTTGAAATATTATTGCACAAGTGGAGACCACAACAGATATCACATAACAACTAAACAACAAACAACTTTTAACCAGTTTTAACAGAAGGGTGTTTTTACTGGAACAGTTCAATATAAATACCTTACTCAAGGGCATCACAGCAGTAATGAGTTCTGAGGAGTGAAATGGAACCTTCAAGTCTATATCCTTAACAGCTGTGCCACATTCATCCATCTATCCATCCATCCACATATTCATTAATCCATCTATCCATCCATCAATTCATCATCCATTATCCTTAACTGCTTGTTCTGGTTAGGATTGCTGTGGTCTGGAGCCTAACCTAGGCAAAAGTGACAAATAGTAGGCAACTGCACTTTGGCTTGTGCACAGATGACATTTTTATTTGGCTTCATTTAATTGTTGCAAGTTGAATACAATGTTTCTATACCTAAATACAGATGGTCACTAGGGGTAGACCTACAGGATACAATTACTGGCAAACAGCTGGAAGTTCTGGTCTACAGGCATATGCTGTTTGATTAGAGCCTCAACCCTCTTTTGTGACACCTCCATTATGAAGTTGCTGGCAATGTCATTGAGGCCATAAGCAGCAAAGGATGGGAACTTGTACCGTATTTCGTAAGGGGCATTAGGGTCAAAGTCTGGACAACAGTAAGCTGACCAGATGTACTTTGGTATGGCAAGCCGGTCAATGTTTTCCTTGCGGATTGTGCTTCCTGTTGTGATGACTCCAGTCACAACATAGGCAGTGCCATGGCAGTAGTTGTTGAGCCTCCGCCGAACACTATTGAGGTAGTGGGACCACAGCTTGCGATAAAAGTCCTTTACCTGTGGCACCACATTCGTCAAAGTATAAGTTGCAGCTTTGTCATCTGGGGTGGCCTGGTGCTCATCTGGATTCAGCTGACCACGTTCATACATTGTAGTGTCGGCATAGTCCTCTAGCACCGCTTGAGCTTCATCTATCTTCAGTTCAGGCTCCACTTGAAGGAAGGGAACCATGTTGCCTGTGGCTGATAAGCTGGAGAGCTAGAGGGAAATAATAAAAAGGTTTAAATTAAAGTTCTAGCTGGATTTGATTTGACCACACTCAGCAATACAGTCATGGGTACTGATTTTTGCAGATCTTCATAGTAGTCACTTTAGTTAGTGTCCTGTGGACAAGGTTCATAGTATCTTTGAGTGGGACTATAACCTGGCCTGTAAAATGGTCTAAATTTCAGAATTTGCTGTCATTACGTGTCAATTCTTTGAGTGTCTTTTGTAAGTAGGTGATACGTTTTGGAAAAGCCATCTTTTTCAGCCAGCTAACAACAAAGAACCTTTGCATTTCTCACAGTGACCTGACTACAAATCTCTATCCACAATTGTGGTAAATTATATTGTTCTTTTACATTGCACTTTTCATCAGATTTATATAGTTTTTCCAAGGCAAGCAGTATTATTACAGGCTTCTACCGCATTGAAGTTTACAGGCAAATTTTTAGTGAAACATTATTGGTGTTCAACAGCAGCACTGGTAGCTGAGATTAGAACCTACATCAAGTTGCTATGCTGTGTCACCATCATGTGTGGCTTGTCCTTGCTCTCTTTGCCACTGTCACTCAGTTTTTACATCACTGTGACTGTTTACTCATTTGTGCTACTTGCTCTGCTTTCAGAAAATGCTTGGATCACTGTAACTAGCAGTGCAAAATGTCTTACCTGTGGCTCGTACATCCAGTGGAAGTTCATATGCTTCTCGCCATCAGATCGTTTGAATGTGTATGCAGAGTAGAACGGGATCCGCTTTACAGTGTCATAGAGGGTGGCATATCGTGGCTGGTTATTGTAGCGTTGGCAGATACTTCGAAACTCTTTGTTCTGGACACCAGTGGGCGGCTGCTGCTTGTATAGGAAGCGTGTGCATTCCCCGAATGAACTGTCCACAGTGAGCTGCCCCAGACCCACAAAGCAAGCCATCACCAGCAGAACAGACTGCAATCGCGCCTTCACCATCAGGGACATGATTAACATCAAAGTAGAAAAGCTCCTTCCTTTTTCTGTGTCAGCAATGGAATGGACAACAGAGAAGGTAAAAGGCATGGGAAGAAGAGGGATGGATAAGAAGGCGGAGCATAGTATCAGTTCTCCTAAATGGCTGTTCATACTTCTTTTTCTCTCTCACTTGCTCTCTCTTTTTCTGTGCTCCCCCATCTGAATTTCCTTGTTTCCTTGTTTACATCCATTATGTGACCTCTCATTCCCCCAAAAGCCACATTTGTTTCGAAAAGTAATGAGCAGCTTTGAGGTGTGTGATATAAAATGTGTTTGAAAAATTCAAATATGTGCACAAAAGATTAGTTCTCCTCTGTCTCCTACACAGTCAGCTGGGGCCTAAGAGCAGACTATCCTTGTGTGCCACCCCATGATGAGTTCACTCTGATAGGTTTGCAAATGCAGGTCTTTGGACTAAGTAAAGCCTGCCAACTCCCAGGCTCTGTCATTGGATCAGTGCTTATCTGGCTACTGTTTTGCCTTTGGATGGCACTGCAGTTACAGATGGAATTGGGGTTTCAGTAAGTATAGTTCCAGGACCAATCACATCCAGGGTCAGTCTAAAGAGAGGGGTCCAAACCTGCTCCTACAAATTGAGATGTGCAGATCTCTCAGGCCTCTTGTCACTTTTGTCAAGCTTTACCCTGAGAGATGTGTTAAAAGCATTCAAGCATCCTCAATTGAGGATTTCAGTACTTAGTAAGAGAAAATCATTATGGTGTATATATCCTTACCATGCAGGACCAAGCATGGACATGTGCTATAAATAAATAGTTGCATGCTTACAAAGTTATGGCAGTTCTCTTATTGTAATGACATGTAATCATGGTGAAAGACAGTGCTATATTGCTGAGCACCAGAAAAATAGTCACTATATAACAGGGCCAAGCTGGGTGCCACTGCAGAGTGGCAAAGCATGGAAGTAAAAACCTCTGGCTAACTGTTGTGGGTTTGGGCTTGCAGTAGGTGGTATAAAAATGGAGTAGGTAGAGTAATGTGTTGTAAGAATTAAGACATTTATGCTCCCAGAATGTCCTACAATGTGCTAAAATGTGAAAATCTGAATTACATCATGAAAATCTATGTCTATTCTGAGGTAATACCATTGGTCTGAATACTGACAATTGCATCATGATTGCTGCAGATTTTGAACATTTTTTTCCCCATTCTGAAGTTTGATGAGAACATTCTCTGAAGTTCATGACCTGTGATTTTATGCTTTGTATTGCTGCCACATAATTGGCTGATTATATAATTGTGTGAATGAGTAAATGTACAGGTGTTCCTAATAAAGTGGCCACTGACTGTATGTTCAGTATAAGTATTAAAGTAGGGAGAATAATATGCATCCATCAATAGTAATTGTGCAATATTCTGCCAAGTCAATATGTCATGCAAATGTAGTTAAATATGAAGAAATGTAAAATGCTGTAAACCGCCGTAGGAAGTCCCATCTGTACTGTCTCATGCTGCAGCTGACTGCACATTTTCTCTGTTCACTACTCTGGACCAGAGAGGATGCATTTTTCACAATTTTTATTGTTTATGACAGGAGAACATGGACCTTCACAGAACTGCCAAGTGAAGCAAAATAGGTCAAAGGAACTACATGAAAACAACATCAGAGACTGAGGGTCACAGCAGGTACAGCAGGAACAGCATTTAACAACAGCTATAGATGTGAAAAAGCAGGGTAACATGAGTCATGCTTCAGAATGGCTGACAAGGACATTTGTTTTAAGTAATGGCTCAAACACAATTCCCAAACAAATCAGCTGACAAACAGCAAACAGGGCTTATTTTTTTCTTTTCTTGACGGTATTCTCTACAATGCAGTCTTTGTAGAAAAGTGATAGGTTCTGATCCACATCTGTCTGGTTCTTCAGTATACTCTCAAGAGTCTTGAGTGGGACCTCCTGAACACTGTAGCCCACTTCCTGGTTGATGCCATAAGCAGCATAGGTGGGGAACATGTAGCGTACCTCGTAAGGTGAGTTCCTGTCGAAGCGGGGACAGCAGTAGGCTGACCACAGGTACTTGGGGACTGCCAAACGGTCAGTGTTCCTTCTCCGAATCATAGTTCCAGTGACAACCACACCTGTCACCACGTACGCCTTGCCACGGCAGAAGTTGTTCAGCCGCTGGCGCACAGTGTCAACATAAGCAGTCCAGGACTCCTCCAGGAAGGCAGTGACCAGGGGCACATTATTGGTCAGTGTATAGGTAGCAGCCTTCTGCTCACTGGTAGACTGGTGCTGGTCTGGGTTGAGTGCACCCCTCTCATACAAAATGGCATCTGCAAAGTCCTGCAGAACAGCCTGGCTCGCCTCAATTAATGGGTCCATCTCCTCAACAGGGGGTAGCACTCTCATATTGCCGCTATCATCACGTGAGGCCAGCTGAAGACGAACCAGCATATAAAAGGTGTCACTTATTAAAAGCAAGCCCAGCCTAAAGGAGTGGCCTTATGCTAAAAATTAACATACATGACAGTACCCAAAATAGTATTAACATAATTCTTTTGTGGTTTTACAGAATACATTAAAAAATGCATTTTATAAATTGGAAGAAGTTATTTAATTTTTAAATCTTTGTCTCATGTAACATCTCTTTTAATAGTTTACACCAAAAATACAAAAATATAACATATGGTATGGACAGAAAGAACCTTCTACCATGTCCGATACATTAATTTAGTATAATATGCTATCCTGGAGAAAAAAACATTCTCCTATTGTATGTAAAGATACTACTCTTTCTTTATTAGGTAACAGCACCATTAGGTGTAAAGCCCGTCAAACAAATGTTCAGAATGAAAAGCACAGGGGTTTCAAGTGAAAAAAATTATTCCACATGGAGGAAAAACTAGGACTGTGCCTATTTTTGGGTTGATAGGTTCAGTTAGGAAACCTGCTTATTAAATTTAAAGTAAACTGTTTTCATCATTTCATTATGAAAGGAGTTATCTGATTGAACAGAGTCCACATTCACTCAATTATATTATTATGATTATAATTGGATACAGACATCTGAACAAGGAATTGTACCTGCGGCTCATACATCCAAGGTGTATCCATCCTTTCCTGGCCATCAGACTTCTTGAAGGTGTAAGCAGAGTAGATGGGTGTGCGTCGGCTGCTGTCATACAGCGTGACATAATATGGCTGGCTGTTGTAGTGTTGGCAGATCCACTGCAGCTCCTTGCCCCGGAGGCCCACTGGAGGGGTTTTCATGAACAAAAACTGGTTGCAGTCCTTGAAACTGTTGGACACGGTGGCTCGGCCCACCCAGACCCATCCCAGAAGTTGTAGTGCCAGCAGCCAAGTGCCCATTGGGCCCATGGTAATGGTGGAGAGCTGGGGGGTTTAGCAATGCAGGCAGCAGGGGAGTCGACCAACCCAGCGGGGGAGGGTGGCAGATTGTGACTAATACAGGCGTAATACAGAACTGGAATGACAGAGAAGAGCTGCAACTGTATGCAAAGTGGCTATGAGCTTTGCCTACAGGATAGCTGGTGAGACCAATGGTGTGACATTGCAACTCCTGTCCCTCAGCTGGAAGTGACATTAGCTAAACAAGCAAAGAGTATCACTGAGGGCTTATTACCAGTGATGAAGAACAATGCTGCTTTCAACACCGCTGCAAAAGTTGTATTTGACTGCCTTAATTTAAACAAACTACAGACTTGGCCAAAAATATTGATACTTTTTTATCCACCTTTCTTCCTGAAAAGTGTGGAAATTGAAAGATCTTTGGTCCATACATTCTTGCTTGTTCTACAAAGACATTCTAAACTGACCTGGACAATATTATTGGTACCCTTAGAAGTTAATTGTGTTAGAAATAATTGTGTTGTGGTGATATGGACTATTCTCCTTAGTACCAGAGATGTTTTAAATCTTATAATATCTTATTCATTTAAATAGAGAAAATTTCTGTTTTGTGTTACTGTGTATCACACTAAACATAGAAAAGAAAAGGAAAAGCAGAGAGCTGCCTGAGGGGCTTAGAAAGAAGGTAACAGCCAAGCGTGGTCAACATAAAGGCTACAATCTCAAGAAGTTTAAGGGCCGTAAGACTGTAGCCAACATCCCTGGACATGATCACAAGAGGAAAATTAACCCAAGATTGAAGAGAAAGATTGTTCAAACGGTGGAGAAAGAACCAAGGCAAACATCAAAACAGATCCAAGCTGAGGTTCAAGCTCAAGGTGCAGCAGTTTCAAGTTGTATCATCTGTTGCTGTCTGAATGAAAATGGGCTCCATAGTAGAAGACCCAGAAACACAAAAAAGCTTGACTGGAGTTTGCCATAATGCATGCTGACAAGCCACAGTCCTTCTGGGAAAGTGTCCTTTGGACAGAAGAAACAAAATTAGAAAACCTCTATGTTTACATTGAACAAAACAAAGCTTTCAAAGAAAAGAACACCATAGCTACTGTGAAACATGGAGGAGTTCAATGATATTTTGGAGTTGTTCTGCTGCCTCTTTCACTGGGGGCCTTGAATCCTTATAGGACAGGATTAAATTTGAAGAGTATCAAGGCATTTTCGAGTGAAAAATACAATACAGAATGGATGAGAAGAATGGACCATTTTGAAGTGGCCTGGTGAGTCCTGATCTGAATCCCATAGAACATCTGTGAAAGGAGCTGAAACTGACAGTTAGGAGAAACAGCCATAAAACGTGAGAGAACTGGAGCAGTTTGCTCAAGAAGAGTGGGCCAAACTTTCAGTGGAGATGTAAATAAATCTCATTCAGAGCTACAGAAAGTGCTTGATTGTCTTCAAGTCTATGCAGTGAAGTGTTAGGTTAAGGGTTCCAATATTTTTGCCCATGCATTTTTCATTTGTTTTATTTAAAATGATATATTAATTAATAAAAACAAAGTTTCTGTTCTATGAAATGTCAACCAAAGAACGATCGATACCAAATACTAATGACTAATATTATATATCAGTGTCAGTTTATTTTATGGAAAAGTGGAATTTTACCAATATTTTCAGCCACATTTGTATGAGCCAGTTGTCATGTTGTTTATAGTAATTCTTCAAAACTCAGTAGGTCAGTTTTATTTTTACCTTTAGCAACAATGTAGTGGGCTTCTTTTTTATAACACACTTACTATCACCATTCCAACCAATAATGCATGATTTTCATACTGAGGTCAGTGACTCATGGTCTGTATCTTACTGCTGTGCAAAAGCACACGTGCACCTATGAACACTCCAGTGGCACTGTTTTTCAAATTAAAATTGCTCTAATATGATACATTATGTCTTTTTAATTATTATAATTTAACATTTTTGCATAATATTGTAACGGTTTTGTCAAGTTGGTGTAAATAGTCCTCTTATGTACATAGTTGAGTTACCCCAGTTGGGATGTTGATGTTTAATCAGTTATTCCACCCACTTAGGCACAAGTTTGGTAAAATGGATTCTGGCAAATGTGGAACAGAGGGCCCCACTGTAGGATGGGAATAGGGGTAGTGGGGTGCCCTCTGTAAGGCTCTGTATATGTGAGTAGTAGAAGGAGATTTCTGTTACTCTTACTTCCTGTTGCTGACAAAGTGCTAATGATGTATGCAACCTAATAAAGAGCAGTTTCCAGAAATCCAGACTCCTGATGCTTCCTTTAGTAGCAAAACTAGAAGGCGCTACAATATTTCATTTCTATTACAGACTGCATAAAGGGCAAAATTCTCCATATCAATGTAGTGATACAGAAAATGAAAACAGCATCAGGTCTAAAATGTGAAATTTACACTTCTCTCTCACTGACACACTTTTGTCACCAATATGTTGTCAGTTTTTTTTGTCTTTTGTGTGACTACAGAATAACATCTTTTCATTTGCCATCTCTGTTCAAATCAAACCACCTTGAACTTCTTGCGGAGATAGCAACAACACTAAATAATCTGTGAATTGTGAATTCTGATCTTTTACTGCATATGGTGCCCAGTGTCATCTGGGTGTGATTTAGCTTGTTTGGGCTTGTGCTGCATGGAAACTGCGATCTTGATGGAGAACTCATCAGCTTTTCACAGTTCTGTGGGTGGCCACATTTTATTGTGGGTTTCTTTGTTTACAAGAACCCTTACTGTGGTTTCTCACATCATCTGTGACCCTCCCCCTTATTCCCCCACCCTCAACCTTTTCACACATATAACAAGAACTTCAATTGACTTTATCAACATCTTCCTTTCTCTCACTGTTAGCTGGTTTATGTTTTACCCAAAGCTCAAGTAGGAATATGATGTCTACTCTAATTTATTATGCAGTACTGTGCAAAAGTCTTAGGCATACAACTTCAATGTCTGTTGAGAAGTACAGGTAGATTCTTATCTACCATCAGGGAGGTTTCTGATTGGTCCCAAATTCATTCTGCAGCCTGAGAATGACCTCAAACACCCAATCTCAGTCATACAGAACTATCTTCAGCAAAAAGAAGGAATCCTGCAACAGATGGTATGGTCCCCACAGAGCCCTGACCTCAACATGATCAAGTCAGTCTGGGAGTACATGCAGAGACAGCCAAAGTCTGCAGAAGAACTGTGGCCAGTTCCTCAAAATGTTTGGAAGAACCTACCAACCTCTACCTTAAACTGCATGCAAGTTTCCATAAGAGAATTGATGCTGTTTTAAAGGCAAAGGGTGGTCACACCAAATATTGATTTGATTGATTGATTTTTTGTCTACTGCACTTTTTAGAAGGTCTATTGATTAATAAGTGTTCATGGCATTATTTTTGGAACCATCCTCGCTTTATAACATTTTTCCCACAGGCGCCTAAGACTTTTGCACAGTACTGTATGTACCATGTATATTGTGGTATAGGTGGTCATCTAGATACCCCTATCTGATAAGAAGGTGTTGTTTGGTGAATTATCTAGTGGCAAATGTGAGGCCTTAGAGGTGTCAGAATTGCAAAATTCACTTTAGGCATGTTGATATCTGCTGAAGACTGTTAGACATCCTATTACTTCCTGTAGCAGGGTCTAACCAGTTGGTTAGCAGGTCTAACCAATATGTTCCATGGTACCCCTTTAACACCTTGAATCGTATATCTACATATAATGGAGAATGGGTTTTAAAATAGTGAAGTACTTACATGGTATAGCATAATTGTCACGCCTGGAACGCCTGACACCTGTCCCGCCTCTTCTTTTCATTGGCTCATTGCACCTGTTTTTGGTTAACTTAACCCTTTAAGTACCTGAGCCTTACAACCTGTCTTTGTGAGGTATTGCCGTGTTCATACTGAGTGTTACTACTCCTTGTTGCTCTGGCTATCGGCCTTCTTGTCCCACGACCTAGTCTTGTGTTTACTCCTTGTCTGTTTTGTCACTGGTTTCAGACTGAGTCTTGGTTTGATCCACGCCCGATCGCTGACTATGTTTCTGGATCTACCTCTGTCATTAGACGGATTTCGACCTTGCAATTCTGCATGCGTCTGCGTCCTGATCGACCCGTGACAGAATACCTCGCCGCCATGCAGACAGCAGAATCGGCGACGCTGGATGCTGCGGTCTCGGACCAAGGACAAATCCTCGAGCGGCATCACCACTTGTTCGAGAGATTCGCGCAACCCATGAACAACCTCACGCAGCAACAGCGTGACCAACACGAAGAAATGGCTCAGCTCACGGAACGAATGAGCGAACTAGTTACGGCGGTAAAGAGGGACCGTAGAATCGGCGACTCTCGGGCTTCTCCGGCAGTCTCCGCCTCTCCATTGGAGACCACACTTCCCGTGAGTCAACCCGACAAGTTTGATGGCTCTCCTGCAACATGTAAAGGGTTCCTCCTCCAGTGTTCCCTTTACTTTAACAACCAACCCTAGCTCTGAATTATCACGAATTTCATTTGTGGTTTCCTGTCTGACGAAAGCTTTGGATTGGGCCACTGCCATGTGGCCACAAATCCAGAGGATGTCTTAGTCAGGAGCATGAACTCTGTGCTGTGTTCGACCACCCAAATGAGGGTAGGAGTACTGGTGAAATGCTCTCAAGGCTGCAACAGGGAAACCATTCCAGCGCCGACTACGCGCTCGAGTTCCGCACTCTAGCTGATTGCAGGTTCTGATTGCAGAACTGCAAGCAATGGATGCTTATATCCATGAATCCTTAGCACAGGGATTCGTCTGTCCACCTCACCAGTCACGACCGGTTTCCTTTTCTTTGAAAAGGATGGAGGTCTTCAGCTGTGTATAGACTATCGTAAGCTCTTTCAATCACTAAACTTCTGTACCCACTACCTTTAGTACCGGTGGCGTTAGAACAACTTCGTGGAGCTAAGTTCTTTTCTAAGTTGGACTTAAGAAGTGCCTATAATCTGATCTGTATTAGGAAGGGCGACAAGTGGGGGAAAACAGCATTTATTACCTCCACTGGGCATTATGAATATCTTGTTATGCCTTTCGGTCTCTAATGCGCCAGCCGTCTGTCGTTTATCGATGTGCTTCGTGACATGATGGGGAAACTTGTCATCACTTATCTTGGCATTTTAGTGTATTCTTCTGACTTCGAATCTCATGTGAGCCGGGTCCTTACCAGGCTAGGGTGTAATAAATTATATGTAAAAGCCAAGAAATGTGAGTTTCATGTGCAAAGGATCTCCTTCTAGGCTACACTATTAGTGCAGATGGCATTATAATGGACGACTCTGAGGCTGTTCTTAACTGGCCCGTTCCCTTTACAGTAAGGGAGCTCCGACGCTTGAGGGTTTGTTAATTTCTATCAGCAATTCATTAGGAACTTTAGTGGAATAGCAGCACCCCTAACAATGCTGCTTAAGGGGGAGAAGCACAAGACCTTAACATGGGGCCCCCAGGCTGAACAGGCTTTTAATAGGTTAAAGCAGGCGTTCGCTACCTCTCCCATTTTAAAATGTCCAGATCCATCGAAGCCCTCTGTAGTTGAGGTTGATGCGTCTGACTTCGTAGTAGGCGCTGTCCTCTCGCAGCGAGTAGGCAAAATTTCACCTAATTGCCTTTTAGTCCCATAAGCTCACACCGGCAGAGAGGAAGTACGGGATAGGCGATTGCAAACTGCTTGCCATTAAGTTAGTCCTTGAGGAGTGGCAACACTGGTTAGAGGGGGCTAACCACCCTTTCCAGGTCTTTACAGACCATTGTAACTTAGAATACCTCAAGAACGCAAAACAACCTAAACCCTAGACAGGCGCGATGGTCTCTTTTCACTTTTCTATTACCTACAGACCAGGCACATGTAATACTAAGGCTGACTTGTTGTTCAGAATTCAAGACCCTCCTTATGAGCCCATTGAGGAGCAACCCAGCAACATTTTACTCCCAGAGTGCCAAATAGCCTCTATTCAATGGGAAGTTGATGAGGAAATCGCCAAAGCATTAGTAGGTACACCTGCTCCATCACATTGCCCACCAGAAAAACTATGTACCCCCGAGGTTTTGAGATTGCCTTATTTGGGCACACTTGTCCCTATCCTCTGGTCACCCAGGGGAGACTCGGATCCACTAACTGTGCCAGGCGTTATTGGTGGGAAAACATGAAACAGGACATCCATCGGTTTGTTGCTTCCTGTACTACTTGTGCCTGACGTAAGACCCCAAGGACCTTACCTGCTGGAAAGCTAGTTCCCATTCATTTGCATCCCTGGTCCCACTTAGCTCTAGATTTTATTACCGATCTTCCCCCATTGCAGTCCCATACATATATACTAATGGTCGTGGATAGATTTTTGCGAGGAGTCCAGTTTATCCCTTTTGCAGGGTTACCCACCGCCTTCCAGACTGCAGAGGTCCTCTTTGAACAAGTTTTTAGACACTTTGGAATCCCAGAAGACATGGTATGAGCGAGGGCCTCAATTCACATCCCAGGTATGGTCTGCCCTTTTGCAACGCCTAGGGGTAAATGTAAGTTTAACCTCTGGTTATCACCCCCAATCCAAGGGGCAGTGTGAACAGGTGAATCAAGAGTTAGAACGATTCCTCAGAACGTATTGCCATGAGAGTCCAGCAGATTGGGGTCAGTTCTTACCGTGGGCAGAGCTGGCCCAGAACTCCATCAGTTCATCAACCGGCCTGACACCCTTCGAGTGTTGTCTAGGGTACCAACCCCCACTTGTAACCTGGACTGCTGAGCTGGTCGACATCCCCACCATTGACCAATGGCTGAAAAGAAGTGAGGAGGTCTGGGAGAGTACCCATCAACAGATTGGGGATGTTCTCCACCGCTACAAGGACCAGGCAGACAAACACCGAGAGGCTTCTACCTATCAACCTGGGGACCAAGTTTGGTTAGCCTCCAAAGATTTTAAGTTCCCAGAAGGTTGTAGAAAATTAAGACCAAAATATCTAGGTCCATTTAAAATGGTAAAATGTGTCAATGAGGTTACTTACAAATTAGCTCTTCCTGTAAACATGAATGTATCTGACACTTCATGTTTCCCTTAAGCCAGTCATCCCAGGCCCATTGGACGAGGTGGTATCCAATGACTTGCCACCCCCTCCGGTAGAAGTGGAGGGCGCCCCAGCCTATGTAGTATGCAGGCTGTTAGACTCCCAAAGAAGGGCAGGACAATTGCAGTGCTTGGTGGATTAGGAGGGGTACTGGCACAAGATATCCTGGACCCAGGACTGGTGGCAGATTTTCACCAACTCCACCCCAAGAAACCAGGTCCTCACTCCAGGGGGTGCCTGTGAGGGTGTCCCAGAAGGGTCCCAAAACCCCTGTCATACAGGCCACTGAGGGGCAGCAGGTTTCCGACCCTTCTAACTGGCCTTGCGGCAGTGCTGTTCATCAGTCCCGGGCGCCTTCCCCTGGAGGTGTGGGTGGTGGTTGTCATAGCCCTCCTAGTCATGTGGCTGGCGCTGACTCTTCCTGACTATCATGGCCCCAGGTCCAAGTGCCTGACACCTGTCCCACCTCTTTTCATTGGCTCATTGCACCTGTTTTTGGCTAACTTAACCCTTTAAATACCTGAGCCTTACAACCTGTCTTTGCAAGGTATTGCCATGTTCGTTGTGTGCGTACTGAGCGTTACTGCTCCTCGTTACTCCGGCTATTGACCTGTTTCTGTCCCATGACCTAGTCTTGTGTTTACTACTTCTCTGTTTTGTTGCTTGTTTCAGATTGATTCCTGGTTTGACCCACACCCAATTGCTGACTGTTTCTAGATCTACCTGTCATTAAACGGATTTTGACCTTTCAATTGTGTCCTGATCAACCCGTGAAAATAATATAATTGCAGTATGTAACTTGCAATACTTATGCAAACAGCATATTTCAGTTTTTTTATTTTCTTTAAAATATCTGCAAGCAAATCAAGAAAAATACTGATCTGAAAAAAATATGTGCAAGTATAATTTGTAATCCAGGCAATGTTTATAACTTTTGCAAGCCTCTGTATAAACTGTCATACCCTTGTATTAAATTCTCCAAGCTTCTGAAATAGACATGTTGCCTGTGGTATGCTGTTGATGCTGTTAGTAGACAAATACTAAAAATGAAATTAACAGGGCCACTAAAAGGTGAGATTTCACCTGCCACACTTAGACTGTCCTTGNCCTCTCCAAAGCAATGAAGGTTGAAGGGTTACTGTTTAGATGGTACTCATCCAAAGTGACCAAGAGTTTCTTCTCCATCTAAACAGCAGAGCAGTGTAAATCTGAGCACCAGGAGCACTTAGAGGAAAACCACACACA
>UFQX01000648.1:0-83186 GCA_900497675.1 Arapaima gigas
TGAGTGTGTGTGTGTGAGTGAGTGTGTGAGTGAGTGTGTGTGACTGTGTGAGTGAGTGTGTGAGTGTGTGTGTGTGTGAGACTGTGTGAGTGAGTGTGTGAGTGAGACTGTGTGAGTGAGTGTGTGTGAGTGTGTGTGTGTGTGTGAGTGTGACTGTGTGAGTGAGTGTGTGACTGTGTGTGAGTGAGTGTGTGAGTGAGTGTGTGTGACTGTGTGAGTGAGTGTGTGAGTGTGTGTGTGTGAGAGAGTGTGTGAGTGAGTGTGTGTGTGTGTGTGTGTGTGTGTGTGTGTGTGTGAGTGTGTGTGAGTGTGTGTGTGAGTGTGTGTGTGTGTGTGTGAGACTGTGTGAGTGAGTGTGTGTGTGTGAGACTGTGTGAGTGAGTGTGTGAGTGTGTGTGTGTGTGTGTGTGTGTTGTGCCTCCAGGCTCTCAGCCTCCTTCTCAGGGGGTCTCTCCAGGCCCTTAAGCGCCTCAGTATCTCTTAATGTGTGTTTACAGCGGAGGCTGTTCTGCCGCCCGGAAGTTCCTCTAATCACACACGACGTCTCGGCTTCTCTCTCCGCGTTCGGCCCCCTCCGCAGGGTAAACACTACAGCAGGAGGTGGGATTCGGTCCCGGGTCGCAGGCGGCAGCTGCAACCACTCTGCCCCCTGCTGACCTATTGCCGCTAAACCCCAGCGGTGCCGTTTGCTGGCAGATGAGCTCAGCGCAGCGACGCAGCGGATCTGCTTTCTGCTCCACTGTGTCACACCGCGTCACGCTGGGGGGTCTAAACGTGTCACAGCTGCCGTCCCCTTCATCCTCAGCGAAATCGTGTCCGGTCTGCAATCGGGGCGACTTTGAGGAGCAGATGTCCCAGAAGGCCGTGGGGTCCACGGTGGTGGGTGGGAAACGTGAAGTCAGCTCACCGTGTTCAACTGCCCCCCCCCGGTGTCGTTGCGGGAATTAACCCCGTCCCGGAGGTCCTCCGAGGAGCGGAAGACCAGTCTGCTCCTTGACACAGTGGGCCGTGCTGTTGACCTCCAGGTCACGCACCACTTCCGAAGGTCACGGGACGGGACAGGCAGGGCTCTGATGGCACCGCTGGGACAGACCGACACTGTGGGGGTGGGGGGGGGGGCGTGGGACAAGCAGGAAAGCGATCTGTACAAAACCTGCCCAGAGCTGCCGGGCTTCGAAGCCGTCTTACCTGAGCAGCTCGACGCCGACGTCCGTGAGCCTCACCGCCCCCTGCTGGAAGGTCACCGAAGTCTTCAACATCCCAGTGTGACACTAAAGGAAAACAAGTAAACAGAACCTCCCCCGACAGCCCATACAGATGCTGTGACCCACACACACCTACACACACCCACTCACAGCCACGGACACAAATATGTTTGTTTTTGCTCTGCTCCTCCAGCCACCTGCTGGAAAGATCTCCTGTCGAACACACTGTGGCCTGAACTCCCATAATTCACTGGTGCCGCAGAACCGTCCCGCCGGTTACTGGAAAGCGCTGGGATTTTGCCAGTGTTGCTTTTTACTTTGGAAATGTGGCACTTTCACTTTTCTTCTCCTGCCACAAAAGGTGTAAATCTAAATCTCGCTGCTGAAAGACCTGGAGGTTAAACTGCTCCAAACTGAGTTCTAACGTAACAGAAGCAGAAAAGTGGTTCCGAATCCCCCTGCAGATCCTGGACCCACAACCGTTTCCAACAAGAACCCCCCTTGTTGTCGCACAAACTCCAACAAAAGGCCTTTATGTGGGGGTGGGGGGGCGGCGCTTTAGCTGTGCTGTGGTGTGTGAAGGTTCACCGTACAGCAGGTGTGTGTTTGTCCCGTTTGTCTTTTCCCACAGATGCCCCCCCCCCAAAGCGACACAGGGGCAACGTGGGAAACAAACCGGCATGCAGTCCTTCAGCACCAGGACTTTACCGCGGTACAAAAACCAAAAATACACACCTTCACGAGAGCTGAAGGTCAGCAGAGCAACTGGAGCAACAGAGCAGTTTGTCAACATCCAGTCCCGTCCTCTTCGCTGCAGAGACAGGAGGCCCTGGGGGGGTCACAGCGCCCACGGCACTCGAGGGGCTACTTAAGTCAAAATTAAACCTTGGAATAAAAGTGACTTTGTGTGCAAAACAAGAACTGTTTGTTATCTGAAAGTCGCTTTTCTCCCGCCGATGCGTGAGAGTGTGTGTGTGTGTGTGTGAGTGACAGGACACAGGTACACAGGTATGTAGGTACCGCATTGCAGATGTTGTGACAGTTTAATCAGCTCCAGTGATTGTCAGGTGTGCTGCAGCCCAGGTGAAGAAGCACAGAAGAATGCTCCGGAGGGGGGGGTGTGTTGTTGATCTCGCTTCTTCTGAAGGAACTTTCTCTTTCTCTTGTCTCACCGCTGGGCACGAGACGTCAGATTCGTGGCTGTTTTTACAGGGAGAAACAAACACAAACCCGGAAGGGGCAGGACGGTCCGGCGCCAGCGGGGAGGGGGGTCGAGGCCCCGTTCAGCGAACATGCTGGGCCAGTTGGCTGAGCCGTGACTAATGTCACCTGTGACTCACTCACTGTCACACTGAAGTCCCCCTTGGCAAGCAGCGGAAGAGCGAAAGCTTCATGATCTGGGGGGGGTGAGAACGTCAATCGTGCCGGAGGGGGGTGGGGTCCTGACCAGTCAGCAACCTGCACCTCACTCTCCCGACAGCGGCAGAAATGAGCTCTCGTCATCTGTCAACCTGGTGCCTGAACGTCGCTTCTTGAGGGATGTGAACTGGCAACACGCTGGCGTCACTTGACCTTCTGCTCGACGTCTTTGGAGATGAGGACCATGCGGCAGGTGTCGCCCAGGAGAGACGGGGGTTTCGGCTTCTGAAGGCTGGTGCGACTCAGGTGACCTGAAGCACCTTTGGAACCCGCCGAGATGCGCTGCTGGATAGAATCCGCGTTGTTTTCTGCAGATACTTTGCTGTCACACGGGGGCAGTCAGGAATGCGTCACATGTGAGCCCTGTCAGTCAGAGCCACAGGGGAGCTGGGACGGGTGTGTTCACCTGTCGAGATGAGCGTTTGCACCTGAACCACGGCGTAAAATGCAACTAAAAGTGTCAGCAGAGGCTGATATTCTGATGTCACCTGTGTGCTTCAGCTGGCAGCTCACCTGAGTTAGAGCAGGGGAGGCCGCGGGGGGTGGGTCACCAGAGGCCAGGGAGGGGGCGGGAGGATTAAAGGCGTTCAGTGGTAATGAGCGCACGGCAGCCCCAGGTTCGCTGTGTTTAGAAAGGGTGTGGCAATTTCCCCAGAACACCTGTCCAGGTAAGACTGGTGCATTTCAGATGGAACCAGTCACACAGCAGGATTTACATCGCAAAGCTACAATACAACTTAGGTGACAAGTAGGTTTGGAATGTGACACGAGGACACCTTTCTAGACTCAGGGGGGCATCTCATCCAGCCGGTTGAAGCCGAGCCATGTGGCGTTTTGGTGACAGTGTGACGGGTGCGAAGGTGGGCCCCGGGTCACCCTGGGTGCGACGCTGCCGGAAAACACCAAACGGTGTTAAAAAAAAATAACCCGGTAAAAATAAAGGGAAGGTTTTCTCATCGCGTTCAAAGCTGTGCGGCACAAACAGCCGTCGGGCCGGCAGCCAGTGAGTTCAGACCTGCTTCTACGTTGCCGTGGCAGCCAGCTGACAGCAGGGACGCAGATGAAAAACAAATATCATGTGATGGTGAGGTTGTTCTCCCATTTAGTCTCGTCTCACACACCTGGGGCCATTATTCCTCAGGTGAGCTTACGAATTCCGGCAGAAATTCACACTCGTTCTTATTTCACGTCCGCTTTAATGGGCCGATAAGGCGGCTCGCGGCTGAAAGAGGGCAGCGTGGGAGTGACCCGCACACCTGGCAGGTGGAGGGCGACTGCGGGGGGTCTGCGGGCTCCCCGGGGAAACCGTCCACACGCAGTGTTGCCGTAGCCGCAACCTGTCTGGGGGGGCGAGCGGGAGGACGCAGTGCAGCGCTCACCTGTGTGAGGGACCAGGGGAGGGGTGCGTGGGGGGGGGCGGGTACAGAGCCCATTTCCTCCTGATAGGACCCGGTGTCTTGGGTGCGTTGCTGTGGTAGCAGATACTGTGTTACACCCTGGTATGTGAAGAGCAGCCAGGCCCTGTAAGGTATGATGCCCTGAAGTGACATTTTAGGCGCGTCCACAAGATGGGGGTGCGCATGTTTGGGGGGGGTTCATTAACCTGCATGTCAGCAGCTCCAGGCAGCTGGTTCATGAGCACAGAAACACTGCAGAGAGAAAATGTCCCAGAGTTCAGCGCTTCGCCCGGTTGCTTACGCAGGAGCGCCACCCAGTGGCTGTCTGGTCCTGACTCCTTGAGGCCGCCGGGAGGCCTGCAGGTTCACATCCCGGGATGGTCGTGGATTCCAAGTTCCTGCTTTAAACGTTTGCAGGGACTGAAGGGTCAGTTAAGGTCACTTTATCCCACCCATTTTTTCCCTCGTGACTTTATATTTGTTATATTTATTTTTTAGCTCAAATTTTCTTCCAGATGGTCTCTGGATGTTCGGCTCGTCACTCATTTACTGCGTTTTTACCATGTCAGTCGACAGAAAGGAACTGATCAAGGGAACTGCAGCAGGAGATGGGATTCAAACCTGGTTCCTTTCAATGTATAGTGACACCTGTAACCACTGCGCCCCCTGTTGGACCCACTTACAGCAAGTTTCTGGTGTTTGTATGTGTGTGGTCAGGAAGACATGACTCAGCTCTGTCACTCTAAGTGGAAAGTTACAGCTGGCACTTTGGCCTCTTTGTTTCCACAGCAAATCCAGCGTGGCTTTTCTCTCTCTTCTCTCTCTCACACACACACACACACACACACACACACACACACACACACACACACACACACACACGACAGCTTGGCCTGTTGCCATTTGGTGTTTTTATTTTGCACAGGAGGAGTGTTACACAGAAGCAGAGCTGGGGTGAGGGGACACACAGTGAAGTGTGTTCAGCCCTCACAGCGGAACCCAAGTGTCACACATGACACATATTAATATGAAACATGTAAATAAATACGCAAAAAGATGACATCAGCTCCTAAATACGCTCATTTCGATTTTCGGACGATCCAGTAGGTGCTTCAGTAATATTTCTCAAGCCGGTTCTGTCAACATGGACCATTTCTCTCGCTGTGAAACCGATGCAGCCGTTTGCATCTGTTCTCAAAACGGATTAAACACTAAACTTTTACCACGAACTTTGGCAGAAACACAGCGGCCAGCCCGGGGGGTGTGGATGATGTAATGGCCATGTGATGTAAATGGTTCAGGGTGATGGATGGATGATACTGAGTGTTTTGTCTTGTAAAACTGCTGTACAGCCAGTAAGCGGCACTGGGAGAACTACGTTACATCGCCCTCTAGTGGACAAGCGCTGAAGTTTCTAAAATAACATTCACTCCTCGGTGTTTAACGTCAACATTTGTTTTCAGTATCAACACAAGATAAAGAGTTTGCAGGGCGGCCTGTAACCACATCTGATCCAGCAGTTCATCGAGCGAGTTTAGTAAACCTAGAATAATTATGTTCATTCCTGTCACCTGTAATCCAGTTTATAAGGCACACAAAATATTTTTGATTTAAAAAAAAAAAGAATCACTTTTTCCTTTGGGGGATTTTAAAAGAGCAGAATCAGAATCAGTGACTAGTAACTAAGTAAAGAATGATTAATGAGGATCCAGACGATTAAATAAAGGGCAGGGTGGGCGGGTAGTGTGGGGGGGTGTGAAGAGGAGCACGGCCACCTTGTCCAGAGAAAAGCTGAGCTGAGAGGATGGATTCTCACTTGCTGGGATCCTCTTCGGGAATATCTGGGCCTTCTTCTTCAGCGACACTAAAATCAGAAAAATCAACATATTTAGGGACGTTGCAGCTCAATAGATAGATAGATACTTAATTCAATTGTCACCAGAGGGAAATTCGCAAAGTTTAGAGAAGCAAAGTGGATTGAGTGAACCGTGACGGTTGAAATCTGTGATTTGTTTGGATTGCACGTCCAAAAATAATATTCACCGCCAATTCAGACTCAGTGCTTCATGTTACAGACCTTCTTTGGTTTTTCAGTGGTAACGTGAGAAGATCTCAACACGGCGGGAGCGAGCAGAACTCAGGTGGCACCACAGCCATCCTGGGCCGCACATGTAAACAGAGGCCGTATGTTTAAACACAGAAATGTGAACCTTTGAGAGCCGCTGGTTCGCCGCTGCACTGCATTTGCACGCTACTGCTTGAATGAAAAAGCTCAGATTTTCAGAATCCGCATTAATATGACTTTCAGGTGGCTCCACTGAGGAGAAATCAAAACCACACAACAGAACCCAAGTTAACGCGGTTCGCTGTGCTTCCTAAAGTGTTATTTCAAACATTGGCTCATAATGTACTTCGCACTGATTTAATACCAACATTTTTCCCTGACGCTGGTCTGGGGACATAAGCGCTCCAAGATCCCGGAGATGCACTAAGGGAGGGGCTTCTGAATGAGCCGCCTTGGGGTTGGGGGTTAGGGGTTAGGTCGTGTCGAGCGCCGCTCCGCGGCGTCGCGTCTGACAGCGTGTGACAACACTCACTGGTCGGGAGCCCCGTCTCCGGGAAACTCGTGTTTGGTTGAATCCCCTTCGGCCTCCACAGCGGCCCCGTCGCTCGAGTCTCCCCCGCTGCCCGAGGAAAGACTTCTTTTCTGCTTGAAGTGGACACTGATGCCCTCCAGGATGTCGATGCTGTGGTTGATGAGGAGCGCCAGCCAGGCCAAGCCGAAGAATATCCACGCGGCGGTGAGGTAGCTGTACCACGTGGGGTAAACCCTGTCTGGATTGCTGTCTTCGGGGTGCAACACAAAAGCAGGGAGTCACATCAGATGAGGAAGGAAGAGGAGGACAGGAAGCAGCACTAGAATAAGCTCACAGCGTCGAGCTTCCAGGGCTCTACGCGGCTCGGGGTGGACCGTGCAGTTTCCACTAGATGTCTGAGAGCAGTGCTTCGCAGGTAAGAAAAGCGGAAGCCGTCAAACTCCTCACACCCCGCAGCTCACCAAGCGCGAACATGACCAGACCGAGTCGACACGGACAGGGAGGGACGCAGAAGTTCACATCTGGAATGTGTCTGAGAGACTTTACAGAGGGTTTAGCAAGCAGCCGGTCTCCACCTGCCACGTAGTCGCCGAAGCCAATGGTGCTGAGGGTGATGAAGCAGTAGTAGATGGACTGAGCGTAAGTCCAGCTTTCCTCCAAGGAGAACACCACCATGGGAACCACGAAGAATATGACAATCCCGAACACGCAGGATATTGAGTGGATCGTCACCTTTACGCATTTCTGTGAAACAAAGTCAGGAGTGAGCAGGTCGGCGTCTCGAACCGCTTCCCGTTTCACACACCGACACAGTCGAACCCCGAAAGCCAAACCCCGGTTAAACCGCACCTTGTGTCTGGTCTTCGTCTGTATGAACTTGCAGAACTCCCTCTCGATGAGGAGCATGTACTTGCCGACCCTGTTCAGCACCAACACGTTGAGTGGAATCCCGAAGAGGGCGAAGAACACGCAGAAGATCTGGCCGTACGTGGAGATGGGGCTCATGTTGCCGTAGCCTAACGTGAGGGGACACGCGTCACAGGACTGTGGATCCATATTCCGACACATGACTGGAACCAGGGGTTAAATCCCTCACAACGGTATTAACTACCAGGAACCCACAGAGATCAACTGATTTAACTCGACGAATGCAGCAAATAATACAAGAGTCAGGAGATGTGAAGAGTCAGCCTGGGTGGGATTAGTGGGAAGTTTACTTTACAGGTACAGTGGGGCACCACCCTTCCCGCTGGCCGTCTCACCGATTGTTGTTACCACGGTAGCGGCGAACACTGCCGAGCTGGTGAACTTCCAGAAGCCGTCCATGGTGCGGTTCCCTTTCAGGCTCAAGCCGATCTTGCTGGCTTGCAGGATCACCTACAACAACGTGGGGGGTGAGTGAGCGCCGAGAGGGGAAACGCTGTAGCGGCGGAGCGTCACAGTCAGGTCTGCTGGACTTTCATCGCAGTCGGTCTCTAGCGTCACATCTCAAACCCAACATAGGTTAACGTGCCGGTTTCTCAGAACTGCTCACCGCGGTCAAGTTGTCGAAGGCCTCCTGGCTGACGCAGGAGAGGTTCCTCAGCAGCCTGCTCCTCGTCTCCTCGATGTTCACAATGGTGTCCTTCATCTGACTCCCCTCGAGCTTCCAGAAGACGACGCCGCCGATGAGGACGTACGCCACGTACACCACCCCCATGAGCAGGAGGGACGGCAGCCGCATGGAGCTGAACCTCTGCAGGAAGTTGCGCAGGATCAGGGAGAACATGGCAGAGCAGGCAGGAGGTCAGCGTGTGTGTGCTGGATGAAGAAGAACTCGAGAAGAGCTGGGCACTGATTTATCTCCGCCCCCTGCAGGCAAATCACAGCTCTCTTGTGGCCTTTTTGCTCTTTCTACCTCCTTCAGCCACCATGCAAATCACCCGTCAGGCCTTGTGGGGCCCGTCTCCCCCGGACTGCCTGAGTCGGAGCTTTTCGAGGAAACACAGCACGTGGAGACGTAAAGCCGTAGGCAGCCTGAGGGGCAGCAGGGGGCGTTGTGGTTAGAGCTGGTGTTGGAAGAATGTGGGTTTGAGTTTTAGCCACACCCAGAATGGGGAGGGGGGGGGGCTGATGGAGGTCCTGGATACTGTGGTGTGAAGCTCCTCAGTCTCTGGGTTGTTTTTTCTGTTTTCTTTCAGTCTGTTGTGGAGCTGTTGGCTCCTTTCTACCTCATGGACATTAGACTGAGTTCAGTACAGGGGAAGGAGAAATAAAGCAAAACGTCCCACAGTTGCGCCCCACCTGGTCAGTCCTGGCACCGCTGCACCCCGGCGTGCTGCTCACCTGATGCAGGTGTGGAACCGATAGAGTAAAAATTACCCAGCTACACAAGTAGGTTCATTGTTGTAAAGAGAAAAGCGTCACTTAAATAAACGTAAAGGTGGACCGACTGAAATTCCTGGTTTCACGTCCGCACGTTACGTTACCCACGACCCCCCTTTCGGCTCCTCAGCGCAAGGCCCCTGTTAGGGGCAGGTGGGTAACGTGCGCCTCGGGATGCGTGGAGATGCGTGCAGTGAAGCTCACCTGTTCAACGTACGAAAGCAAAGCAGAAACGGCCACCTTGGCGCCGCGGGGACAGCAGAGGTCGGGCGATTCTCCGCCGCCGCTGCTCCGCCCTCCCAACTGCCGCCGCTTGGCTGATTTTCACAACTTGCACTACAAACTTTTCGGTAATTTGCAAGGAAGACGATTTGACAAAAAATGAAAACAAATTTATTACACAGCGAATACAAGAGCGGCGATGCGTGTGGGGGGGTTGGGGGTCCGGCTGCGGTGAGGTGCGCCGAAATGGCCAACTGCGCCGTGCGGCCGAGGCGAGGATGCAAACATACTGCGGCCATGGGAAACCCAATATGCAAATTGCGGACCACACCGCTAATACATTGTGGTGCAAAGCTGGCAACTGCACAACAAACACACTTTGCTACACTGGATCGCTTGCTTGGCTATTTTACAGCACGTCGAGACGGTCGAGTTCATTTGCGGGGCACGCGTCGCCACGTCAACGGTTTGGGGCGTCGGTGGGGGTCTCGGTGGGCTCAGTCCGGGGGAGACGGGGAGAGGAACAGACACCCCAGGTCTCTGGTCCGTTTGGGACGATTCCGTCATCGGCTCCGCCCACCCAGCGTCTGTGCCCTGCCCTCAGACCTGGTGCTGCATGTGCTCGGACCCCTCTTCCGGCTTGCCGGCCACCTCCTCCTGGTCTCCAGGCTCCGGAACCGCAGGTTTCGGTTTGAAGGTGCGCTCTATAACCCTGGCGACCATGTTCAAAAGCAGGGCCAGCCAGGCCAGGCCGAAGATGATCCAGACCCCCGCGAGGCTGCGGTACACGCAGATGTAGTGCTTCTGCGGATCCGTTCCTACAAGAGGAAGAGAGAGGAGACGCTGTCACCGGATCCACGTGTGACCCGGAGAAACATGGAGAAGAGACTCCGGCTCTGCGGTCCAGTTCCTTTGTCCGGCGCATGTAGGAGAACTTGACCTCAGACAGGCTTTCTAATGCACCTTCGTGAGGGACGTGGTTGCAGTGGAACGGCTTCTCTGAGCCTCACCGCGTTTTTACCTCACCTCACGCTGCACCCTGACCTCGTGTCCCGGCTAATTTCCACCCTTCGACTGGCACCAGCATAAATTGCTCCTAGCTGGACATTTATTATATGAATTTACAAGGAAAAAGACCGCGGCCACACCCAGTCCGCCAGGGCTCAAGTTACTCGGGCCCAGAAAAGCTTAGAAATTGTTCCCGGTGAAATTCCTTTCTCAACCCGGGAGACTCCGCCTTACGAGCCGACAGAGTTGTTATTTTTCTCCACACCTGAGATTACGGGCGACAATCTGATAATCGCATTATTCCTACAGACTTGCAGCATTTCGATAGCAGAGAAACACTGAGGGTGTCCAGCCTGTGAACGACGGAGCCGAGCAGTTCAGCGGAGGCGGAGCAGTTGCTCACCGACGACGTAGTCGCCGAAGCCGATGGTGCTGAGTGTGATGAAGGCGTAGTAGAAGCTTTCTCCGTAGGTCCAGCGCTCCACGTAGCTGAAGAGCACCGGGGGCAGGATGAGAAAGAGCACGGTGCCCAGCACAAGGAAGGAGGCCACCAAGAAGACCTCCCTGGTTTGCTGAAGGATCATGGGAAAGCATGCAGCAGACTGTCATTAGTTAAGAGGCTTCTGGTCTCCATCCATCCACTATCAATACCCACTAGTCCACAGAAGGAGTGAGGTGGTCCTGAGTCTGTTCATCTACATTCGTGACACTCATTCGGTCACACACGCCCCACACGCAACACGCATCTTTGGACTGCAGGAGGCAAGCTGAGCAAAGCACGACAACATGCAAGCTGCACACAGACTGGGCTGCATTGAAACCCACGGGCCAGGAACTGAAACGCCTGTCCTGTACCACTCTCTGTGCCACCGTGCCACCCCTGCCCTGGTCTTCACGGTTCCAAAGGCTGAGTGGGAAGGCTGTGTTGTCTATGCGGGGGGTTGTGGTGGTGGAGCATACCTTCTGGGACCCCGCAGGGAGCACACCCCACTCGAGCCGCCCCAGGTACACACTCAGGCACTTGCTGAGCTGGTTGAGGAAGGCGAGGTTCAGTGGGATCCCGCACAGGGCGTAGAACACGCAGAACACCTGGCCGGACACTGTGCTGGGGGACAGGTTCCCGTACCCTGGAGGGCAACACAGCAGGTCACTGCAGACACCACACACACACACACACACACACACACACACACACACACACACACACACAAAACAGACTCCAACCTGAACTCCACAAGACGGCTTAAACTCACCAATGGTGGTGACAACTGTCCCGGCGAAGAAGAAGGAGCTGCTGAAGTCCCAGTTACTGGGGCTTGTAGAGTTTCCAGAGGGGTTGACACCTTTCTCCCAGGCCTGGAGGATCACCTGCCCATGGAGCAGAAGAAGGTGGAGGACTGTTACGCTTTAAAGCCCCCAGGTAACCTTAGGGCCCCACGCTAGGCTCAGAGTCTGACGCTCGAACATGACGGATGAAGAAGCTTCAGCAGATCAATGTGCGACGCATTTTCAAGTTCAGGCAGCGGCACGAGTGCAGCAGATAAGTGTCTCGCGATTTGGAAGGAAGAGGAAGGAGGAGGAACAAACTGGAACACTCAGCGGAGATCAGGTGAGAATCAAAGTCCCCTGAAAACACGAGTGTTATGTCATTACATCAATACAGCTATTGATCTGTTGTACTTAATAAAGCGGCGCCGACTTCCTCTGAATCCGGCCGCATAGCAACTATTTACCGTGGAAGTGTTATTACCGCTGCCGTGTTTACTTAACAGGCAAAGAGCTGGCAAAGTGTTGCTTCTACATCAGTTTCGTATGGAGAAAAAGGACTAATGTGTGTAAATTATGTTGGTGTCGATAAAAAAAAAGAAAAAAAATTATGAATATTATCAGATAACATCCCCGACTAACAGAATCGCTGACCCCCCCCCCCCCATTTTCTGTGCGATGAACCCTAAAGGAAGCGCCTGCGGACGGGATGTGAAAACATGGGGAATCCCGGCCGCTACCTTGACAAACGTCTCCAGAGCCGGACCGTCCAGGCAGCTGTAGTTCATCAGGAAGTGCAGTTTCTCCAGCTGGAAGTTCTGCCGGTTCTGGCTCTCCGCTTCGCGCTCCAGCATCTGGAAGACGGTGGCCCCTACCAGCAGGTACATGAAGTGGCCGAGGACGAGCAGCCCTGTCCAGCTCACCCTTGTGCCGCTCACCTGGAGTCGAGCCATGGACCCCGCAGCTGCGCTGGGTTCTCTTCGGGGCTGCGAGGCCCTCAGGGAGGCGACGGAACGAGCCAACTCAGGGGAACGGTCCACCTGCAAAGAACCGCCTTCCGCCGCCTTGACGTCGACACCCCTCGACGTCCTCAGATGTACCGAGAACCAGCCGCTGGGAGGAATTCCACCCCCAGGGGCTCCAAAGAATTTGTAATTTCCTCTGGGAACCCAAGAGCGCGTCCCAGTTCTTCAAGCATCGGCCTCGAGCGAAAGACGAGAACGAAGACAGCAGAAGGTCCGGCTCCCAGCAGCCAGTCTTCTCAGCAGCTGGAGGTGTCCAGGGAGAGGCCAGGAAATTGGCCCCCAGCATGGGCACACCTGGATCTGATTGGTCTGCGGCCACTTGACGTTGGACGGCCTCTACAGTTCCTCTGACAACGGGATCCGACACCCCCCCCCCCCTTGGCCCCACGAGGAGAAAGCCTGTACTCGGTGGCAAGAGAATATCAGTTAATATTTCACCAGGAAGCTGCCGGCAGCTAACATGCCCCGATTTCGGCGACAGCACGGTGGGGCACCATGGTGATGTTCCTTTAGAGCAGACGTTCTCTACGAGTCAACATTTCTCCAGCCCTCCGCCGAGCGGAGCGAAGAGCGGCTGCTGGGCCCGGCGGCCCGCAGAAACCCGCAGCTGGATGTTCCATTAGCCGCTCGGGACCGAGTCGAGCCGCGCTGACCCGTCCAACATCGAACTGCTTCAAAGCGCACCGTCCCGGGGGCAGAAAGCGCTCCTTGGCAGTGCAGCCGGCGAGCTGTGCAGTTCGTCCACCATTACAGGCTGGCTGCCTCCCAGCATCCCCCGAGTTACACCCGCAGCACAGGGAACAGGTCAAAAAGAGGAAAGCCAGATACAGACTGCGATGCAGCTGTTTTGCTTTTGGTTTTTGGTTGTCTGTCTTCACACAGGTCAGAATATATCACGTGGCTATTCTGTGCCTCTGCAAACCGCTGCAGATTTTTCTCTTTAGTTTTAAGCGGTTTTGTGGGTCGAGGCTCAAAAAATGTTTGCGGCCGAGCCGCATTCCTTAAGTGCTTAAAGATGTATATAACACAAAATATATATTCTGTGTATAACACAAAATAGAGTAGCTTCTGGAACATGGGAGATGCGCTGTTAACAGCTGTTCCCCTTCGACTCAAGGACCCGAGTTTGGATCCCACCTCCCGCTCTAGTGCCTTTGATCAAGATACTTAGACTGAACCAGCAGAGTAAAAAACAACCCTGCTGTGCAAATACACAAACAAACAAACAAATAAATAAATCCGCTTTGGCCGACACCGAGAGCTGCTCTGAAGGCACGGGTGCCGCGCGAGGAGTGAGACGACGCTGGGTTACGGGTTCGACTTCCGGGAGAGACAGAGGACCACACGGCACCCTAACTATCCAGCTGCAGAAATCAACTCTCCCCGGGCGGACAAACCGGTCATTTCGTGCATGGCTTCCCATCTTCTAGGTAAACGCAAGAGGATTCTGCTCCCGATGCAAATTCTTCTTCAGGGTCACCTTAAACTGCGGTAACCAAATTGAGAGGGAGCAATGCAAACTGAGCTTTGCCTCTCCTGACGGAGCAGAGTTGCCCACGGGAAGCGACATAGCGAAACAGTCCAGCAGCACCAGTTATCACTCGTCGACCTTCACGACTGCCACCGTCCAAACCCCGGGCGGCCTCTCGCGCACGATCCTCGCTGCCCGCCCGTCCTTGTCATTTTTGGGAGGCGGCGGTGTTTATGCTCTACAAAGTCCCACGAGGTCGTCACGACCCCCCCCCCCCCCAGGTGCTGCCAAAGCCGGTTGAGGGAAACCCGTACGAAACGGTACTTTTTCGCGCACAGTTCAGCAGGCTGCACTGCGCCATCTGCGCTCAGCTAACAGCTGCTCTCAGGATAGTTCAGCCAGGCCCACTAATGGACTCACTCACGGGGGTTATGTGCACACAAAACCTGTTTGTATTAGATAAAAATATATGTATTTCACAAGTGTAGTTTTTACACAATACACCGCCTGGAAGAAAAATGACTCATTCACTCTGTAAAAATGTTTTTTTTCCCTCTGTATCAGTGTGTCTTGGCCTTCCTCACTGACCAGTACTGCGTCAGAGGTTACACACTTGGCAGTACACCTTGTAACTGAAAGGTCCTTGGTTCAAATCCCAGCTCCCGCTCCAATACCGCTATGCGGGTAAGAGTATCCCGTCGGATAAACAGGTAATTACTGTAAACTTACACGTGTAACTCAGACTCCAGTAGGTAAATGTTAATAATAATGACACTGATCATTTTTTGGGCATGCAGACTTTGACCTCCAGCCACCAGGGGGCAGTGCCAAAGGAAACATTATTGTGCCCTTCTTCAGGTGTCACTCCCAGGTGTGTGGCACTGTGCTCGAGCAGTGACGGAGGGGATCCACCTTCCAGTATCTCCATCTTCAGAGAGCCTCGGCCCTGGGAGCGCTATGGCGGCACGACGTCAGAAGCTTTCATTCCTGCATTTGTCCTGAGAGACAGAAACACGCATGGCTGCAGTGAGACCAGAGGGCTGCGAACACAGACACCACCCGAGACAGGCCGTGCCAGTTTGCGTTTGCTCGCCATAAACGCGCGCAAGCGTGAGGCGGCCGGTGATGGCGGCTAATTCACAGCTTCCTCACTTCCACCCGCTTTTTAGGGCAAAGCTCAGTCTTGCGTGGCTCGCCGATCGATAACAGTCAGCCCTCCTGCACCGAGAGGGGGGGCAGGCTGCTGCAGTCCACTAATAACACCATCTGTTCCTGCCCCACACCTGCACACACACACCTGCACACACACACACACACACACACACACACACACACCCTGGCATAAGAACCTCAGGAGTGTTGTGATATGGCAGTTTGCGTGTTGTGTCAACAGCTCCCAAAGTACTTGTTGTAACGTGCTATCGGCACCACTAGCTGCTGTAAAACTCCATAACAAGGGGGAGTAATGAGGACTGAGCAGCATGCTGCCCCCCCCCACCCACCGGTGCCCCTCAATGCCCCCCAATGTCCCCTGGCGCCCCCTGGCTGACCATCGCATTCACTTCCTGCGGCGCAGCCCAAAAAGGGTGAAATTGTGGGTGAAACTGTCTCTGTTCTCCTCCCTTGCTTAAGAATTTTGCAAACAAGTGGCCTATTTGTTTAACCCAAACACGAGTCACTTGACTCGGGCTGCGGCCTGCGGGCAGGACCGGCGTCTCCCACCGTGAGCCCAGGCTGTGAGCCAGTCGAGTGTAGAGCGCGGTAAAGGGCCGTGCTGAAGCGATCAGGACCCCCATAAAGGGCCGCAGCCCAGGTCCCGAGACACCGGGTCACTGCGAGGCCCGGTAAACAGTGCGCAGAGCGCCGGCCAACCTGTTAGCACACGCGATGGGGAGCACGCTGGCTGAGATGAAATGCAGAGATTGAGAGGAGTGACGTGGGAGCCAAGTTCACCACAGTTGGGGGCCAAAATCAGCACGAGGTGGGGGAGGGGAGCTGTGCCAGAGGAGGCTGCAGCCACCGGGCTGAGGGCTGACAGCCGAGGGGGCTAAAGCCCCACTAGGAGGTGCTCTTGAGCCGACATTTACACCGCGTGTCATTTGCTCTCGGCTGCCTCTCGAAAGACCATCTGTGTTTATTTTGAAGATGCTGATCCATTTGCCTGATAGTCTGCTTTTATGTGAAACGGTAAATATATCTGAAGCACCGCCTGCACCAGGAATATATAATACACTCAGCATTTAGTGTGTTTAGTGCCTATAATAATTAAATACGCAGGAGACATTTAGGAAAGCAAGGCTTTAGTAACAACCAAATGTACTGTGAAGGAAACAGGTAGAATGAGAGATTAGTTTAAAGTGTGTGTGTGGAGGGAGCGGGTCCTACCGGTGCGGCTGAGCAGGCTGTGTCGAGCCCTGATGAAGGCCAGGATGTCTGCGTCCGTCTGCTGGTCCCCAGTCAGTGGGATCGAGGAGGACGAGGAAGAAGTGGAGACAGACAGGTCTCTGGATACACAAGCAGGCCCAGGAACAGGGCGGGAGCAGAACGACACCATCAGACGCGCACAGTAACACACGTTGTCCCAGAAAAAAAATACTTTGCTTTGACACAAGTGGAACGCACAAACTCCACACGCAGCGAGACACATTCGAACTGTCATCCCACGTACGACACGGGAGCTTTGAGGCAGCGGCTCCATCTGAAACCTTGCGAGAGCTTCCTTCTTCCTCCTGAATTAGGTTTTAGACCAGAAAACGAGCTGCTTCTTGCCTCTACAAACACACTCTGCTCCGTGATACCCGCGGACTGGGGGGGGGGTGTTTGAAGATCACGCAGAAGCAAAGTCTCCTGAGAGGAACTTTAAAGATTCACAGACCTTCTACAGCACTGTGAAGAAGCTCAAGCTGCTCTTGGTGTAAAGCCTTCATGTCTCTGAGTGTTAGAGCTTTTTCATCCAGGGCTGCGCTATTTTAAACATTTTAAAACAGTTTCCCTTTAAACTGCAGCTGTATTCAGACCTCTGTGCTCAGTCTCCTGCTTCTCTGAGCAAACACCCGACTGAGGGATTATTTTAAGAAATGATGAAGAATGGTGCTGCTTTATTGACAGGTTGTCTTCTGCATGAGCCTACTGAGGTGCGCACACACGCGCACGCACACACACACACACACACACACACACACACACACACACACACACACACAGTAGCTGGGGAGAGGTGGGTAAGGGTAGGGTGGTATGTTATTTTTCTTTAAGACAGAAGTCCTTCCTTTCACGTACATTTCTGACCCCCAGTGCTGGTGGTCCTCTTTACCTCAGCTCAGGCAGCTGGATGGGGCCTCGGCCATCTGGCTCGTCCCTGGTGACAGCAGGATGGCTGGACGTGATGCTCCTGGATGATTAGTTGTGGTCAAGGACAATATGGGAAAGGTGCAGATATCACGACAGTCGCCCACTCAAATCTACATACAGGTGTGCAAAGCGGAGACCCACCTTGGGTCCTGACCTGGGGGGGCGGTGTTCTCGGTTTCTGTCCTTGGTGCAAGTCCGTGGCCAGCGCTGCTCGAACCCAGAACACAGGAGAGAATGATGTTACTCCCAGCAGAAGAGAGGAAAACTTAGGGTAAGATCAACCACACACACACACACACAGAAGATCTTTTTCTCCAGCTTCCTCCCTTCACCAATGTTCCTGCCCATGACACTGACAGTCTGCAGCCTCTAGAGGGCGCTACTGCTCTGAGTTTGCATCTTTCACAGGTAACTTGCAGCAGGCAGTTCACTCCAGGTGCGATAGGCTGTAATAAACACAGCTCTCAGTCCTGTTCTCATGTCCACTCCCAAAGTGGGACAGGTGGCCCCTCAGCATAGGAGATGAGCAAGATCCTCTCTTCTCCAAGAGAGAAACAAACCGGTCTCACTGCCGACCTCCCGTCTACTGTCTACGACTGGTCTAACCCCTGACGACACCAGGCGAGAACCGCAGTGCAGCAGGCGTGGCGGCCAGGTTGGACTGCGACGTTTGGATCCCCGGATGCGAATTTCCTGAGGAGTGAAATGAGCCAATGCTTGCTGGCCCGCTGTCACTTGGACGCCCCCGACGGAACGGCAGAACTGCACCGTTAGCAGTTGGATGGAGAGAACAACCCTGGGCCGCTTGGATTGCTTCACAAACAAAAAACACCATCAGCCTCCACTGAGCTGATGGTGTGCAGAGGTGCTGGTGCGTCTGTCCGGCAGGACTCACCGGGTGGGGCGCGGTGCTGCCGGCTGCCAGCTGCTCCCTGGTACGCTTTGACCCGTGGCTCCGACCTTTGACTTCGGTTTCTGGTGAAAGGGGAAGGTGGACCTAAGTTCTGGGATTGAAGAGGAGCTGCTCTAGGAGCCCTTCTCTCCTGAAGACAGCTGTGGTTGTGGGTAACCTGCCAGAGCCCCTGCATCCCCCCGTTTACTACAGCAGGACCTCCAGCAGCTTTTGAAAAAGACCCGAACTGACAGCCTTCCCATTCTGAAAGCCCAGCAGGTGGCATAGCGGTTTACAGTGCTTCCAGCTGTCCTGTACTCAAGGCCCCCTGTTCAAATCCCACCTCCTGCTGTAGTACCTTGGAGCGAGGTACTTGCCCTAAATCGCTGTGCTAAAAATGATACATGTACTAAACGGGTAGATCAGTGTTAAGTTGCTTTGGAGAAAAAGCATCATATAAAGAAATAAAATAAGAATGTCCTATTGTGGAATGTGCAGCGACGGAGGAAATCGACACGCTTGCGTAACGTCTGCAAAATGTGTGCAGCAGCTGATCGAAACGGAGCTGTGCAGACCCTCGGGACCTTGAGGAACACAACGTGGCCACCGACGCTCCTGCAAGGGTCTGCAGTCACCGCTTCACATGATCTCGCGGTCCTGCCAACGGATGCGTGACTCCTCCGCCGTACCACAGTGGCACCCGGGCACAAGGAGTCGCTGGCTGGACCGAACAGATGCGTCCTCCTGGTAAATTCCACTGTTCTCTGTGCTGCTTTCCAGCAAACATTTAAAACTGAATCACCCAGAAAAACAGGAAATCAAAGCGAAAACCCTCTGCTTTTCAGCTCAACGATGGACCTTCAGCCCCCAACAGCCTCAGAGGGACACAGTGGAGGACAGGATCACAGCCCACGGCAGGTGGATCGGAACGCCGACCACGCTAAACTGTAGGCGACCTGGATGGGAGTCTCAGGCCTTGGTTTAGTGGCCCCCTGCAGCCCATCCACCTTTGATGGCCTCCTGCAAAATCTGTTTCCTCCATTTACTGGCTTTATTACTCCAGAACGGCTGCATTTCCAGGCCCCTAAAACTGAATCGCGCTGATTTGAGCAGCTCGGGACTACGTATGGTCCCGGGGAGCGATCACACACCTAACTGTTTTAAAATGTTTAAATTCGTGCGTTGCCACGACAATACAGCCTCATAAAGGACGGAGCCAGATCCGTGCGTGTCCTCAGTGTTTAGAGAAGCCGAGCCGGTGACCCAGAGCAGACGTGGGCCAGGAGCCAAGGCACGCGCAGCCCGGTCCTGTTCATCAATCACTTCTCCTGGGATGAAGGGCACTTGCGGAGGGCGCTGGACAGTCTCCATTAACCTGCTCCGGTCGGCCGGGGGGACGGCGACTCGTAAACTAGGATGGCAATAAATTGCCAGGCACCGAGCCCTGTGTGTTTCAACAGCTTGTGCACCCATTGCGCAGACAGTCTGCACAGGTGATCGAACCAAAGTGCACCAGCAGCCCAGTTTTCATTTATTGGTCAAACCAACAAAGCAGACTTACATCACTCCCCCCTCCAGCTTCTCTGCATTTGCATTTTCAGGGTTTTACTTGCTTTCTCAATTCATACGAGTCTGATTTGGTTACACCCTGCAGGAGGCTTCCCATTTAAATACAGCTACTGAAAGCGATATGAAAAAGGCGCTCTGAACGTGTGGACCAGCGCACGAGTGGAGCGGGAGGAAACCAACATGCCTTTCAGGGCCATGGTGAGGTGAGGCAGTAAAGAGGAGGGTTGCGGGCTGTGTACGGGTCGCAGAAGCTCATTTATTACCGAATGCTACGGGTTCAAGTTCCAGTGTAGTCGAGCCCCTTGTGGGCAGCAGGTAGTGTATTTGTTAAAGCTTTATGCAGGTTCGAATCCCACCGCCTACTGTAGTTACCTTGATCATGGTACGGTACCTACCCTGAACCGATACAGTAAAAATGACTCAGCTGTACAAATGTGTAGATCACTGTAAACAGCTTCATAATAAATGTGTGCTGCCAGTACCTGCAAACGCTCCTCTTCTCGGTCCCACCATTCTTTGAAGTCCCTCTGCAGCTTGACCTTGGCCCTCTCCAACAGCAGCTGCAGGTGTTCGATCTCCGTCCTCAACCCTTTCAGGCGGCCGAAGGTGTTCTTGTAGCTGAGGGGAAGAACGAGGCTGGTCTGATCCCACTGGGCACACACAGGATTGTACAAAATCCACAGCTACACAAACCTCTTCTTCTCCTCTTCGATCTGCTCACAAAGCCTCTCCTCCACTGGGTCCAGCTCCTCCATTGTGACAGGACCCCCAACGACACCTGAAGGGAGCAGAGGGGCAAAATTTCATTCATAAACCTTTGTGTGTGCGCGCACGCGTGTGTGTGCGTGTCCGGAACCCCAGCAAGAGAACAACCCCTCTCCTCTAATGAAGATGTCGTTGTGACGAAGCTTCTGCAAGCGCGGTGGTGTGTGTCTGTCCCGAGTTTAAAGTCCGTTCGCTCGCACCACATTATTCAGTTTTACATAAAGATAGTAGACAATAATAACTGTAAAAAAGTCAAGAACTGCTGCTGACGCCTTTGACGTGAGTTGGGCCGGCGCGGCGGGGCCCGGAGTCGCACGTGTGCTGAGCTTTGCCCACAGCGGGAGCCTGGTGCTCCTGTAACCCGATCGGTTTGCGGACGCTCCTGGCGCAGCGCGAACCGCCGTCGAGGTCACCGAAAGAATCCCACCATTCCTCAGTGAGTTGGGGGACACCACTGGGTCTCCGCTGATGTCTCCTGGGAGGAATGTTAAGTAGGGTGCGAACAATATGTGCGAATAAACACTGGATTCTGCACTGCGGGATGACACATTGCACTGTTAAAGGCTCTTCCCACTGTTTCTTCCAGCTCGGGGCAGGAAGCTCCGCTGGGGTCCGATTATCAGCGTAGCATCGGCATGGCGAACACCTACATCGTGAAGAAAGCGTGTCACTGGCAGTGAGCGGGGACAGCGGTCCGTGTCAGGTTCGCCATGCATCGGGGCCACCGTCCACACAGGCTGCACCGCCTCCTCAGTCCTCCCCCCATGTTGTTGTTTCCGCAATAAAAATATTATGGTTGCTGTCAAGCGTTGCGGCCCCCAGTGCCTGTGGTTATACTCCCAGCAGGTTCAGAGGCCCACGGATGTCGGATAGAGCGTGCAGGCTGCTGGGACACGGGGACGGTGGCCGGCGAGAAACGTGTTGATGACATATGACGTGTGCTCACGCTCGCTGCCTGTTCACCATGACAACACGGCGGTTCAGGCCAGTCGAAGCGTGGCGCCGCTCCCCTACAGTACGTTAAAAGGGACAGATGGGCACGGAGTGACACGAACAGCACGTCCTGTGTCAGCGGCGTCACGCCTCTGAGTCAGTCGCTGGGGGTCGCCTGCATGGGGGCCGCGTGAAGACTGCTTTTTTGCTTCCTGTATTTCAGAAGGACTGCAAACAAATTAAACACAGATGTCATGAAATAATGTCTGCGGGACAAGGGGTTGAAACATCAAATCCACTGTCCCTGCTCTGCTCCATTCGCCCTGTTCCAGTCCGATTCCTCGGTTCGCACCTACCTCATAAAACACTTGAGCGCTAAAGACACGGGATCATAAATGGTGGTGTCAGTCGGGACAGTTGCTGTAAAATGGAATCCTGGAGGGGGATTTCTTACAGCTACGTTTCGGGGAAAAGACCAATGCTGTATGCTGTTGTTTCAGGATCACGTGTCTACCTGAACAGCACACGATGAACCGACTCAACCGACTACCCGCGACCTGCCACTAACCCCCTCTACCACTCACTAACTACAGTTAACCCCTGACCACCTGCCGGTAACCACTTTTACCGCTCACCTCCCATCACTGGTTACCTCTAGCAACCGCAACCCCCCCCCCATTCCCAGATCTACCCAGTGCTACAAACCAGCAGCCAACCCCACTTACCATAGGCTGCTCTTTTCATCCTCCTCTGCTCAAGCTGCTTCTTCAGCTCATCTGAGAGTAGGGAAAAGAGGGAAAGGAGGAGGGAGAGACTGAAAACAAAGATCACAGAGAGCTGCATCAGCACAGCTGCCATTAGGAACGATCATTTCACACAAGTCCTGCTTTACTACGCTGCCAGGAGGACCATCCGTTTCCAGCTGCCTTTGCTCTTTAACCCCTTTTCACCTAGAAAGATGAGAATGGCACAAACATTCACAATAATAAAGGCAAAAAAACAGAGGAAGATGGGAACAGGCGTGTTAGGAAGTTGATATATGGTGACTCCAATTCATTTACCATTAAAGACAACCAATCCAGCTCACAATATTTAAGAGGAACGGAGAACTCGTGTGCTAATGAGTTTCTCCACAGAGCAGCAGGAGGACAGCAGGGCTTCTGTCCCCGGTGTCGCACATAAACACGGCCAGAGCGTAGGGGGAAAAAAAAAAAATCAGAACTGGAGTTTTATCAAAGATTGTGGGGCGGCTGCCTGGGGAATCGGCATAATCCGAAAGTGAAACGCTTTGACAGTCCTTATGAAAAAGGGGCGAGAGGGAGGAAATCGGGCCTGGCTCTGGTTTCAGGTGGGTCGGCAGGAGAGCAGGGGGTTCAGCACCGTGTTGGTGGCGGAGGGACGGGGCAACATACGAACGAGTCATTTGCCCCAGTCTCTTTTTTTCTGCCCCCCTCTCTCGGACAACGGCAGGAAGACGATGGGAGGAATTAGGACAAAATGCTTTGTTAACCAAGAGGATGAGTTTGGAGGAGGTGGGTCTTGGGTAAAAAGAAAGGACCTTGGGAGAACAGATGAAGAAGTGGCAGATGGGAAATGAGAAAGACAGGAAGACCTGCAGATGCTGAGTGGTTAATATATCTCCCCTTGCTCAAAGAGGGCAAGAGGTCAACAAAGAGACATCATGGGAAATCAATTCTTAGAGGGGGTGGGAGGTGAAGGGGTGGGGGACAGGGCTGTGAGCACACGCTCAGCACTGGGAGGACTTTCACTTAGGGGATCAACGAGAGACCCCTGGTGTGCCGTAACACATCTCCATGCCTGTAAGTCACGATCCCGTCTTCCGATCCCTCTCCAGGCCGTGAGTCTGCGATGGGGCGACGCGGATTTGGAGCCGCTCTTCTGACCCAGTTCTGTCAAAGGCAATCTCAACATCCTTGGTGAACTGGAGCCCCCTCAGCTGAGCCATCAGTGTGAAAAACAAACCCTGAGTAGGCAGGTGTTGGCGGCAGGAACAACTGATACACCACTAGGCGACATCTCTACCGTAGAGACTGTGGTTCTGCCTGAGTCCAGTCATATAAGTCACCTGGTGAGCGTGGATATGGTCCCATGTGGGGTTACATGATCTCCAAAAATGATTTCAGTTCAGGAGTGTGTAGGAGAAGGTTACTGGGGTCAGTGTAAAAAAAAAAAAAAAAAACAGTACAGAAGGTCTGTCTTTAAAAATACTCAAACACAAACACTGGCATCTGAGCATATACCACAGGCGCGCACACACACACACACACACACACACAAACACACGGCTGGTTGACCAGGTCCAGATGTGTCCCAAACTAACATGATGACTTAGTGTAAGGCAATATGGCATTTGAAGCATCTACAGTAAAAAGTAGTATTTTAAATCCTTCAAAACCTCCCTGCTTCATGGCTGTAATTTAGTTACAGAAAGCATCTTTGTACCTTTATTTTTAGCTCCCTATCAGGGTGCAGGAACACATATTTGTAAGTCTTTTTACTCAAGTATAAGTACTTTTGCTGCTGTGTATTTCTTGTCTGACAGTGATCCCACAGTGGATCATTGTTATCATCCCACAGGGAGAAATATAAAACCAGTGTGTGATGAGATCAGGTCCCCCCAACCCCCGAGGGGACAGAGTGCTCCTGATGCCACCTGGGATAAGGCCCGGCGAGGGGTCACAGGCACACCGTATCCTCAGGATCTCCTACCCGCATCACCTGGTGCCAGAGATGGACATGCATGGCCCGACCTGCACTTATTGCTCAGAGTTCACAGATCCTGCTACTACAAGGCTGTGAAGAAAAAAATAATAATATTGCTTATTAAATTAACAGAAAACAGCAAATGGGACATGCTGATCTCTTTCCTTCTCATGTTACTGATGGAACAAATGAACATGTCCGGTATTCCTAGAACTGGGCCTATGTGAGACTTGAACTTTTTATGGTGACAAGACTATTTCCCGAACCATCTCTGGCAGTGTTTCTTTTGGCTGCGTGAGAGCAGATGTGTGCAGGTGGGAACAGGTGTGTGCAGCCTCTGGTCAAAAGGTCCGCGACCGTCTGAAAATCAGGGCCGAGGTGAGCAGCGAATAAGAGCACGCAGATGTGGCTTTGGCTGTGCGTCCTGCATCTGTAGGCTCCTAAGAGATAAGGGCAGTTCTTCAGCTTGTCAGTTCAGACCATGTTTCTCACCTCCATTGAGAACATAGTTTTGGATCAGTCTACATGTGAGCTCTAAACCTAAAGCCATGTTTTCTCAGGCCACCGCCTGTTTGTCCTTGCGGGCTGGGCTGTCAGTGCCTCATCCTGCTTTGGCTTTCTGCATAAACACTGAAGTGGCCAGTAACCCTTCACTGGGATAGATGTCTCTCTAAGCATTATAGCATGTGAGGGTCTTCCAGAAGCGGCTTTCTATTCTGCCAATAACAGGTACCCATGCTATTTGGTTGAGCCTTTGGGTAGGGTAACCTTCAGGCCTCAGGCAAAAACCTGAGGAACCCAGAAAGGACAACTAGAGTTGGCCTCTTTATAACAGGTACTTAGCAGCCAGGTGCGCGCACTGTAGTCAGGCCCGTGTTCCCGGCTTCTCCTAGTCACGACGGAGAAGAAATGCAGTTAGAGGAGGAGGCGGGTGAAAGGAAGAAAATTGCTCTCTGAGAAGCACGTAGTTGGAGTCAAAGTCTGCTTTGTTCCAGAGCGCCAGGGTTTATCGGTGGGTCACTCTGCTTATATAACACACATCTGTTTATGTGTGTTTGTTCTCACCTTTCCACCCTTGTTGGACCCAAAGGCTCTTTGTATCTCTAAGTTAACATTTCCTACCTGGAAGTCTCCACTAATCCCTGAGGTCTGGGTGACTGACCACACGGACCCATGTTAGGACGCTGTTTGTGCGTCTGTGTTCCACGAGCGCCTTTATTGGCACACTGGCACGTAGTGAGGATCACAAACCCAAGCAGTCATCAGAAAACCAACAGAAATCTGTCTTCAACTATGGTGAGTGACTCAACTTCCCTCAGACCTCAGGGTGCAAGTCCACACACTTCTCTCCCAAAGCCTCCCCAACGATACGGTGAGATGATCACGTTACAGCGCTCGAGCGCATACTTGGCCTGTTTATTTGGAGACGGCGCTGGAGCTGAAACTCAGCTGTGAGACTAAAGCGACATTTCAATTTCCAGCACATATTTCAAACACAACGGTCCAAACTGAACATCAGAGGCAGTCAGAGAACAGTAAACAAGGGGGGAAGCCAAAGAGTGATAGATATGTATACAGACATACATCCAAAACCACTCTGGATCCCTTCTACCATATTCCTGCCATGAACTCAGAGGTTTTTCAAACCTTTGGCCACATACGCATGCACGCACCTTGGTCCTGAGAAGCCTCGCTTTTAAATCCTCGCAGGGTGCGAGTTTGCACGCAGCGCGAGTCCTGCCCTGAAAAGACAAAAACAACAGCAACGCTCTGGCTAATTTTACACCGACTGCTTCTCTCCAGCTCCTGTGAAATTTTTAAGTCTCTGGGAATTGCTTCCTCTGAAAAACGAAACGAGCAGAAAAGGAATGGGCCAAATGAGAACCAGATTCATCAGTGCCGTGAATTAATAATTTCATACACATGGGCGGGAAAGCTAGGCCAAACCAGCAAACATGAGCTTCTACGCAAACTGCTTCAAGGATACTCAAGTGGATAATATAAGACACACTTATCTTTGCCAGAATCTGCTCTGCACCAATAAATGAGTTTCTTCTCATGGAGGGGGCTAGACAACGGTGCAGAGCATGACGGGATGCCGCTGGAGCTTCACACCACCGCAACACACACGGGCCTTCACTGGGGACTGTCTGCTTACATTTCTGCTCTCGTTACGTCCGCTTTGTGCTCCTTGATATTTCTGCAGCCGTCCACTGGTGTCACGTATGTCAGCAATAACGGTGGAACCGGACTAAGTGGCTGCATTTCGAGAACCGGGCGTCTACGCGTCTCCATCGGCTCGTGCGAAGCCATCGTCTTCTCTGAGTTACATGCTGCTTTGGGCAAAAGTGTCTGCTGAACGAATACATGGAATGTAAACGTACGGTGGGGTTAGCATGGACAAACGTAGAAGTGGATGGTCTGAAGAGCGGTGGATTAGAGGAAAAGAAGGCCTCGAGTGCAACAGTTCCTCCTGAATGGTTTTACACCTGCGCTGTGTATTAACCGACCTGCTCCGGGCTGGACGCAGCAGTCACCGCTCACAATGAGGAGCTTTAGATGTCCTACGTGAAGCAGCCACCGCAGTGGCAGTGTGTGATGTGCTGTCGTGGCTGAAATCTAAGCTTTAAGAGACGTGGCCTTCAGGGTGTGGGTTAGGTGGGGGGGTGGGGGTTTGTCTTGAACCATTGCTTCATGTGAGCCACTAGACAACTGCAGCGTTATGAGGAAATTCAACTCTGAAACAGCTCTGCCTGCCTCCCCCTTCAATCTTGGCAGTAGTTCATCTATGCTAATTTGTAGAGTCACATGTTGCTAAGAGAAGCGTCTTTGTGAAGTCATTCCATGTGGAGCTGGCAAGCCGCACTTTCCAAGTAAATTAATAACAATAACAGTCATGTTAATAACCCCTGAAGAGTTTCATTTCGGGGGCTGAGAAGGGCTTCTAGGACTGGGAAGTGTGGCTATGGGACTCATAGGGAATAACATGGTTGCTTCTTATAAATGCTCACTCCTGTTAACTGCTAACTGCTTGTTGCTAATGCTAACATCTAACGCGAACAACTGGGCACGAAAGAAGGGTCCTGCACGTCTCCCATCCGTCAAGTGTTTACAACCAACATATCAGCGCCTGCAGGAACAGAGGGACAACAGGAAGCAGGCCGCCTCTGCACCTTGTTAAAGTACCCATGAACTGTAGGTTCCAGCCCCTCTTCCTCCCTACGGCAACGCCGGTGGCCGCCACCCAGACGAGCTCCCGCTCCAGGCTAACGGGTAGCGACTCAAGGCTGTGGACGGACATCGAAGAGGTTAACAGATGTTACACGGGACACAGAGCCATAAATCCCACCACATCTGGAAAGAAGATCAGACCCGCTCGTCACGATAGCCTCGCGTCCGTAATTCTGCAGAGCCTATACATCACAGGCCCTCTGACAAATATACCTGTCCCACCACTTTTGAAAGAGATTTGGAACGCGTGCTGTCCAACTGGATTGAATTCCGAGGCCCTGTGACCGCCAAGAACAATACTGCCGCCAGGGATTGTGGGAGTGTTGAGAGGGGTGCACAGTTGGGGTCTGTGACACTGTCTATTTGCGCTCGCCCAGGAGCCTGCATTTTTTAATCTTCCCTTTCTAGAAACCGGACTTATGAGCCTTAAGCGAGGTTGCGGCACAAACGCGCCGGGATCTCCTCAGGAAACCAAAAGTAAAGTCAGGTTGCGTCGACTAACACAAACGATGGCGCTTGGCTGAGAAACACACCGCCTCGGGCCGTGCTGCTCCTGTCAGCCATGTCTCTGTCCACAGGGTCCCGCTTTACTGTGCTCGTGAACATATTCCAACACGCATGGGAAGAGCATCTCGCACCATTACGCTGAAGTTCCGTGCTTCCAGCCCCTGCTGGTGTTTCTCATTATCTCCGGTGGTCACTGTCCATTTGTCATGTGGACAGCTCGCTGCGGTGCCAAGAAGGGAGAAGCACGGCCCTTTTTCACAACGTCCTCTTAGTGCCTGCGGCTGAGACACCAAGCCGATGCGCCAGTGCAACCGATCCGACGTTCTCACCTGCTTTGATCTCCAAAAAATGTATTTCCCTCTACCGTTCTACATGTGGTATGAGCTTGTTTGCATGAAGAGAAGCAGTGGGCACAGCGCTGAACAGCATTACAAACGGGCAGAAGCCTTGACGCTGCGTGGTGTGCAAATCTCCAGTAGGCATGACTTTTCCACCAGAGTTGTGGCCAGGTACAGACAAGAGGCAGAGCTCTGTTTTTCCACCTAATCCCAGACCCATGTGCAGGAGGACATGGCACATATTTCCCAGATGTTTTGTGACATCGCAGCTAATGTGCCCTTAATGTAATGCTAATCCTAACTGACTTCTGGAAAAGAAACAGAAACTCCATTTCCTCTGCCTCTCTGACTCCATCTCTTTGGATACAGGGGCCTGTTACACAGGTAGGTGGGTGAGAGGTCGTAAGTTCAAACTACGGAAGGCAAAGCTCAAGCTGTGCAAATGGATTACATCACACCTCTGCCGAATGCCCTCGGTTCTGTCGGGACACAGCGGCTCGCTGGGCCGCCTGGGGTTTCCAGCAGGGGAGCCTGAGCGGGAATCTACGTCCACCATGTGGTGAACCATAAAGCCAGGAGGAGGCTGCGGGGAGAGGCATTTCCTGCCTCAACCGGGGGAAATCGTGTTGCGTTGCGCTGTCTCGATCGATAATGTCACGGTGCGAGGAGGGGGGGTCTTGCGCAGCTCACCCACAAATAGACTTGTTTCATCAAATTGCTGCAATGAATTTGATGTTTGTCCAGCGTGGCGGGGAGGTTTTACAGCCGTCCGCGGCTTTCGAACCGGCGGATGGCAGGGATAAGACTTAAGCCAACGTAGCGTGAAAATTGGGAGTTAAAAAATGAATTTTAAAATAAACAATAACTCATCCTTTATCAGTAACTGCTTGCCATAGCATTGCAGAGCCTACTCCCAAAGCAGAATACCGGTCCTTTGCTGGGAATCACTCACACGCTAAGGGCAATTTTGCACCACCATTCCACGTGAAACAGGCGTCAGGACTGTGAGAGGAAACTGGGACACCTGGAGGAACCCATGTGAACACAGGAAAAACATACAAACTCCACACGGACTGAGCCAGATTCAAAACCCACAGCCACCATGCTGCCCACAATTAAATATGTAACAGACATTCTGTGGGTTCACAACATTATTGAGGCTTAGAAACATTTTTTTCTAGTCATCTATTCACACTGCATGTTTTAAGTTGCTTTGGAGAAAAGCATCAGTGAAATGAACAAATACAGAGCAGGCAGCTGGATGGAGGAAAAACGCTCACCCACCTTACAAAGGAACGCATCCCAGAAGAACCCTTCAAAAGGTGAATTTTCATAACCCAAAGATTTTACCCACCAGTACTTTCACTGGTAAAAATGGTTTTGTCCCTGAGCCTCCAGTCTTCTGGGCTGTGAGGGTCAACACAGGATTGATGCGCAGTGTTGTACTGCTCTGCTGTATAGGTGGGCCAATGATTTGTAGGGAATATAGTCATTCACCTTGGATAAACGTACGGCATAATAATCAGTGTAAGACAAAAACATGTGATAAATGAATAAATGCAAATGTCTTGTGCTGCTCAGGTGTAGAGAGGCCAGCAAAATTCAAATTCAGTCCTTGTAAATGCAAAGAAAAGCCTCTTAAGTCAAATTGGGTACATTTAAAGAAAGTTGTTGTAAAGTCAAATTGCTGTCTTGGGGGACAACTGCAGTGGATGAGCAAATGTTCAGTTTCTCCTGTTAGTGTTCATCTGAAATAATAAGTGAAGGTATGCAGGAAGGACCGGCAGAAGAACGAGAGAAGCGGCAGATTGGGCGGTTGGTGTCACACAGACCCGAACGAACGGCCACTGTTGCTGCAAACAGCATTAATAGACACGGGTGCCGAGTGCGATGGTAATAAGCAACGCCAGCAGTTCAATAGACAACATAGAGAAGAAGGGAAGAACCACGGGAACAATTACAGAGAAGGGCTTGGTAGATCACAGGGTGCTGAGAACATTACGGATAATTCTGTTTACAGAAGCCGCGTAAACAGGCGAAACGGTAACGTGGAAATAATGGCACTCGGAAAAACGTGAGGAGAGGGCGAGTGGCTTCACCTTCTCCTGTCCTGCTGTCACCACACTGAAGCGTGAGGGTTAGAGCCTGCGCTGGAAGAAACCACCTCCTCTTGAGTTCATACAGCAAAAATTAACCCTCCGTATAAATGGTTAAACAATTATACCTAGTTTAACCCTAAGTGCCTCCTGGGAAAAGAGTGAGCTAAATAACTGACTGAAAACTGCACCTCCACTGTGTTGCCACAAAAGAGGCCTAAGGCCACATTACAGAGAAGCCGGCACCTAAGACACTCCAGCACGGGTCAAACACAGAAAGACTTGGCGACACCTTCAGAAGCTGATTTTGCACCTCTAGAAAAGGTACAGCGTGGTTACCTGTGTGCCCTCCTTGGTGAACTGAAGATGAAGCCACCATGAGTGACACACACAGGGTAAACCATGGAGTGATGTTTACCTCCCGCCCCGACCAGACCGTGAACTGCTGCTCCCACCGGACCCCTCTTTACCGCTTCTCGCACCGGGAACCCCAGCTGTTGCCGTGCAGCAATGCGCTCTGTTCTGTGAGAACCTATACCTGTCTGAGACACTGCACAGCGAGTCCTGGAACGTGCTGACAGAGTACCTATAAAACCGTAGGATCTGGGGCCAGTAAAGCCTAGATATGAGGCCAGATGGGCCAGGCCAGAAACAGAACCCTGACTTGCACCTCCAGCCCTGGTCCCGGAAGGGCTTCGGAATGTGCTGAGCGACAGCAGATCCAGCTAGGGGTGCAGGGGCAGGGCTCTGGGATTTGAAGAATGGCCAATAAAGATGACAGATGCGACAGGAGGCCTGTTCTCTATTTGGACGAGGTGACGGTGGCAGTGAGGAAACGCAGGCCAAGAGCAACGCACTCTGTCTCGAAGACTTTGAGCGGGAGAGCAGCGTACCTGTTTATTGAGAGCGCGGGACACTGTCACGCTCAGCATAAACACGGGGTACCTCGTGCAGGCGGCACATAAAACCTGAGGCCACAGAGCACAATGGCTCTGGAATGTGAGCTCCAAAAGATGACAGCTTGGTCAAGATGACCGGTGGCTCGAGAAGTGCTCACGTTAAGGTGTAAAAGACGAAATCACCTGGTGGCGTTCGGCTGTCGGCTACGGGCAACAACTCTTAGAAAGGGAGGTATGCAACCCCATTGCTCTCACAACTCATCTGCAGAAGTGAGATGATGTACAGAATGCAAGTCTCTCTGGGAAAGGGTTTCTCCTGAGTAAAGGAAATGAGATATGCAAATGACTGTGAGGAGTAGCGCAAAGTATCTAGTCACTGAATGTGCGTCGCTTTCTGGAAAAAATTATCTACAAAAAATGTAAATGTAGCTGAGGGGTGCGATGACTTTTTGCAGCGGGTGGCTGTTCAGCTTGAAGATGGGCTGCAATGCAGTCCGTGAGCTGTGGGAGTGTTCTCAGCAGGGTCGATGGGGCTACTCACTGACTCTGCTCCGGGACCTGTTGACCTGCTCGCCCAGCGCCTTAGCTTCAGCGAACCTGCAGTGGGCAGTGGAAAATTTTGGTGAAGCCATAACCTGCAGTAATGAAGACAACCAGGGGCAGTACAAGAAAGAGAGCAAAGAGTGATGAACTTTAACCAGATCCATTAACAAGATCTCATACCTCCCACCTGCCCTGATAAGCATTTCAGTCATTTTTTGTTATATATCGATTTTTTTCACTTGTTTAGAACATTTCTAAGTCTTCTTACGCAAATCCCATCTATAAACATCCAGACTGCAGCCTCAAAGTCATCTCATGAAGAAAGCTAACCTAGTGGGAAACATACTATTTACAGTTAAACACATTCTGTAGCCCATTTTGACCTGTGAGGAGTCTGGTCAAAGGGATTCAAACCAAGCTAATGCCCCTGTGGCCACCAACCTCTGTCTGAGAAGCGCTTTGTTATCCTCAATCGTCACGTTGTCGTCACGGTCCCTCCGGAAGATGTCGAAGGCCTCCTGCCGACCCACGGAGAGCACCGGCCCTGAGGATGGGAAACACGGCAGGGGATCAAACACGTAGTGGATCCGTCGCTGCTTTTCAACGCGCGCAAACACCAGTCTGGTGCACTGCTGAGAAAACAAACGCCACCACTGTTTACAAACCTACAACCTCCAACCGTTCCATGACACTCAAAAGAGGAACGTACAGGTCCACAATAACCATTTAAAACAGCTTTTCACGGTGTCAGTAGCAAAGCCTGTTTAAAGTGTGGCCCAGCAGGGAGAAACAGAGTGTGAGTTTGAAAGCATAGCTTCTGTTTATGCCACAGGCTTCCACAGGTAGCAAATCACAACATGAACACCACAACTCGTAAACAAGCAGAGCTGCCGTTTTGGCAAGCAATGGGACGCACGTGCTAACTTCAGTGGTTAGAAAAACCATCGTTCCAGAAAGCCGGAGCGGAAGACACTGCACCGGGCGCCCCCGCTGTAAACAACACGCAGGGTTATTGACAGATACTCACATATCAACCCAGTCCAACCAACCTCCATTTGTTGCTGACCGGGCAACACAGCACACATTATAACCTGCTCATCCAAGCTTCATATGTCAACGTGCAACCCAACACCTTCATTTGTCGTTTTCAGAACATGAGGGCCGATACATGGAGTCTGTCTAACTTAATCCTGAGTGGTCACAAGCGACAGACAGTGGAACCCCCATCCAATGTTCGCTGCGGGCCCCCAACGATGCTTAGTGGGGACGGTATTTCCCCAAAGAGGTGGGGTTTATCAGCTTCCTCTGTTCCTCCCACTCTTCCCTGGGACTTGGGCACGAAATTTGGACATAATTTACCATCAAAATAAAGACGAGCACCTTGCTGAAATACACCCAAAATGTTACGATCGAAAAAAAATGGAAATTTAGGCATTATGCCTAAAGTCAGAATTGCTGAGTAATCATTCGCTCCACTGGCTCGATGGGCAACCAGTTACTGACGGCGAGTGGAGTGCAAATGAAGGAAAGCGCTTAACAGAGCTAAACACTTTGAGCAATGGTTGTCTTGGGATCGCTGTAGGCAGACAGACGGCGACTTTGTCATTTGTTTTCAATTCAAACATGATGAGGAAAGTGGAAAAAAGGAACTCCAGAAAAACAACAGGAAAAGACTAGCTTTGATCTCGGAGCAGTAAACACCCCGTGGCAAGCTGGCACAGCCGGCAGAAACGTTCCTGCGTTATTCGGCAGTGGGGGGCACCGTGGAAGACGAGGCTCTGAAACCGACGGGACGGAGCTCACTAGGGTAAGGTGTTGGTGGGGGGTTACTTACCATACTGTCACAATCACGTTGCCACGTTGTGAACCCACTGGCTGTGCCCACGCAGGCACTCACTGCGCCGAGGAGCCAGCAGCCACACGTGATGCCACAATCATGTGTGCGCCATCTGGCCGCCCACCAAAAAGTCCCCCTTTTGCCGCACAGTGGGAAGATGCCAAAGCGTGAGAAGTCAACGTGCTCGTGCGTCCATCTCAACAAACCTCTGAAAGTCCATATGGTCTTGGTCTCTGGTCCTGTGCATCAGTGCTTGTTAAATTATTTAAAAGGAGCACAGACACCCTGTCGCCTTTTTAAGCGCCGAGCAGCCAAAGTCCAAACAGATTCAGTCAAGATCACTTTGAAGAAAACAGTCAACCGAGGTTTGCTGCATGGAAGTCATTGTTTTGTACACAAATGCTTTCTTCACTGCTTAAAAGAGGCATTTTTCAGGCAAAATTGACCTGTCTGCCTCAGGTCATTGCTCAGGTGCCACATCTATGAGGTGGGTACATTTTTCCCAGGTGCCACATGTGGACTTTTCTTGCTGGAGAGGAATGCCACCAATTGAAGAGAAATCCCATGAACAACTGTTGTTGGTTTACTAACACAAAACCTTACAGAAACATATCTGGAGCGATGACAGCTGACATCTGTTTAATTTTAGTCTCCAGTGGTGTTGAGCTCTGAAGTGAGTCAATGTTGGAGAGTCCCTGACTCAGTGACTGCCCATCTGCCTCATGGCTTTTGAGGAAATGCGCTTTTATTTAAATACGCTAGTGGTGCCACCATAAGAGGGTCAAACATGGCCGAGTCTCTGAAAAAGAGACACGAAGAGCACCATGTAAAATTTCCGGAAGGCGGTGGAACTCTGTGACAAAGGGAACAAAATGTGTCTTTATCAGTTTTTATAATGACAACCACAAAGATTCTAGAAATTCCCATGTCTTCCCAACTTGTCCCCCTGTTTCCTTCTGGAAGCTCCTCGTATCAAGTTATCGAGACCATTTACAGCCTAACAGACGGTTAAAGGTTCAGCTTCCCAACATCTACAGCACCCGATCACTCGCTACACCTGTCTTTCTTCATCTCTGCCACTTTGTGGTTCTGCTCACAAGGAGCCCAAAATCAAAAGCCCACCAGTTCTCAGTTTGACTCTGGATGAGCTACCTCTGTTCCTTAAAGCGATCAAGAAGGGTCTTAAAACTCATCATTGATCTCCTGATCTTCTGACAGCTGCAAAAATGAGTCCTTGAGATGACAGAAAAGTATCTGCAAAACACATAAATGTAAATCTAAGTCCGTCTCTCCGACCTCCTACCATCCAGCACTTAAAATCCCCTTATAAACCAGGAAGAACACATGGAAAGCATCTACCCGCCTTGCTACAGCAGACCAACATCACTGCAGTAAATAAACTTCAAAACAGGTGTTGTGGCCTTCCCGGTATATGAGCTCATGGAGCTTCTTTCTTCATCGTACCCCTTGGCTGACAGCAAAACATTTTTACGTCTGCAGCCCAGCGCAGTGACCCCAAACAGTTTGTCACCGGCACTTCTCGCTCCATGCCCATAACGCTGTTTTGCCTAAACATCTGATGCATAAGAGGTGTTTGAGGAGAACGAACGAAAGAGCCCGCTTTGTCACGCCAGAGATTCCTCCGTCTCCATCACTGCCCATTTGTTTACCATGTGTTAAAACAACCCACGAAACACTTTTTCGGAGCAAACAAATTAAAAGGAAACATACGCCGGGCCTTGTCCTGGTTCTTATAAGGGTAGAAGACATAACAGACAGCAGTCTTTCATGAAGCGTGCTGAAGTGAACTATGGCAATGGCTGCGTTTCTGCACCAAATAATTCAAATTAAAGCACATGCTGGCATGCGTGCCGTCTTCACGGTTACTACACAAACACGCAGGATGAACGTGGTGGAATTTAATATAATTTAATCAAAATAACCCATTATTATCACTAGGCAGAGCACAGACATTTACTGTATGGTAATTGCAAACAGAGTTAAAACAAAGGAGAAGTAGGCTCTAAAAATAACACCGCGATTCACTGTAGACCATAATACATTTCAGAATTCATTGTCGCACAATAATCACTGGAGTGTTACAAAGAATTTCGCACGGAATGCTGCGCAGCTGTGAGTCGAATGAATAAAAGCTAACATCTGACGGAGGGACCGTTTAACTGAAGTGGCTGACAGAACCGTCATTGTTTTCTGCCGTTTCGCGGCTGTGCTGCCAGGTACGTCCTCACCTGCATCACTAACTCCTGAAAACAGCCTTTTATAGGCATGTTTACGGACATGAGCTACCGAGGTGGAGGCCGGCGGAACCTCACTCCGCTCACAGTCCGGTCTCCCCTCAACACACTAACCTGGAGATACAAAGCAGACTGGAAAACCGCCAGTGTTTCGTTCCCATTCTTTTTTTTTTTTTAGGACATAGTGCAGAATCACTGTTCTATCACATGCCTGGAGTGTTTAGTCTGGACCTGACAGTTAGCTGTGCTCGCCGTGTCCAAGACGTGCGGGGCTGACCTTTAAAACACAGAGCACTCGGAGCTTGCAGATGCAACTTATGAGACACGGCTTCAGCGGTGGTAAAGCTTTGAAAGGACCCCTACCTGCATAGTAACTATAAAGAGTTCTTAAGGCTTCCAGCCTAAAGGACAACTGAGTTGTACAAGCATGAACCCTGAACTAGCATAAATCAAGTTTTCCCTATCAAATTTTATTCATTGTATGCATGCAGCAGATGGAATGTGAAGGGCAAGACCCAGAGCCTCATGGAGATGAAATTACAGGGGATGTAAAGACCATCGAGAGAACAAGGGAGAGTAACGGAACCGTTACAAGATGGCGCCAGGGATGTGATGTGCAGGGCGGCCAGTTTTACCGCCTCACCTCGTGCCCATGGACCTTACATCTGGGTCAACATCTGCTCCTTCACCAGTGCCCTGGGGTCGAGAAGGAAATACAGACATGACAGAAGAGCAGAAAGACAAGCGGGTTACAGGAGGGGTCAGAAAAGCCTGACCCACATGGGGGAACTCGGAATACATTTCTACTTTTTTATGTGGGAATATATTTAGACCATTCCAGAAAATAAGCACAATAATGCTTATTTCTTTCAATAAGGGGGTGTAAAGCCAGTGTATTGTTAATAGTGACAGCAGACGGAGCAGGAAGGCAGGTGGCCACAGAGCTTCATAAATGGTCATCACCTTCAGCCCCTCAAGATGAGAAACAAAAAGCGATGGAAACAGCTAGCGAGCCTGGCTGAACAAGTCAGAAGTTCTGAAGCGTGTCTAATGCATATTTATTGATTTATTTGACACGTTTCTCCAAAACAACTTTAAACGAGAGGCTTGTAAACTCGGTTACTTGCATTTGACAGCTTGGTAATTTTAACTGTACACAGGGTTAGAACCTTGACCAAGTTTATGACAGCAGGAAGGGGATTCAAACCCAGGACCTGACATATATAAGCACTATGCCACACTGCCCTGGGTTTATGGAAGTAACTGCAGTTTGTTTCCACTCCTATTTGCACATCTTCTGTACTATGTCATCCATTCAGGCTCAGCTGTCTGGAACAAACCCTCCCAGCTTGAAGACAGACCACCTTAACTGGTTTGGAACTTGGTTCTTGTGTTCTTGGGGAAAAAACTCATAATTCACTTTCATTCACAATACTTTTAGGAAACATGCTGTTCTGACTGTAAATAAATCCTTTACTCCCACTTTTACCCTACAGTATTGCTCCACTACACTGCTAGTAAATATCTCCCGTCTTTTTGGAACAGAAAAAAAATATGACATTTTGATTGAAAGAGGCGCATCAGAAAAATGAACAATTCCATCATGTGAGATTAATTGTGAGGAGTTTTGAAATCTTGTTTCCATTTTTCGGAAAATTCCAATTGGAACCAGAATATTTCAGGAAACAGCTCTTGCAAAAATCAACCACAACGGATTCCTGACTGTAGCGTGTCAGACATGTTTCTTCACCGGTCCTCAAAATGGAAGAATCCTGAAATATCTTTCCAAGGAGGACCTGACATCACAGACTGTTGTGAACATGCAGCTCGTGTCACAGTGACCTCACTTTCCATTTGCTGGGGCCAACTTGTACACAATCGCCGTTTTACGGTTCATGTGAGGGGAGTCCTAGAGTATTTCCGAGAACATCCACTAAGAGGATGACACTATTGCTCAAAAGCATTCCTGAGGAAACAGAACAGAACAGATGAATCATCAGAACTTCATTATGGTTCAGCAATTCTGCAGGAAACAACAACATTAATCGAACCAAAACACAAAGCATTTGTGCCCAACTTCTGCACGTTTGACGTTTGTGTCTTCACCTGGTCCGAGTACTGATACTCAAATCTAGACATTCGTGGTCAAGTGGAATGTCAAGACCTGTTTTGCACATGAAGCCCTTTGCTGTGAAATCCCTGCTCGCTGCAATTTCGTCCGACAAACATCAACCCAAACACATGGATGGAGCTTGAATACCTTCAGAGCCTGAACACCAGCTGAAAATTGGGGTCCTGCAACTGGGGTTCCATAGCGTTCTAATCCTTTTCTATCATCATTACTTCAACTGGCAAAAATTTGTTTCTTGGCCAGCCTGTATGCATAACACTGTGCCTCTTCACCATCCCTTCACGCCACCAGCCTTCACTTATGGACGGTCCAGCACGTCCCAGCTCCTCTCACCGTCCCCTCGACTGTACAGCTGTCCACAGTGATGCACTTTGGATACTACTGGTATCCAAAGCCAGTGCTTGGTGCTTAGTCTGCTAAACACATTATCTCTCTGTCATTCTGTCCAGACCCATCATGCCCTACCATCATTGTGTACCGCCACGACTCCCAGGCTTGCCTCCCCCTGTGCTCTGACCACAAGGACAAGACGTGTGGGAGAAAGATGCAGCCATAAAATGGCAATAAATTAAATCTCTGGCTTTGTTTCCTGGTGATCGCGGTCAATGCTTGAGGCCATAACTCAGGGAATGTTAACAGTGCAAGAGCATTTGGTCCATAGGAATTGTCTATGCTTTGCACTTCGTTGTTTCCTTTCTTTAGAAGAAAAGATGGAACAGAAGGCTTGACTGTATGCGGAAGTTGGACGGTGTAAGTAGAGGAAGAAGCCAACGTTTCGACCTGGTAAAGGTCACCCTTGTTACCGCCGTTGCGGCCGAGCCCAGCGGACAAACGGAAGTCATTAAAGAGCAACTGCCGACTCTGCATCCTGTGGAGTCTTAATCCTCTCAGCAAGATTAGCCTTAAGTACACATAAACAAACTACAGCACACAGTAGGGGGGGATCAAAACACAAAACACCATCTCTGTTCATTAGAGGCGCTATTTGAAAATTTTAATTCAGCACACATGTTTGATCCTATCTGCAAGAAGGGAGGAAAGTAAAGGCTGCTGTCGGTGTGCTCCCTCTGGATTCTCACAGACAAAGATGACACTAACTGCATTTATCGGCCAGCTTCCGATGATGCTCCAATGCCCCGCATACTCAAACGTGCAGGTCTGCAATGTCGGAGCTCAGCGGCGTCCAAAGCTCAAATTCTTTGGGATAGCAGGAGGACGACGGAGAAGTGTGATGCTGATCAAACCCCCGGTACGGCAGTGATCGCTGCCCTCCTTCAGCATATGTACCCCACCTCCTTCCAGCCTCCAGGTCAAATCAAACATCTCAGTCTAACTGCCAGCATCATGACCTCTGAGAGCTCCAATGGGCTGCACGTTTGCTTATAAATAAAAGTGATAAAAGATGAAACAATCCGAAGGCTCTGTAGGATAGGCTCTGCCCCCCTGCCACCCTGCGCAGGACTAAGTGGTAAACCATGACGGATGGAAATTGAGGGGAAAAAAAAACTCAAAATGCTGTATTTGTGTCAGATTTCTATTTCGGCTCTTTTTCTGAAATCAAAAGGAATCTGAAATATTCTGGTCCTTGTTCTGTTGCGCAAGTGCATGTTATCTATTAGTACTTTTGTAAAGTTGTAGAAACCACCGCACCAGGGCTTTCGCAAGTTGGGGGGGGGGTCATACCGTGAGCACAGTGGGTCAAACACACTTTTATTTTTAGACATCAATAAACAAATCAATGAGACTGGCCCGTTTTACAGCACGTTTTTACATTCACAGCTGCAACAAAGAGCAATCTGGTAATTTGCCTAACATAATAGTACTAGAAAATACTTGCATTTTCATTTTGGAAATGAAATTAAAAGCACCACAAAGAAAAACTGGAGTCTAACGTTGTAGCTTGAAGAAAAACAGCTTCAACTGAGACCTTCTCGTCGTCACAATATCTACCGGCAAGACGAGGGCCTTCGACGGTCGAACGAGCACCTTGGTCCGCAGACGGGGTTCTGTGGGCCGGGAAGGGGGCCGCAGGAGAAAGACAGTTTTCTCTTAGAGCTGGATATCAGAGAACAACTACACAGCTTGGAGATGGGAGAAAAAACACGGACTGGGGAGCTGAGCTAATGTCAGCAGAGGACATGGGTTCTTCCATTAGCAGTAGTAAATCTATGCTATTGAAGCACAGGCAGACAGGCTGACGCTAGAAAATATCTGTTCACGCAAATGTCTCTTACAGGCTCAAAGTCATGGCCTCTTTTCAATGAAATACATTCGGCGAAAAACATCAGCACACTAATATCGTAATCGCCACAGCAGTTATTCCGCCATCAGGTAAAGAGTTTTCCATTTGCTGACAGCGGGCCACACCATCTAAATATCCATCACTCAACGTTGGAGGAAGCGTTTCTGAAAATGTCATTTGAGGGGGAATTCTTGCCTACAGGCAGCCTTGCCAAGAACAGCCTGTAGGTTTTTAAAAGCTCCCTCTCCTGTATACCGACCCTTGATTCTGCTGCGTCCGCAACATTTAACATTCTTGTATGTTTGTCAGGATACGTCTACGTCCAACGTGCTCCCTGCCTCAAAATCACTGCAACAAATCACATTTGCTCCTCTATCCTTTTGCCATTTCAAGCCGCTGTTGACAAAAATGAATCGCCCAACAATAGTGTAAAACACAATCAGTCTGGCAGAAAAGAACGGTTGAAACCACCTAATCTTGGATTTCATACAGAGACTCCAGGATGCAGAATAAACAGCTGTGAAAACTACACCATCAATGAAGAAGCTGAGTACGCCCGGGGAACCCAGCCGACACCAGCGCGGAACCAACTCAACGGAAAAGTTAAAGCAAAGCGGCCCACAAGTTCCCCGTGTCTCTGGAAACTGCTGCAGAAGAGTTGAGAAGATAGACCGGGTTATAATCTGCTGGAACTTGTTCACCAAACACCTCACTGAAACTAGTTTTTAGTTGTTTACGCAGATGTACTCAAACTTTTGACTGGTACTGTACCAGATCACGTGAGGAAGCCTGAGTTTCCAGCTATTTGGTAAATATTTGTGGGATATACCCATGGTCTCTGTGACTGTGGTCACCTACAACAATACAGGGCCTCACCGGCATCCCTTAAGTCCAAAAGAACAACTTTTCTCCGCTGGTCCCTGTGTGCCAACGTCCCCTTTTGGGCACATGGCACAAGAAAACTGGGCAAAAGTGTGTCGTTACTGGAGTAGATTTCAGACTGAAATTTCCTGGCAGCAGTTATCAGAGGTTGGAGGTCTCAGCTCAGCCTGAAGAGACCCAGCAGAACCTGTCGGGTTTGTGAGGGTTCAGGTCAAACTCTCACCCGTCACACTAAACCAGGCTTGATCTTATCTACACTGCGTGATGCGAGTCTGTTGCATCACTAAGCAACCAAATGACTCCAGCGATGTTCTCGGTTGCTCATCTTAGGCAGTGTGTGCTGGTAATCGCTTTAAACCCTCTCATTTCTGGCAGGGCCCGAAAACCGGGGGGAGGGGGGGAATCTTTTTGGACTCGGGTCAGGCTCTGCTGAATTATTGGCAGGATTAGGCCTCATACAGGCACAAATTTCCTGCCTGCTTCGGACCCACTAGAGGTGATTCCGGTCACAAAAAAGAGACTATAAAACACTGAAATGTGGCAACAAGATCGGTCAAAGAGGCTAAGGCCAACTGCATAGCTGCTACTGTTCCTCAAGTCAGCTCCTCCCTGTGGATCCCATCTCAGCAACATTTAGGTTTGTTTAAGTTCAGAGGAATGCCATTCGGAAGCCTGTGGCGCGGCCGCGACACGTGCGTCATCTATCAGTGTCCTGCAGCACAAGCAATGCGACGGAGGAGATTCCTCCGGCCGGCGGATGATTGATTCTCCCCTAATGAGGGCTGGCTGCTGTTCAAACATGTGTTTGTTTTTTAATAGCCTCTTCTTTTCGGAAACCCTGTTAACAATTACACTCACTGGGCCAATTACCTACCCGGGCATCATTACCCAAAAATGTCTAATAGGGCACAATGACAGAGCTGCGGTTGTTCGGACGGCAGCGCTGACTCAGTTGATGAGTTACTGGTTGAGGCCACTTGCCAGGGCTGCGATCACTATTATTATCAGAGCCCAGGTTTATCGTCGTACAAAGTTCCTACAAACGGGATTGCAAAGAGGAGCCCCGAACAAACGCCGGCCTGTCCTCGAGCAGCAAACTCAGGTCTCAGGCTGCATTTGCGCACCCGTTCTCCTTGCCGTTCTCCCAAAACGGTCCAACACAAGCAACGCTGGTGCTCCTGTGTCCTCGCTCTTGACTGGACTGAGACTGAAATCCTTCACAGGCGCTACATTCCTGGGCAGCGCTAAACCGAGCCCGATTTAAAAAGTCCGATCGTGGGCACTCGCTTCGGGGGGCAGTCTGGATTCTGTGAAATGTACGCTCCCCAGGAGAGCCGTCTGCAGGTCAGCGATACCTTTAAAAAACACATTTCTGCTTAATTAACATACGGGGGTAAGAGTGGACGCGGTCCAGCGCAGACCGCCGTGCACCGCGTGTATAACGATTTGCACCGAAAAGAACGTGTTTATCCGTGCCGCTAAGTGTCTAATCCAGAGCTGAAAACTATCTTCTGGGCTTGGTGGTTTTTAGTGGTTGCCTTCACATGGAAATGCTGTGGTTTTGCGCCTGGGTCGACACGAATGAATTTCAGACGGCGTTCTGTCCGCAGAGTCTCGTATCTGGTTTTGCCGATCACACGCGCGACCGCTGCAAGGTCACCTCTCGCAAATCCCTAAACTGTCCGACTCAAATCCTCAGCCCCGGAGTTGTCGTTTGCCCCTCGACGCCGTTTCCCGGCTTGCGTGTAACCAGGTGGCGTGTCGCCCGCGACCCGGCTAATGCCGTGGTCTGAAAGCAATGTGGAAGTGGGATTACTGCGCGGGTATCGCATGGCAGTGTTTCCACTGCGCAGTAAATCCCAAAGAAGAGGGATTTAGCCGCGCACGTGAAGCCTTTCCAAAGACAACCCCAGCAGACAAACTAAATCAGCACCGAGGCAGTGGAGCAACCCTGCATTCCTGTTCTGAAAGATTACTTTGTTGTGCCATATATTGCGCCCCTGATTTATCCCCTTCTCATTTCCTCAACTGCTTAACACAGGGTAAAATACACCTCGGTGAAACTGGCAACCTTTTATTTGATGTAACGGCCCATCACAGTCATAAAAGCGCCTATCTTTACAAACCAGGTGCGTCGGGGTTGAAACGAACGGCAGGTTTACAGTAGTCAAAGGCAGGACCAATAGCCGAGAAGCAGGCTGGCGGTACCGATGCCGGCGCTGGCATTTCTTTCTCAGCTGCACTGCTGATTTCGCAGAAGGGAAGGAGCAGACGCGTGCTGGGTGTGCAAGGTGTCGGCGCCGCTTTGGTGTCGCCACCCTGCACAAAAGCGATCGACGGGTCAGTTAAGTTGCAGCTAGCGGCCGGCTTCCCGGAGGACAGTTCCGATGTCAGTGGTGGCAACGGTAGGTGCGCAGATTTGTCAGCTGATGGAGTGCAGTCCAAGAAGCCTGGGGTGTCCACTGTCCAAATAAATAGGAAAAAAAGAACCATTTTGCAGAACTCCACTATCATCAATCATGACGACAGGGCTTCTCATATGAGCGATTTTGTTGACATGTACACCATGTATGTGACATACTGCTAATGATCCAATTATTTAGTCATTAAAACAGTTTCAGTCAAACGCCACAGACGCTCAACAATCACTTTTAAATGTGTTTTAAAATCAGGTTGAGGCTGAAACACCATGATGATTTACGGAGGTGTCCAGGGCATTCTTTAATGAATGGCTACGTAGCAAACGCTGTGTTGAACCAGCGAACGGGGAACTGTCATCTTTGGCTCCAGGGTTTGTGTTCGTTGGATGAAAGTTGTCTACAGTGACTCCAAGCCCTGCAATCCTATGCCGAGAGGCCCAGATATCATAAAATACTGACACCATAAATTCCTCCCTTCTGTGGGCTCTGGGGTTCTTCCCAGCTTTGACACTCCAGCCACATTTATTTTGCCACACGTGGAGACCCCCCACAAAATGACTGTAGGCCATCCATAACCGCGCGAGTGGCGAGACGACATTTGGGGACGTCCTCCATTCTCAGAGCTCTGATGTACACGGATATAGGTCTGCTCCACAGAGACCTACGATCTTTTACCCCATTTGGTCCATGTGTAACACGGAATGACCAGTGACACGGATTCTTCTGACACAACTACAATGCGTACATCTGCTGCCAAGCGCTGGCCACGTTATACATGGTTCGCACTTGTGGACTCCACCACATCCAGATCGCTGCTAGTGATTTTTGTTAAGGTTGGACAGTCACAGCTGAAATGGTTTGTGCAGTTCCTATGGGGATGCAACAATGGCAAAGAAAATCAAAAGCCAGCAACTCCCCTGAAAACCCCTGACTCGGAATAAGTTTGCAGTAATGAGCAGCCTTTGCTCTCCGTAACTCTCAGTGCGACAGGTTTCAACAGACACATAAATCATGCAGACTTTTCAAGGCAACCGATGGTCACGTAACGCGCGAGGGATCTCAGGCACGTGTCGGTTCGTGCGCTCTACCTTGTCTCCTGCGCAGAGCATATGGACCGTTGCTCTCTGCTTCCTCGCTCGACTCTTCAGCCACTGATGCTGTGGAAGACTGCATCGAACTCTTGGACTGCTTGTGGCCATTGGAGAACTGGCCCAGCTGTGTCATAGAGTCCTGGACTTTCTTCTTCTCCTTCTTCAGCATGCTCACCAGGATGCCTGAGGTGGGAGAGGTTAAGGACATGGGGCAGTAGACACGTCTGAGGGAGTCAGTCGAAAAATACCGGTCAAAATGCAGCTCTCATCCTGGCTAAAGTTTCCAGAGAAAAAAACATTTCAACACTTTCTTAACTTCTCCTTGCATCACTTCTGCCAATAGATTCCCTGTAGCACATGGTTGAGATATTTCACTTCCTCTGCTAGAAAAGACAGGAAGCAGGACTGCTGGCTTCTGCGGTATGTGAGGTAAAACAGTACAAAAGGACATGCAGGTTGCAGAGTTCCTGGAGGAAGCTCAAAAACTGCATGAATATAACTTCACCACTGGAAGCCTGAAGTGTATTCTGTCTGTGACTATAAAACATAAGATGGATCTCTGGCAAAGGAAGAGGAGCCCAGAACATCGTTTCTCTCATGTAAAAAATAGCTTGTGATGCAAACACTGACATCTCTGATGACAGCCATCAGTGCAGATCGATCTTGCCTCAAACTCATCTGAAGACACTGTGGAACATCACTGCATCCAATCTGCCACGAAAAACACGGCCCAACAGCAGGAGTGGAAGTCTGTTGGTCTCGTTGACAGGAACAAACGCAAGCAGCTATGGACTTGGCGGAGGTTCTGCTCCAGTGAAGAAAGTACCTGTTCAGCTGTATTTTATTCCAAACATGGGGGAAAGTTTTGAGGAACATCCTCACAATATGCAATGTCCTTGATTTTAGGGGCTGCTCTCCAGAGAAAAATAAAGCAGCAGTTACGCAAACCTCTGTGCCAGGAGGCGTTATTTTAACATCAGAAAAAGGAAGAAATGCGAAGACACGAACACACAGATGTGTGTCGAGTGGACTGGGGAAGGAGCCCATTCCGAAGGCACTGGTGAAAAATGTATAAGAAACCCACCGTGAACACAGAATGGGGGAAGCAGAGGAGATGCAGTGGAGTTCATGGGTCAGAATGCAAAGAGGCCACAAACGGCACAAAGACATGGGACGTACGCACAGAAGAGGTCGGCTTCAGCTCAGACTGCATCAAATCCGTCACGGAGGCCTTGGTGAGCCCACGTGAGGGCCCATACTATCCTCTGTGCCAGAGGTGGAGCCTCAGCCCATTCAACTGTGCAGTCGTTCCACCCGCCACGATTCAAACAAACAGGATCCCAGCAAGCATTGCAAGAGCCAAGGCGTATGAGCGAATGCTCCTCTTTCACAATACTCATACTTGGCTCTCAAAGTGACCACCGTGAAGATTTTATAGCCGTTACAACCTCAAAGTTGGGTTCTCGGTTACCACCTGTTTCACCTGACGTGACCAGTCCTTCTTTTCCAGCGAAAAGAAAGTGTTTTTTTTTTAGCCATTTCACTGTCAGAGCCAAGAGAAGAGTGTAGCTAAATGCTAGCAGCACTGACTCCTATTGGTTCCTCACCTGAATACGTTATATAGTGTGGAAAATGTTTGGGTTTTAACATGTGGGATGTGATCCACTTTTCCAGCGCATAAACGGAAGGGCTTGGCCCTGTCTGGGGAGCAGCATCTATAGGTTGGTAAAATGAGGACCAGGCCAATAACTTTGACAGGGCCACCACTTATGTATGTTTCACCATCTGCACAGGTAACTGGAGACTCTCAGGCTACGCTGGAATGAATGAGTAAGGTCTTCGTGAACCACGGGCCTCAGCTTTGTTCTGCCTCTCTGAATCTTCACCGTAGTCTGAAAAGATGCACTGGAATGTGTTCCGGACGGGGAATTCTGCTCCAAAGTCACGGTTCTGTTGTGTGTTATTGTTCTTTATTTATTTAGCTGACACCTTAGTCCAAGGTAATTTCCACTGTTGTTATATAACAAGTGCTCACAAAGTGACAAGATAACAGAATGCAAGCATGCAGGATGAAATACCACATCTGACACAGAAACAAGAGAATCAAACTAACACGATAACTGGAAAAAAGAAATGTACAAACAAGGCAAGAGCAGCAGCTTGGAGTTATTGCAAAGGACCGTGGGTTATGAACACAGCGACATGCCACGGGAAGATCACGAGTGAGAGAAGACATGCTTAGACAGGTCCAAGGCAGCAAATAAAGGGATGAATCTTCAAAAGCTGATGGAAGGTCAGAAGTCTGGCAGCACATCTAAAGTTGACCGGAGGATCATTACAAAGTTTGGGAGCAACAAGAGACAAGGATCGATCCTCCTGCGTTTATGAGAGGACGTGTGGAGGAGGTCGGTAGGGGCAAAGCAGAGGTTACAGGAAGAGCAGTAAACAGCGATGACAGACTGGAAGTACTGAAGAGTCCAAACATTCAGCGACCCGTATGTTAGGCTAACGGTCCCGGCTGTGATGGGGAGCCGGTGGAGAGACCAGAGCAGAGATCTGTGGCTATAATAAGGAATCTTATACACTAGATAAGTTGGACCATTCAGAACCGCTGGAGTTGTGTCAATAACCTCCTTCCAACGCCAGTCTCCTCTTATTTGTGTCGTCAACAAGAAAGTATTGCTGTGGGAAAAAGTGCAAAGGCCAGTCCAGAAGAATTAAGGTGATGCATTCAGGAGTCCGTGCACAGAACTTCACTGCTCGACAGCAGTAGCCTGTTTTTCTCCTTAACCCAGCTCATTATGACTACAGGCAAGGCTAAAACGAAGGCCAGAGCACCTCACAAAGGGCTGTTCGGAACTGCAGACCGCACTGGCAATGAATTACAAATGGAAAAAAGAAACATTAATACCCAGAAGTGTACTTTCTAGTAGCTCTACGTCCAGCAGCTAGACAATGACATAATGCAATGGGCTCTCACATTCCCAGAACAATCCACTTCACTGTGGCTGCTCTCCATTGCGCTACATCACTGTCCGACTGCTGGCTGCGACGCCACCGGCATGTTCTCCATCTCCAGCAGCTGCTCACCGTTACTGCGCCTTTCTCCAGTAGCTAGTTAGCGGCAGAGCCCCACAAATGCCCTTCCCTCCCTGCTTCATCACAGCCCACAGAGCAGCAGGATGGGTTTTCTCTTTTTTTTCCCCCTAGATCCTCCTGCCTCGATGGGTATGACCCTGTTAGGGAACCGTAGATCCTGCGCTGGGCTCTGGGTATCAGGCTGGATGGCACACTAATCCTAAGCAATAAATAGGACTTCCTTATTAAGATGGGGGGTGTGTGTCTGTCTCTGTGTTTACATGTTAGATAAAACTGCTTCAGAAGTGAGAGCTCTTGAGCTTTGTGGACATAACACCACTGTGTAAACAGCCATATTTCATATTGGATGCATAGTACATCAAGCTGTGTGCGATGCATTACTCCTGGAATGCATGGCCTTTACTTGACATTCAGTGGCGTTGCAAGCTGTGCTTTTGCTTTGGGCTGACGCACATCATTCCCTTCCTCACCCTCCTTACTCTTTATTTAATCACATCTTTCAGTTGCTGTTTTTTTTAACTTCTTGCAGTTTAATTTCACTTTTCCTGCCTTTCCGAGTGCTGCCTGTTCTCGCAATTCTCTGTCTCTCAGATTCTGGAAATCTCTCCTCTCAGGCCTGGGAGGTCTTGGGGGTCTTAAAACAGGCTCCAGGTGTGGACCAGGTTTCAGGCCATTTCCACATGATTATAATGGTCCAGTGACTGAGGTACGGTGCTTTCTCACGAAGGGCTGGGTGATGGGGCATGGTGGTAACAGCTTGTGGTAGTAAAATGCCACGATATGGGGAGTAACTGCTCTGTTAAGGGGGCCACCGCAGCTGGTGGCTCTCATTATGGATCTCTAGGGGGTCACTAAGTTTGAGGGCAAACTTGTGCCACCAGCCCAGGAGCACAGAGGATCTCCACAGTCACCCCCCACCCCCCACTGCATAAGGTCTTCCCCCTGTGCCACAGCCTACTCACAGTTCAGACCTGTAAAACTGAACCCTGCAGCTACAGGCGCTGGCTATTAAGTCATTAAATCGGTGGGGTTGGCTGTTCCATAAGATAATAGAGGCCCCCTGGCAGTGGGGCATGAATCACCTCTCCCTGTACAAACAGACACTTTTTCTTACATTAGTAACCTGAAGGACAGGCAGCGTGAGTCATAGACTCCTCATGACATGACTGAAGAGCAGATGGAGGAGGGCCTGGCATAAAGCAAAGCTGTTACACACTCTCCCCTTAAGTTCCTGGATTTGAGCAGAATCATCTTTACCTTCTTAACACAGCTCTGCAGGCTCAGTCCTCGTGATTCGTTTCTGGACACGCGCTAAAAAAAGAAGTGGCAACTGCCTTTTTTACGTGACTTTTTTATAGGAACCCTGAAGGAATGAAAGTAAAAACAGAACCGTTTTAACCAGATTATAGGATCTGAGTCAGAACGGGTTGCCCAAAATCATCGATCACAGCCCTGCAGTCTTATTCTGGGACAGTGAACCCTATTGGCAGCACAAATTAAACTAAGGAAGGATACTGATCTCGTTGTCTCGCTGCTGAAGCATGTCTTTCAGTTTCTTCACCTCAGCTGCGGGGGGGTTTACGTCAGGATCAGGGACCGCCGAGGGTGAGGGGGAACAGTCTCCAGCCCCACCTCCACCAGACAGCATGTCCCTCACCATGATCTAGGGATAAAGGTGGAAAGGCAGAAGGAGGCATAAAATTAAGCATCAGGTATATTTCTGCACCGGAACAGCTGAACACAGAGGATGGCAGGTTGGACGCAAAACGTCGCGGATGGAGTTTTCCTTTATTGTATTTCCTTCTGTACCCAAACAATGATCTCAAAACACTCGTTTTGCCTGCTGCCTGATCCTCCCAGGCAGCAACTCAGCGCAAGACGTTGGCTCGGAGGGACACTGATGCTACTGAACTGCCATCCTGTCACAGTGCTGTGGCTCCCTTACCAAAATGCAGATGGTGAAAAAAATTTGCAAATATTCTTGGAAATGTGCATGTCCCAACATGACAGGGCCGCGTGATGGACAGACCGAGTGCCACAGCAAACTGCATTTAGTCTGCACGATACTTCACAAAAATGTGGCGTAATGTGCAACATATTACAAGTCTCAGGCATTTGGTTAACCGAGGAAGTGGAGTGTTCCAGGCCTGCTTTTGGAGCTCTAATTTTACCCAGGAAACACACTCTGTGCTTAGATGTGCAGCTACCAGACCATCTGCTATTGGAAAATGTACTGCGACTATGCACTGCCATCTCCTGTTATGGAACCAGGCAGAGACCAGTCCCTCACCGCCATGTGGTCAGTGCAGCTGACCCCAGGAATGGGGTGGGGAGGCTGGGGTGAAACTGGAAGCCCATTTGAGAGGGGAAATGGTGCAGGAATGGATCGCCAGGGCAGAGGGGGCACAAGATGCACACGGACAGGTTTGGGGATCATCACAAATATGAGGGTCAGAAAGAGACTGAGTGAGGGAAGTAGGAAAATTCGAAAAGGGAAGCAGATTCACTGTAAATCATGGAAGACAGGCGAGTGAGGTTCATGCAGGGACATTAATGAATGTGAAGCATAAGCGTCCTGGGGAAAGATAAACATCTGCTCCGTGACACGCCAGAGGAGCTTCTGTGTTCCGTGAAGGGTGCGTCTTGGGACTGCATCTTGGCACAGCGCTGCCAGGAGCAAGAGCGCAGCCAAACGCTGTAATAACTGCGAGTCCACTGCACTTCCATGGGCTGAGCAACACAGTGCAGCACTTTGTGCACCTGTGTGGTCCCAGTTTACAAGAAGCCACACTCTGAAAGTCAAACATACAACACTGAGTGGGATGTTCCTGGAATGTTCCTCCACCCATCGGAAGAGCAAACAACCTGACTTAGATAAACACAGACTGCAAACCTGGCTATGTAATAAAGTTCATCAGAACCTTGGAAGACTTGTCAAATGTTCATCTATAGGGAATGTTGTAATAATTATGATGAATTATTATGATGACCCTACAGAGGACTGGCATCCCATTCAGGGTTTACCCTAAGAAGCCTGGTGTCTTGTACTCCTGGAACAAGCTGGACTGCTGTGACCCTGACTTGAATGACAGTGAGTGAATTATGACAAGACATTATGTTTTACACTTAGAAGCCAGTAGGTGGCCCTCTCTACCCTGGAGACCTGGCTGATGAGACGATATTTAACCATGACCGAGTGGTCAGGCAGTACACTACAGCTGGCAAGCGAGCTGGAAATACATCTTTCGCTGTAGCAGTGGTTCAGAACCCCTCCGCAATGCTTACTTTCTTGTAGGAAAACACAACTATCAGTATTGTGATGTTGGCATGGCAACTGTGGATGTGTCTGGCGGGGACACACCTTGAACATCGAGAAGCAGTGGCGGATCTTTCGCATGTCGGGACCCAGCTCCAGCGAGACCTCCGGGTCAGGGTCATCCAAGAAGGCCTTCACCTGCTCCTCTAATCTGGAAAGACAAAGAAGAGGGAGTCAAGGACTCACCAGCGAGCTACCCCACACGAACACACAAACCCACATACTTGAACATATAATATATCCATATGTAAAACATACATGTCACACACGCAGAGCTGGAAGAGCGGAGGACACGTGTCGCCTCCTGCTGTCAAGTTCTTGCATAAGTTACCACTGGTGTGTTTTGAGTGCTTTGGGGCTCTTTCTTTGCCAAACTGGAGCAATGTGTCAACTCCAGTTGAGCCAAAGGAAAACTATTTACTCAAACTGCACGCCAGATTCACGGCCTGGGCACGGTGCACTGTGGGTCTTCTGCTGATAGGCCCCGGTGCAGTCCTCACTGCCTGACAACTGCAGTGAATCATGGGATGCAAACTTGCGGACGGGTCCAGCGAAGACACGACTGAGAGCAATTCAGTTTTCCACCTAAGTGTCGCTGGCGGCAGAAAGGGTGCCGTTCGCACGGAGGATAAATTCAAACAAACCTTTTGCTTTATTTCCTTTGGGCTCCGACACGCCGAGTCTGCAGAACGTTTATCCTTTCGCAGGAGTCCAAATGCTACACTTCCTTCCAGTGTTAGAACATAAGGTATAACATGGTCCTGCGTTCCATTTTCAAAATAAACTGATATCATTCTGTCTCGAACTACGGGGACTTTCTCTCGAGGGGTGAAATTTAAAGTGAAAAAAGCCCTCGAGGCCAGGGGGAGTGCAAGCTTGCCGTTTCAGCATCAAATGACTTTGGAATACTGGCTTTAGGCTAAATTTTGCACTTGGGTGCAATCAAAGCACAAACAGGGGCATAAACAAGTAAATAAAAAGCTTGCAATGGTCTCTGAGGTCGGAGCAGCCGTCTTAACTGCTCCTGGAGAAGTCTTTCATGGCAGACCATGGACCAGGAATGCACTGGAATATCACACAGTGCTAAAGCAGTTTATATGACATCAGCATGCCCAGGAGGAGTGGGCGTCCACGTGGTCCTGAACTTCCACCGGTCAATTCCTCCAATACCAACGCGACAGCCAGCTGCCAGATGAATGGGCTCAATCACGGTGACAATAGACACATCCCTTTCATTGAGACTTAAACTTACAACCTTGTTAGGATGCGGGTTAAAGACGATTGGACTCGAAGTGCAAAGGAGGTAAGACAGAGGGAAAAGCACTTAGAGCAGAGGCAAGATGAGCGAACCCCCTGGCACCTCGAGCCCCCAGCCATCAGCCCACCACATGCTTCAAGTCTCAACAGATCAACACTGGCACCGGTTCTGGTGGGACCGGGGATCCGAGAGTAGTGCGTGTCCCAGAGGCAGGCGGGGACCAGCTCAGCAGTGCTGGAGCGATGACAGAGAAGCGTGTCCTGAAATGACTGCCTTCATAAGGCTGCTGCTGTGATCATTACAAACACAGAGTTTCCATCCTCAAGCCAAGAAGCTGTTCCCTAGAACTTCTGCACTCTGGAACTTCGCTGAACTTTATAATAGACCTTTTTTTTTCAGGCCTAATGCAAGGATCTGAAAAATGTTTCTGCAATGTTATTCTGACCATTAGCCTTACAAAAGCTGTGGGCATAAACAAGATGAGTGAAAACCATTTGTTAGGAAACCACAAATGAAAGCCAGAGTTTATGTTCCTGGAGATAAACAGAAGTTGCAAAAACTCCAGCATGCTGCTTTACCTTTGGGTCTCATAACTAAGTGCTGTACTATTTGCTTAAATATTAGGAACTCTTAATCAGGTCCCATATGCATAAATGATGTCATTAATATTGCAACATCAGTCTCCGTATCGGTGGATGTCAACTGTAAAATCTTGAAATCAGAGCCACTAGACCTCAGTTGTGCATTCCTATATCGGACCCAGTTTCAGTAAACTGCATGTGTAAGATTTTGAAACCAGCCTCACTACGAGGGGATTTTATTAGACTTAATGTCAATGGATTTTATCTGACTGGCTTGAAATCAGACTCACTACTAATGACCTGCATCTGAAAGGATCTTGATATTAGACAGAGGTGAAATGGCCGGGAACAGCAGGTGGGATAGTGGTTACAGTTGTTGCCTTTGGATTCAGAGGTTGAAAGTTTGAATCCCACCTCCTGTAATAGTACCCCTGAGCAAATTACTTACCCTACGTTGTGCCAGTAAAATTACCCTGCTGTAAAAATGGGAAAGTATAGGTAGCTTAACATTCTGAGATGCTTTAGAGAAGTGTCAGATAAATATATTAAACGGCATATGTAAGACCTCATAAGCAGACTTTACTTGTGAATCTCGTCCTCAGTGAGCTTTTCCTCCCTCTGCTCTCCGGTCAAAATGGCCAGCTCCTCTCTCAGGGATTGGACCTCCTTCTTCAAACGGGTGATCATCTGGAAGACAACACTGCGGTCACCTTGGGACCATATGCACACTTACGATTAACCGTGCAAAACAGCACAGCGCAACGGTTCAGGTAGGATGACTGCGTTTGGAGCTTGTATCCTCCTCCATACATTTTCACATAATGATCGATTTAACGTGAACCACAAAGAGGTGTTCCAAGGTGTCACTGCAAGCTATCACAAACAACTTCACACTTCCTAAATTAGGATTTAGAAAATTACTTCATTTTTAATGTCACGATAAAAACTAATTTCCTTGGATGCATAGTTCACTTCAGTTCAATGTCAACTTCTCCCTTATGCAAGGTCTTGGACCTTCCAAGTGTAGTTATTACCATCAATGCTTTGTAAACTGCGGGTCCAAGAGTAAAATCTGTGTTTCTGCTGTAATATCCTTGATCGAACTATTTACCCTAATTTCACAGAGTAAAATTTCCTTGTTCTACTAAAGGGTAAATAAAATAAAAGTCTATCCACTTTTCCCATTAGCTCATACCCTCACTGGCCACTTTATCAGGTTCACCTGGCTGGTACCCAATGGGGTGGTGCTGTAAGGGGGTGGGCAATGATTTGTTGGCTATATGCTTCCATCAGAGCATGTTTTGAATGCCAGAGTACCATCGTACCGCTGATACTGATCAGATCCGTCCATTCCTTCATGGATGAGTCTGGTCACACTTCTGGCAGAACAACATGCCGTGTCACAAAACACACAGTGCCTCAACACCTTTACTGTCATGTTTGTGGAACCATGCTTATTGGGATGAAGTCAGGATGTCGGCAGATTGAACGTTCCACTGAAATAGTCTGCAGAAACCCAGCAAAGGTGTCAAATAAGCAGTCCCACATGGAACAAGAACCCTGTTGCTGAATTCATGCTATGCTGGGGGCAAAAGAAGGTCCAGCACGCTACTTGTTAGGTGTACCTAATAAAGTGCCCTCTGAGTGTGTTTGGCAGATTTAATGAGCCTGCAAATGCAGCCAGGACAGTGCAATGTCTCTTGAAACCTGAAGTTCCGGTCCTTAACTACGGCACTAGTGGGTGGCTAGTTACTGCACACACTTTCTCAAAACGTGTCATTACAGAAAGAGACACGTTTGAGCCGTTTTATTCTCATTAACCACGAGCTCAGACTTTTGGCAAAAGGCATGCCAGTTACAGGTCTTCACCAAGCCTAAAACCATGGCCAAAATTAACTTCTATTACTTTTCGGAATAAAAATAACACTGTTGTGTGAACGAAAAACTCTTTTATGTGTGTTTTCTAACTGTTGCTGAGCCCAGATGAATCATGGCCCTGTAAAAAAAAAAAAAAAAAGTGAAATAAATAAATAAATAAAAACCTTCTTTGCTCCCTGCAGGATTATTATTTGCCTATGACAGAATCGTCCTAAAACTGAACTTGTGGTTAGGTGTGTTTCAGAAAAGGCTAACAAGCTCCAGACAATTGGATGGTCATGCGTGAAATTACAGGAAGTTCTAACACCACACGGGCTGAAAACTGCTTTTGCCGCACAAGAAAATAAAAAGAACATCTCGAGTCGACACGTGTTTGGTTGAGGCCTGGCAATGATACTGGAGGCTGCCGGTAGCCGTGGCTGCGTTCAGTTTCTGTAAATAAAGACACCAAATTCCCACCATAGCAGGGCGTTCAGATGCTGGATAAGCCACAAAAGTGCTTTCATCAGCACTTGCTGCCAAAAAAAGGCCTGTGATTATTCTTTGCAGTGATTAAGGCTTGTAAGGTTAAGATTTTTGGATGAAAAAAGCTTTCTTCTTAAAACAACAAAAACAAACAGTAATAATTAAGTAACACTTGGCAAAGAGATGACCTGCATGCTCCTACCTCCCCACACACGCATGCAGTGCCAGGTCTTGAAGGAGCCAAGTTGGATCGAAAAAAATAGCAGTACATCCCATCCCATCCACCATGCAGTCATCTGAAGGTCAGAAGGGAAGGACTCTCTACAGCAGTGAGATGGCCACCATCAAATAGAGGACAGTGCTTGGCACATGTGGGTTGGCTCATGGTTTGAGATCTACGTCTTGTTTGCTGTTCTATTCTTTACTACAGGGCTTAAGGTCAAATCTTCAAATCTCTGGTCTCTGGAAAAGGCTGAAGATGCAGCTGCAAGTCACCCATCGTTGTAACTATTCAGCTAAGAGTTTCCAATAAGTCACTCCATGAGGGACCTACTGAGTTTTTCTGAAAAATGGCCTCTAAAAACACAAGCTGAGGTACTATTTCAGCCATACTTTCACGTGTGTTCTCAAAGAGCCCCTGAACCACAGCTTCTGATCTCATCAACCACAGCTCTGAGAGTCTCAGAAATTCAACAAGAGGTCCTGGAATTCCATTGCTGGAGCTGACAACACAACAGCACTACACTGCTAAACACAAAGCTCCCAAATCTGCAGACATTCTGTGAGATATCACTTACTCCTGTCAAAGAATTTTTCGAAAGACTTTCTTCAGAAAAACCTCCATATGGATACACTGATTGGAATGAGCATCAACAGTGACAACTCCTTTTGGTTCCTTTACAGTATTGCCATCATCTGTGTAAATATTTTTTTAAAAACTCTTTTTCTGTTCTTTCTTAACTCATCAATAGTGTTTGGTATTATCTAAATGCTTCCCCAATGTTATGTTTTTCATCTCCCTTTCAGACATGATCAGTTCCTTCATCGCTGCTCTGTGAATTCAGCATCTTAGTCACACCCTTGACCAATGTGGCCACTGCAAAACTTTACACGACTGCACGTAGTTTGGGCATCGAAACCACAATAAAGGGACACAGGATGTGAGCCACAGAGGGCCCTTTGCATTTCAAGAAGATGCAAGTGGCATCCAGGCCTTGAAGGAACCTACTGCCCCAATCTCTGGAGATTTACACTTAGCAGATACCACAGAGGTGTAGGACCATGAGGTTTGGCTCATGTCTGAGATGTATCTTTGAAGATGCTATTAAACTCAAACTGCCTGCGGAAAATTGAATAGCAACTTGAAATGCATCGGCCTCTGGGAAAGAGCATCTGATTTGTGACTGAATGGCATTTAATTTAAAATGTGTATATGACCAGAGGCCTCAAGTGTGTTTCCACCTAGCTCTGTCCCCTGGCCCCTGGAAGGGAACACCCTGGCATCATGCCCCCAGCCTTTCAGGAAGGATGCAGGCGTCTCCCAGACAAGGCGAGTCACAACATGGCAGTTCCCTCGCGACCACAGGGCCACACAGTGGTGACACACAACGAACGCGGAGCAAAAGAAATGCTCAACGAAGATGGGGGGGGTGTTGCTTTGTGTGGTTTCTGTTTCAGATTGCTGCTCGTCCCACTTCCAACTGAGATGAGATAATGGGAGAAGCTCTGGGATGTCTGGGGAGAGGGAGACCACAGAATGAGGGAGGCGGTGTTTGGGGGAAGTGCCACACAGCCTGATGGGAAAGACCGCATGCCCGTGGCCTGGCATTGAAGTGGAGCCCCTTTGGTTTTCAGACCTTCTCTGACAGCTATAAGATTTCGCTCTTCCTACCTACCGCATGTAGGCACACAGTCATGCTGCTTTGCCTCATTTGCTCCCCTGTACCAGGCGAGACTGTAGGAATTTCAACACTCCAGCCCCTCAAACATTTTCTCTGGCAGTTTGCATCGGACTGTTGTGTGGAGTTGCAGGTGTGACTTAGGACATCTGACTACGGCGATCAAACTCCAAGCCCAACTGTATGCTCAAGTGTGCTTGGGAAACGAAGATTAAGCCTCAGCATCTTCCCATTCATTTATCGACCGGAATATGCGACTTCAAAAGGAAACCAGAAGAGCCCCCCTCATGACACTCGAAATACTGCCTGCTTAACAATACAGTCAGCTATGCAGTAAATAACAGAATAAACAAAACCGTATGTAAAATATGTTAAATCTTCTTGACACACTTAAAGACAGTGGTCAAAATGGGTGCCAATCAGCCTGAATTGACTGGAAGCAGATGCTCAAGGCGCTGCACATCCATCTTAACTGGCAGAGACAAAAGGCTGCCGTGTTGGTCCAAACCATGATGACATCATTTCAGCGGTGTGCAACATGAACGTATCATTGCCTTGTTTCCAGTTAGCGGGTGGGGCTGTAACCCGGAGAAAGATGCGCCTCCATCTCTTGCCTGACCACTGAGACTTGTCTCCGTTTTCCGAGCCAGACACCCGTTCAACAGGCCACCGCAGACTCTTTTAAAAATACTTCCATGGCTCGAGAATAGGCAGCCAAGTTCCTCTTACTATGGTTGGGTGGCACAAGAACTCCTTGGTGCATCTTTTCAGGGTTTTTCTTCATACCGAACCGTGAAAAGCTGAGGGACTCACAATCAGCCACAAGATTCAAGTGGGAGGGGAAGACCAGATGGTTAATGGAGAAGGTCACAGAAATTCCACGAAGATCTGAACCAGTGGGTATCTCAGCATGACCCTCCATCAACCTGCAGACATCTTGAGCAGCTGAGAATGACAATTTTCTTCTTGCAGCAGTTTAAGGACGGTGCCCTACTCGCCTTTTCCAGCTCAGTGAGATTTATTGGTATCTCTCTGCCATCAAAACATTTTTGTCCAGCAGACCTCAGAACACCTTGCAGGGTCTTCATCTTTTCCTCTTCAGGATCCACCCAGTTTCCCCAAAAACATTAACAGAGCTTCTTTTCGCACTTTTCTTCAAAGTGCTGTTAAGGACACTTTCCTCACACAGTTGTTCTGGTGAGAAGCAGCAGTTTTGTGTGAAATGAGCATTTAATGTTTCGGGAAAAACAGACGTGGTCCTGCAAGACCTTTGTTTCGGAAACCTTTAAGGACAGGATTAATTAGACACATGCAAGCAAAAACAAACATGGCATTTTTCCCCATTAATGCATGTTTATCTCAGCTCTGTGTGGAGCTGCCGATTCTGAACAAGCCAACTGCAGCAATGCGGGAGCTCAGCAGAGGCGGGTGGCCTGAAAGCTATTGCCTCACCAGGACCAGAGGCTTGGCCTACGGTCTGGGGCATTGGTCATGTGCAGTTATAAACCAACCAAAATCAACACACCACCTGCTGTGGATTTGTTCCCTATACATAAACTGCACACGAATGCTTCCTGAAGAAGTTAATTCAATGTGCACGTGGCATGCTGGCTTACATGGCTTTGACCACATGAAAAATGCAGCTTGTCAGGATGGCGGTATGTAAACACGCCCAGTGGAGAATGCAAACATCCAGCAAGCAGTCTAAATACTGCATCAACATAAACAAGAAAATGCAAAGATATGCCGCATATTACAGAAATGGCAACCTGCCACACCCACAGGCCAAATATACCAGAAACAAAGTATAAGATTTATTACTGTGTACCGGATGAACTAAATCTATTAGAAAATATGCAAGACAGTACCACTTTCATGCACTTTTACACATGCGCTGCCATGTATATCCTAACGCAACAACGCTATAACAAACCACCAAAGTGATTTATGCATTCAGACTTGGACATACAGAATGTACTGCTTAGTGCAGGAACAATTACTGTCATACTCCAAAGCGCTTTGAAGATGACGGAGACACATGAATGGGTCACAAGAACACATTCCTTAATCATTATTTTATCGCATAGATGTGTTTGCACCAGCATGTCAAGAAGGCTGAAGACGTCTGGCCACTCACCAGGGCTGGGTCCAGTTCCTCATTGAGCTGAGCTTCATTTTTGATCAGTGCCACCCGCTGAGCAAAGCGGCACGTGGCGATGGATTCCTATAGCACAGAGACAGGAGCATAGCACCGGTCAAGCCTGGTTTCAAAAGGGCCTCTGACCGTGGCTGGGACATGCTGTTGTAGTTCGTGCAGCCGTGAAGAATGTGATCATTTGGCAAAACAACACCATCATTTAGACAATGAGACGAGGAAGACCGGGTGTTTGACTAATTTACCAGCAATCCATTGCGGAGGTACCAGTGCTTATGAAACTGCTCAGTTCAATGGTTCGGCAACGTGCAAAAACAGTAGGTTTTTCTCTCCAACTCAAACAACAGGGAAGGCCAGTTCTGCATTCCTGGGGTACTTACGTCAATGTTCCTCTTCTCTACTGACACAGTGGCAATCATGGTGGTCATGCAGTTGCCCCCTAGGCTGTCCCTCAACACAGATGTCATCATGGAATTCCGATACGGGATGTGAGACCGGTTCTTCTCAGACAGAGCGATGATCACCTACAATATGGACCAGGGGTACCAGGGAATTCATCCCATGTCCCATGCAGTTTGCTAAACCAGGTAAGTTTGTGAAAGGCCCCTACCTGCTCCAGGTAGTGCAGCGATAGATTGATGTACTTAGCTTCAGTGAGAACCTGACCATCCACGCCAGTCTTTGCCACACGTTCTGAGCCAGCCAGGTCCACCAGGTGAAGTTTGGAGCGGCGCACCGTGGCTGAGCCAGGCTCCCTGCTGCACACGTGGATGGTGAAGATGCAGTGGGAGCGCGTGGATGCCTGGTTCATTGGGGTCTGCAGGTGTGTGTGTGTGTGAGAATGCGTTGTGGGAGGGGTTCCAGAAGTTAGTTTCCCATAGTTAAACACCACAGCATTTTGAAAGAAATTGTTTAGCTGCCAAATGGCACAAACAAATCCTAAGAGTTTATACCATTAATAGCTCTGAAAATGTTACAAAATACATCTTTCGTCATCAAGTTTCTGACTATTACTTGGAATTAGGGACGGGACATATGGTTAGGTTTCCAGTCTTGTGGGCTATGACAAAAGGGTTTGGTTGTACTGTGTCACCGTGGTGAGCATAACACAAGCACACATATATTATAGCAAAATATTGGATTCCAGAAAAAATGGCACCAACATGTATTCTAAGATTTGCATAATATAACAGTTTTATGTTGATCCATCACACACAACTGACCTCCCATGTAGTCGTACATGGACTGATTTTTTTTTTTTTACATCCACATAAAAGCTACAAAACTGTTAATACATGGGATTAGACCTCCCACAGTTGCAAATTTCTTGGGCTGTTTGGGCTGTTAATGGATGCACATCTTGGAGCCACTATGTATTGCTGTTAAAATGGGGATTTTCCGTCCGCCTCATTAGAAGGACCACGGTGTCGCCAGGCCCCGCTCACTCTGCCTCAGCACCCTTCAAAGTCTAACATGTGCATTTGATGAACCAGTAAACATATGGTGATTTCAAAAGTGCAGGGGTTTATTTTCTTGTGGCTAAAAATATCGGCAACTCCAAATGTGGGTCAGAGTGGGATGAGTTGACAGAAACGCAGCCTGACTCACCGGGAGATGGGGGCATATCGCAGACAGTGGAAAAGCAGAAAGCATGAATGAAGCAGCAGACGAAAGGAAGGGAATAAACTGGACAGGAGACCAGATACAATCTACAATCAAGTAGGAACAGGATCATCCACAATAATTTTTTTTTTTTTTTTTACAATAAATGTGCCTTCAGATAAAAAGAATATAAAGGGAGATGCAGATAGTGTTAGGGTTGAAGCTCTGATCATTGGTGTCTACTGTTTAAACAGATAGACAGACAGATAGATGGATAGACAGATCGGTAGGTAAGTAGGTACATAGGTAGATACTTTATTAATTCCTGGCGGAAAATTCATACACTAAGTACCTGCACACATAAAATATATCAAAGAGTAACAGTATGTATTTTGCCACTACTATCTCCCATGAACCTTCTCTCAAACCACAGCAATCACCAATGCACCCAATAACGGACACACACCAGACCCGGGCTGCTCCTGGTGGCCACATGGAGTGGAGTTCTCACCGGTTAAGCGACTGGGTTGTGTCAGTGCAGTGAGCGAAGTGGCTAAAGCTCTGTCTGCTCGGCAGAAAGTCTGGGGGTGGGGTGGGGCCTGCGTGAGGTTGACCACAGCTGTGCAACACACGAGGGAAAAACGGGGGTCGCGTGCAGGAGCAGTGAGATGTTAAAGATACAACGGGGGGCACATCAAAGGGGGTCTTGGAGACCACTTCCTGTGCAGGGAACCTGCTGTGAATCCCCCTTGCTAATGGGGTCACACTCCAAGTTTAAACTGCACATGTCATTATTCAGCCACATGGTTATCATTGATCTGGGTCTGAGGACAAAAAGAGCAGTAATAGGCATAATAACAATAATACCTCAGAACTGAGGAATGAGACAACTGGCTCACGGTTGTACAGATGGTGCAAATCCATATGCCCTTGGGCTACTAACAACTCGGGCTACAAAGAGCCGGTACCATGTCCAGGAAAACACCCAGAGACCCTCAAAATCTGCCACCCTGCAGGGATCAGACTACACGGAGTGTGGCTTGTGTCCTTGCCTTTCCTGGGCTCTCAGTCCTTGGCAGCCAGATCCCAGATGCTTGTCTAAAGTCACCAAAGACCATGATGCTGCTTGGTGGGTGCAACCTACCACATCCCAAGACCCACAAAACAACAATTTAAATGGCTCCAGAACAGCAAAGTAACCCCCTCACCTTCTCCTCAGATGACCGAACAAATAGTGGTCACAAGGTTTACGTGGTGTGTGGCCCGCCAGTGCCTCAGTTCAACAGAAGACAAGGAGGAAACGTGCACTTACAGATACGATAAAACGTTTGCAAAAATGCCTGTTGACAAGATCTGAACAGGGCTTTGGGATCAACAAGGGAAAATGCCACTTCTGACACCAGTGGTTGTATGTGGTCAATCCATCTGCAGCCTGCCAGCCCCACCCTCTCACCTCAGCAATCATCCGATTGGTGTCTCCCAGGAACAGCAGGTTGAGAGCCTCTTCCTCATTGGCCGACTGCTGGAGTGACAGGTTCCTGAGATGGATATTCTGATCGTGGTCTTCCATGATGCTAACTTTCCTGAGGTCAAGTTAGGAGACTCAAAATTAACCGGAGTGCCTAATACATCCAGACAGGAACTGTGATGGTTGAACAACAACCATTTCCACTACAAGTCCGACATATTTTGAAACATTTTAAAGCTGCTGTGTAGATATAAACTTAAATTACAATCACAAGATTAACAGGGCACATCAGATACAATAGCAAGAATAAAACGAATTAAAAAAGAATTTAGTTTATTATTTTCTGCATTTAAACAGACCAGATATAAAAAAGACTAGTTCCAACTTGTGCAGCATGGTCCTTGTTTTCCTTACTGGCATTCCATGGGGGTAAAGAAAGTGCGTGTGCAAGTCAGCTGGCATCATCTGCAACCAAGCACATGCTACTTCCATTCCCAAATTATAATGTGATAATGGATACAGTAACCTCTAAAACAAACAAGTGCATGAGTTATTGCCCACATCAAGAAAGATGTAGCAAAGAAATTACTTAGACAGACATGGCTGAGCTGGTTTCCCAGTAGCCACCCGAGTAAAACCCCAGCACATTCAGGAAAAACACGTCAGTTGCAAGATGACAGAAGATACCACTGATCCATACAGCTGATCTCCCCAAGTGCTCCTGGGCTGCAGGGCAACTGTGTTTGTTGTGGAAGAGGCATACTTTACAAGCCCAGATCAATGAATAATGCTTTACTGAGGAATCAAAGCAGGCATACGCTCATAGGGGAAATGGCAAGGCTTGGCTGAGCTTTGCCAAATTCCCTTGTTTCCCACGCGCATTATATACCATAACATGATGGATGAAGGGTGTACATATTCCGCAGTCGGTAAGAAGTCACAAAAACAGGGTTAGGCTAACCTAAAAGAAAATTGTCTATTATCTCTATTTTCTAGTGTCGTCTTCTTAGGATAAGTCAAAACACACTTGAACATGGGAGGTCCTTGCTCTCGCTTCAGACCGCGAGGGCGACGTGACCCACAGGTGTGGCAAAACATTGCATCAAAGCAAGACCAGTGAAACACAGAATGAGAACTTCATTCCGCAGAGATTTCCCACAAGTTATGTATCAAAAAAAGGTATTTTCCAGAGTTTTCCGAGAGGCACCAAAACTGAAGTCATCGAACAACAAGTAAATGACTTAATTACAGGAAAGTATCCCATGTTATAGCTTAATAGTTCAGACCAGCCAACTATGTGGTATAATCGTTAGAAACCCACCTCCTGCTCCAGTGCCCTTGATAAAGGAACTTACCCTGGAGCGACACTGGAAAAGAAAATCACTTGGCTTTATAAACAGGTAACCATACCATTGGGTGTAGCTTACAGTACAAACCTAACATTGTAAGTTATTGTGGAAAAAGTGCAAAATAAGCAAAGGTTAATAATAACAACAGACAAGCCCTCCAAGTTGAGGGAACTTGAGTGCTTTACATCTGAGAAGCCAAAGTCTAGGTATAGATAGAGATCCTGTTGCCCCTTATGCCTGGGTGTGGAGCTAAAGTTGCAGCCAAATCTCTGTACAGCTATTTGTCATTTACAATGAAAGGGAATTACTGTAATTAAAAGTATGAATATATCAGGGGAAAAAATGCCAGGATAATTTAAGATGGAATGGAGATGCTAGATACATTACACAAACGCTGCCTTGGTTCGGCATTGTTTAGGCTTGCTACACCACACATGAATTTGAAACCGTCATTTTTCTTGACGTTCTGCTTGATGTATTTTATGATTGTGTTCAATCCTTTCCTCGTCCACCCTGCATAACTAAGTAAATGGACACCGAAAGCTGGTTCCTGGAAAACATCTCCAAATGACCCAGCAGGCCCAAATTAAAGGACTGGGATGTTTTATTATTTGATTTGAGGACTGTTGTCTAAAATTCCTATGAAAAAAAGAGTAGTTCTTAGATTTCAAAGTTAGTTTAAATTTGCTCTCCGGCAAAAAAAAAACCAATACTGTTGTTCTGTGTGGTGCAAACAAGCTGTAGCGATCCTGGTTCTAGGGTGCAAGGCCATGAGGACCACTGGACCACAAGGCCATCCCCTAGATCTCCGGCTGTCTCTGCACAACTCCAAAACACGAACAAGTCCCTGAAAGAGGAGTCAGACCCACATAGTCGGCAGCGGACCCTGGATATTTTTGGAAGGATACAATTTGCAGGCCTGTAGAGTTTGGTCAAAGCCTCAACACCAAGTGAGAGACTATGAGAGAAAAAGAGAAAAAGGGAAAGAATGAGGGAGAAAGAGAGTAGAAGAAAGACTCAGAAAGTAAGATGAAGCCGGTACAAATAGAACAATGTGCTAGCTTGTATTTAATGATATCATGAGTATTCGTCAGAGACTGCAGGGCTTTAGCCTAGTCCCTGAACACAGCCATCGGATCATGAGAAAAAAATAAAAAAAAAATCAGAGCCAAGATGAATTAGCATGGTGGGATGCTAGATAAGAACCATGTCCCACCAGTCCAAAGGGAAACAGGGAAACAGGGAAACAGGCCAGCTGGACCGTGTTCTGTCCCTACAGCTGGCCATTAACCTGGTGTGGTCTGATCCCTGACCCTGCACGTGGGCAGAAGGGCCTGCTTGGGGCTCACCCCTGTTCCCCCTGCATTTTGCTGAGGGGTGACATCACACCAGCACGCATGTTGGACAAACACGAATAAGTAATAGCAGTAACAACAGAACCATCTTTGTGTTCCTCTAGCCAACAATGACCCTGCAGTTAATCTTGTGGGGGTCTTGCGGGGCTCTTTTGCAGGGATCGTGAGCAAATGGAGCTAATTCTGAAATACGACATCACAAACAGGTAGATCAGGTCCTGGAGTACTACTCAGTAACACCGTGACCACCCAATAATGAATCCCTGATTTTACTTAGTTACTGAGGATTTGAAGATCTGCAAGTTTCCCTTTAAAAGCACTCCAACCACAGCCCATAGTCCAAGTCTTACATATAGGTAAAATAAATAAAGACTTGCAAGGGCTTTTAGCTGTAATATATTTATTTTACTGCAAGCTACGTTAACATTAAAAAAAAAATTAAATTACTGAAGAGACATACCTTGTCTCCTCTTCAATGCTGACATGACAAATTGATCCAAAAACCAAGTACAAACTTTGTCATCATGCTGTTGATCGCCAATGCTCAGAAACACCAGACACAAGCTGTAAACACTGTGGAAGTGAGTTGATCTAATGCACTCGCAAATTCCTATTTGGTTTGGGTGCACTTCACTGCCAGCCAGCCGGGCACAGAAATGCAGATCACTTTTGCTCTGCAACAAACATATTAGGTAGATAAGTGAAGAAAATGCAAAAACAAATAAACAGGAACACCTTTGTATCTTTAAAAATGCATCACTCAAACATTTGTAACACAAGGAGGTATTGTAAAGAAGAAAGAGTGGGACGAAGGAAAGAAAAAGGAGAGGAACACTGAAGTCCTAGCAGGAGAAATGTGTGAAACACATCACCTTTTCACACACAGGCAGTAGAGTGAGGTGAGAGAGAGGAGTTAGGGAGAAGATAACGCTGAGTGAAGGAGGGGTGGAGAGAGACAGAGAGAGAGGCTGTGAGGCAATGCGCTCAAAGCAGAGCCAGGTCAAATAAAATACTGCCTGCAGGCAAAAGAAATCAACATTTTCTTTCCTTGAGTGGTCAATTCATTCATTGTTGTCACTGATAGGAGGTTTTATTCCATCGCACTCCACGTGTGGAGGAGCGCGTGCGAGCATGTTACTGGAAATTCCTTGGAGAGCGGCACAGCGTTTGACAGCGGAAACATCCGTATTTCTCAAGCAGAACGTATGAGTCAGACGAGCACAGATGTGGACAGCACTGATTTGAAAGCCACAGGTATTTATATGTAAATACACGTTAATAATAATGTGAGACGTATGGACGGAGGTCTTTATGGAAGAATGCTGAAAACTTAAGTGGTATTTTATTTACGACACAATGAATAGTTATTGAGAAAAACCACTGATTCGTATATTCTTATAATGGAGACGTTCAACAGACGTGGGGTTAACGTGAAATCAGTTAAGTGACCAATTCCTTATCCTGAATTGGAAAAAAGGAAGCGAGAGAGACTCACGGTAGGTCTTCCAAGCGCGAAGCCTCATGGCGGGGGTCAAGCAGGTCGTAGCCCACTTCATTGTAAATCTCCAGGTAGGAAATGTGAGTTGTGTAGATCTTGCCACTGTCCTGTTGCACAGAAATCAAAACAAAAATTGTACCAATCAAACCAATCAATCTATCATTGAAATAAACTTAAACTAAGCAGATCAACAAATATTTAGTTCAAAGCCATTTAAAACAACCGAATGACTGGTCCTACAACAACACTTGAAAACTGATCCAAGCGGGAGACTCGCCTGGTTGAAGTGCTGGTACAGATAGGAGAGAGTTCGAGGGATAATCCCGCGGTCGCTGTAACGCTCTGCCCCCCCAGTGATGGTGAAGGTTTTCCCGCTGCCTGTCTGTCCGTAGGCAAAGATGGTGCCGTTGTATCCAGCCAAAACACTGCAGCCAAAGCACACCAGATCAACTCAAAGAACAAAACACAGTAATGTTTCTGGTTATTCAGAGTAAAAGCTGTCATCTTTCCCTGATAAACCTTCTGACAAGATGACAAGATGAATTCACCCCCTGTGAGACAATCCAGGTCAAACATAATGCAGCGCACTCACCTCTGGTTCCTGCAGGTCTACAGTCCTTAATGAAAGATGCCAGTGATCTTCTGTGATTCACACAAGGACTAAAATGATCAAGTCCCACATTCTCAAGGTTTCACAATGTGCAAGAAGGTCCAACCAGACAAAACAACTGGACCAGTTACCTGGTTACATTTCTATTGTTTTTACGTGGACTCACAATTTGCCAGTATCGCCATTTTTAGCAGCAAACTAAAACTGATGGCTCAAGCATATTTAAAAAGTCCCAGATGCGTACAAATTCAGAAACTCAAGACTAGAATTAAACTGAATTAAACCTGCCATTATAAATGGCATGAAACTCTGACGGCAAAGTGCACGGTTATGGCAACAGGCACCTGATTGTGACAAGCCACAGGCCATAAACATGTGACGACCAAACCCATTAGTCTCCCTGGCGGCAGCGGTTCATAAACTCGGTTTTGGCCCCAGCTTTCCCAGACGGCACGGGAAACTGCAGCCTTCGGGGTACAGACAGTGTGTCTTTGGTCAAGACGGGGCTGTACTCCTTACAGGTCCTCCAAAATTCACCAAACTTTTGCCAGCTTTTCCATGACTAACATGACCTTGGGTAACAGAGATGGTATGGACATTCTCAAGCAAAATTCCGGCTGCATTTGCTGTCGAAAGGGCCAAGTTTTCCACGCAACGCACCCCTTCTGCTGCGAGCGAGCCTCATGTTGGGTAAAAGAAACACAGAACAATAAAAATGCCTTTGTGATGAACGTGAACAAGCATGGCAAAGCAATTAAGTTTCACGTGTTTATGGTTTGGTTACTGAATAGTTGAGAGGTCAAGTGTTAGGAGTGGTTGCTTTGGACGGGTTCTGTACGTTATCTAATGAGTGTTCACAACTGCATCGCATCGCTGTGCAAAGCTCTGGAAATAATGAAGAAATACCAAAGCATTCTTGTTCAACCCGTGGTCTGACAGCATTTACTGCCACTAGGTTTCGTTTCCGTGATGAATACATAAACAATTAAATTGGACCCTTTATTCGGATAAACCTGTGGGATTATAAATGTGACAGTCAAGTTGGCATGAACTCCCACTTCATAATTCTAGTCCTGTGGCCTGGTGCCCGCCGCTCACGCTGGTGGGTTTCCTTGAGCCTCTTCCTGTTTACCCATCGTTCCCCTTGGAGACTGATTTGGCTCCACGGGGCACTTGGCCATGCTATCTCACTGCGATTGCGGGGCTTTTCCACCGCGCTCAGTAGACACCCGACAAACTGGACCGCATCCGCATGTATTTAGGGGCCGTGCGTCAGCGTGACATCATTTCACCCGTCCTTTTATTATTAGAACCCTTATGGCGATTTCGCTGTGAAAAGTGTGGGTGGAAGGGTCTGGTTCTGGGTACAGCACCAGTGGTGTTTATTATGCTCCACAGAGCACCCTAATGGCTCAAACAGGAGGTCTTCTTCAGGCCTGTGTGCTTCTTCTAAACTTTATTATCACCCTACAGCAGGATGGGAGGCCTGCAGCTCCAAGAACAGCTCCTGAGTGACGTTTCTTCATTCCATGAACTATCACTATGGTCCCATTTCTAAAACTGCAAGAGCTTTGCACTGTTGATTTAATGGGAAGTGCTTCCCTAGTTGCAAGTAAAAGAAAAAACAATAAAAGCATGATTCATCCCGCTTTAATGCCTGATGTTCCAGCTTCACTGGATCTTCTCAGCAGGCTGCAAAGGCAGCGCCAGCCGGGACAAGGATCTTGGATGGATGTTCATTTCACCAATGAAAAAAGGAAGCACAACACACTTAATTTCCCAGCAGGCATGGAGTTCAGCCATGGCATCTTAATCTCACCCTTCAGCAGTTCTGAGCGAACATTAAATAGCCTGTTTAATGCGCAGTTTATCTTGAAGATGCCGTAAAACAAATGTTTTATTCCTACCTCAATCTGGAAATGAAAATGGGGGCCCAAAGGTGAACTGGCCATTTGAGAGGGCAATATTGATTGCCCCTCAGCAGGGTTTGGATGAGCTGGAGGCCAGACCCCACTGAGACCAGTTATGAGTGCCTCACTTTGACTCATGGGGGAAAAAATGCTCATTATCATAACGAACATCATGACCAAATAGGATGTGGTCATTGGAGCCAGACAGTCAAGAATAACAGACGAGCTGAAGAGTCACCTAAATGTTGAAGACTGCTGAAGCAGCAGCTATGGTCCACGACAAGAGAGTGGACACTAAGCGTCCATTCACTACATCAGAGTTTACCTCTTCACAGATTCCACTGATGTTGCTCAGTGCTGAAAGAACCAAATAAGCAGACTCAGTAGAAGGGACAGGACTGCATTTGGACAGCAGGAAAGTCTATATCTGTTTGCGAGAAGTTCCATGAAGATGCTTCCCACTGGGAAGCCCTCTCAGATTGCAGAAAGACCTCTCCTCCACCCTCCAGGCTGACTACCATAGGATCTTTCATCATCCAAATGGACAGATATGTCCTCCACACTGTCCAACTTGCATCACGTTTCACGCTCAGCTCGCAGAGTCTTCTATACGCCTGACAAGACAGACAGGGGCCAAGCCTGCTAACCAGTAGAAATTGGACTTTCAACCAAACGGCCTCTCATTCTAATGCCAGAGGAAAACTGCTGTTGCACCCTTGACTGAAGCACATAAACAGGAACTGCTTCATTAAATAGCCAGATGTCTAACAGTGTGGACCGCGTTTTGGCCGAATCACTCTTGCAAAAATAAATAATGAATTTAATGGCGTAACGGCCCCAGTACAGCTGACTGAGGGGTTGACGATGTGGTAACCTAAGAAACACAGTTTATGGTCCTGGCAAAATCCCCACAGCCGCTTACATCTTAGGCCATCACTAAAACGAGGGCACAGAACCTGGACGGCATCTCCCAAGGCGGTCAGCACCGAGCTGGAGCCACGAGGCCTTCAGACACTCATTAGGCAAATATTTAGGAATGGTTCTGCTCTGCCCCCTCACTCCATGTAAACAGTGTGTTCACGAATGCCTCGCGATACCTGGAGTAAACGTACCCCAGAACAAGGGGTTGGGAAAGTTCTACCTGTTCAGGATTGGCCCCGGATGGCTGCGTGCGGGACAGATTAATGTACACCGAGCAAGATTCTTCGTGGGTCTTCAGGATTGAAGGGGGGGGTAAAAAAAAAAAAAAAAAAAAAAAAACCCCACACACACACACACACACACACACACACACACACACACACACACACACACAAAAAAAAAATCACTAATCCCACTAGGAGGAAAATAGCAGCTCTGTGGGCGAAATGTATCCAAACAGCGGTAATATTTTTGTTCCTGTCCTTTCAGATGCCTGCCCAGAATCAACACAGAGGGCCAGTGTCCTCGCCTGACACAAACAACAGTGTCCTGTTGGAAGGGGGTGGCAGGAAGAAAAGAGTGGAGGCAGTCAGTTTGGGATTATCAGCCAGGGTCATTGCCGCAGTGTGTCCATTCTGGGAGTGCAGATGTACAGCGGGGACCATAAGCCATCCACAGCACCCCGACGACTGGTCACTGTCCAGGCCAGGCCTGCGTGCTGGCGGGACGGGGGCACGTCGGGTGGTCTCCCACAGCCCCTTCCCTCCCAAAGAACAGTGCCTGGCACGGCGAGATCTGTCCTCGCGGCCTGTGCTGCAATAATTACAGGCCCAGCGTCCTCTCGAAGGGTGGGGCTTTGAGAACTTCAAGGAAAAACAATGAGTAATGCTTATTTTTTAAGAGTTTCCCTAAATAAAGCATAGAAAAACAGTATGTTTAGTGTCAAAATGATTTTTTCCATCCTTTTCTCTCTTTTGTTGCCTGTCACGGAAGCTGATGGTTCCATGCTGCATTACCCAAAGTAACAGCTGGCAGACATATTATCACAGTCTACTGGGTTATTCAGGGCGATATTTGTACTGGATGCAGGACATGTTCTGGGGTGCAAGTCCAACAATCGGACTTTGTGTATCAGTAGAACCCACAGCAGCTGGGGGACAGATCTGGTGCCTGGACATATGCATGAGCTCCACTCATGGCTCTCCCAATCCCATGACCACAGTTTGCCACGTGACAAGGGACTTCAAGTCCAGGTGGTCTCTGTGAAGCTTCCCTCATCTGGGCGGAAAATGTGCCACAACCAGAAAACCTTAGCTCAGCTCCGAAGAACCAGAAGCCCAGGGTGTCGTTCCAGGAGCCCCTCTCACTTTGATCATGATGTGAGGTAAGCCTCAAAGCACCAGGTGCTGTACACCCGCTGACACACTCACCTGTCAGCCACGGGCTTGGCGACGTGCTCAAAGATCTCCTCCTGCTTGGCTGTCTGATCAAACACCTTCTGGAACCTGCAGGGGAAGCCACAGTGAGGAGACCACCTGGTTCCGGGTAGGGAGACAAGTGGACACGCAGCGCAGAAACCCAAGATTTGCAAGAGTTATGTTTCAACATAATAACATTCCGTTTACTCAGTATACTAATATCTGGAGCAAACAATCAGTCTTGTCCAAGAGAGGCCAAACCACAGACTGTAAATAGAACGAAACAGTCATTTATGATTGGAGCAAGGAAAGACTGCAGATTTATTTCACCAGATTTTCATACTTCCATGTGCTGGGAAGGTTCATGGTCCTCCCCTGAAAAGGAAGCCCCACCTCAGCCCGGAGGCAGATGGCATCTAAAAAGAAACACTCGCTTCATGCTCTAAATTCAATATCATATTTTCATGTGTGCAAGAAGCCTCTGTCTTCCCGGCGAGAGGAAGGCGGTTAAATGGGCTCTCTGCGTCCACGGCGGCATCCAGCAACTGTGAATTTCATATTTAGCTCTTGGCTTTAGAATAGCTGAGCCCAGCCCAGTGGATGGAGCTCTGGCCTTCATAACCAGAACAGGCCAGATGTCGCAGCTCTGACTCATGAGTTCAATGGCACATGAGGAAACCACACATTTCACACGTGGCCTCTTGCCTTAGAGGTTCTCTCTAGAAAGTGAGGACCCGTCCCAAGACGTTCTGGTCACACACCTCGTGTCAAACGGTTTGTATCCCAAAAAACTGAGACTATTCTCAGATCTGCTGACCGTTGGGCATCAAAATAGAAAGCAGCTACAGCCAGCTGCCCTATGAGATGCTCCTGTGAGGGGTACAAATACACTGGCTTCAACGTATTGGACCACAAGTCTGTCCATGACTCCATTTGTTTGAAACTCTGACGTCACTTTTACCCCTAAAGCTACATAATACAAACGTCCTGCAGGTGTTCATCAGTTAGCTTCTGTAATCCTCAGAAAAGCCATTTCAAAGCTGTGGGAATCCAGAGCCCATCACAGAAGCAGAGTGTAAGACAGGTATATCCTGAATCAAACTCCACTGCATCACAGCATAACAGTTTTATCTTGTTACTGCTAACCTCACACTAATTAAAACTAACTCATCTAAAAATGACCAAATATGAAGAATAAGTTCTCTCCACAATCCCCTATTCAATCCCGACTCCTGACTTGATCAAATAAACACGAGCGCTGACCGTCAGATTACAGCTACGTGTGGACGTGACCGTAATAACCATACTTTGCAAGAGTCTTCATTTCAGTACTAAAAGTCATTCAAACTGAAAAGCATAAAAGGAGGTCGATTTCATGACAGACATAACAGAAAATACAAATAAACCGGAAATTATGTCTTCATAAATTTGTCACACCTTGCCTTGCCCTCACCTGAACCTGTAGCTCTCTTTTTTGTTGTTGACAAACCCGTCAGCCAGATCCCGGGGCACCAGGAACTCCAGGCCGGGTCGCTCCTCCTCATCCACCAAGTAGACCTGGGTGAAGGGTGGGTGTGAAGCCCAGAAGAGGAGCATTAACACACAGCATCGTCCAGCAGTGATACTGACGCGGACCCCCCTCTCCGCTTCCCGTGGCGCCAGCTCAGCGACCAGCGGGTGTAACAAAACACGAGATTCACAATATTGCCTTTGAAAGGAGGTCCCACGGTGAAATTCTGTGGTAATGCGACGCTTTGAAGGCCACCCGGTGCTTCACGCCACAGCATGTGTTTGCACATATGGTTATGAATCAGCATGAATCAATTAACCCCCATAGATCCTAACAAACAGCAAGCGATGCCTAAAACACTGTAACAACCACGAGTGACCCCCACCCCCGCGGCGCCAATCTGGCACCAAGGAGCCTGTGCGCCTTCACGTGGACAGCAGAGGTCGAAAGAGCTTGCTAGGCTCCGCCCACTACACCGTGTTTTACGGCATTAACAGCTACAAGCAGCACAAGGTGTCCATTAGCAACACAATTCCGACCAGTTCATCCCCCGGGCTGCACGCGGGAGGAGGCTGGTCCGCAGCCCGCCAATTCCCGCTACTGTTTCCCAGCAGGCCTTGCTGCACCGCTGCGGGGTGGCTTTACACGAAGAGCGAGCGGCTTACACAGCTGCAGCCCCCCGCAGCGTCCTGCCGCCGGCACTACAAAGGCTGTACAAACAAACACAGAACAAGAACAGTGTGTAACTGCAAAAAAGTCCAGCGCAGCATGAGGAACCGTCCAGCAACACAGCCATCTCAGTCAGCCCAGCGGGTGGCGCAGTGGTTCAGCTCCCATCCCGGGCAACATGGTGCTGTTGAACCATGCAGGACCTCTTTGGCGGATATAACGCTTTTAAAGTGACTTTACACCGCGACACTCATTTGGCGTCAGCAATGCAGAGAAAAGGACTCAAGTTACAGGAAGAACTAATGTATGTCGTTAGTAATGGATAAATCCTGAATGGGAGGCATAACATTTACCTCAGACCGACCGTTTTTAGCTGCTGAAGCTCAACGTGAAGAACGTAACACGTTCCTGATATTTGTGCGTCCGCGTGTTTCCAACCTGCCAGCTAGCCGGACGGACGCTGAAGGATACTCACCGAGGGACTTTTCTTAGTAGGTTTTAGTCGGGCAAATATCTGAATAGTCTGTTTAACCATTTTGCAGGAACAGCGAAGGTGGTTTGACAGGTTTTAACGAAGAGAAACCGGTCCGTTTCTTCTCCGGTCCCTCTCGTCTGTGTTGAGGCCGTCGCTAAGGGAACGGCGACGCTCACGCGGCAGCGCTGGCTAACGTCGGATTGGTCGCACCAGTGCCGGAGGTTTTGTTTTTGTAAACCGAATGGCCCAATAGCGTTCCAGCAGGAGGCGTGAGGTGAACTCTGATTGGTTCACACGGTGTCCCGCTGTTTATCAGTAGACGTCCCGCAACTTTTGCTGGGTATTTAATAATTGACGATTTTTTTAAACATTAAGTGACAATCAGATTCGCTCCGCTGTGTTTCCTGCCATATTTATGCCCACCTCTCCGTTATTTTAAAAGATGAAATTGTAGCAAAGTTTAGATGAGGATTAATTACATTTAAAATGTACATTAAAAAAACTATACTTTGCTAAAGCATGACATGACGTACAAAGTTCATATATCGCTGTTAAAAGTTTATTTATAAACTTTTAAAAAGTATTTTAAAGCATTTTAAATGTGAAGTTTGAATTAAAAAGCGTTTCGAGTTCAATGTTACCTCGTGCGCCACCTATTGGATAAAGACATAACAGCAAGAGTGACGAAAAAATACTAAGCTGCGCACTTTCACGACACAAAGATCTGAAATATTTTAAACGAACGCATAACAGAATACGAACAAACCGTCCTTTGCACAGAACACAAAACAGCCTGTGATGAGAAGTATTGAGGGAAGAAGGTTTGGACCCTCAAATCCTATGCTGTAGATCCACAGGTGGTCATTTGTTCCACAAGGTCAGATGTGAGGAAACGAGGATTTCATCAGCAGTTTGACATGTCAAAATGTAACTGATATGCAAATGCAGCTCTGGGGTGTTTACTTCGCTCACAGTGTTAGTGGCGGCTGTCGGGCGTCACGGGAATCTGTTTCAAATTTGACACCGGAGTCGGGACTGCGGGCGCTGTCACTGCTCTTGCAGGCCTGCACGCTCCATAAATATCTGACTCCTGGTGTTGATGTTGGGGGGGGCTGAGGAGTTAGAGAAGTGGGAGGAAGAGTGGGTGGAGGGCAAGCGAGAAGAAGAGAGAGAGAGAGAGAGAGAGAGAGACAGTGGGTGCAAAGGGGAGGTAGAGAGAGTCAGTTGTCCATTGCGCCTCAGAGAGTGTGTGCTGTGCTACGTCTGCTCCACATCCCTGGATTACTCAGCCAGAGCGGCGTCGGGAGCAACAGGATCACGCTTTGCACTGAACAGTCGCTCGCGAACAGTTCCACCGACACACGGATCACGCGACCTTGACCCCAGCGGAGCTGAGCACACTGGGCCAGCAGAGCAGGACGGGCTGTTAGAGGTCTTCTCCGAAAGGTACACTTCCCCGCATCAGCAGGCTGTGAGTTCACAAAGCTTTCCGTGACTTTGAGCTTAAAACACTCAAAAGAGGCACTAAGTGGTGAACCTGGGCAGGCCAGTCAGGTCTTTTTTTAGCCCGTGTGGATTTCAGAACATCACCGTAGGCTGCGAGCTGTGGGCTTTTCCAACCCCTCTGCTCCCGACTGCGTGATTCGTGATCCTTCCTCTCTCTCCTCTTCTTTGGTCTGTATGCAGTTGTGCTCGACACCTCCTCCGGTGCAAAGGAGAAAAGGTGGGAACTGGTTGCTGAAAGAGGCAATAAAACAGTAGAAAGGAGGGCGACAGCAGGTGGGCAGCACAGCCGACCATTGCGTGTCCAACTCCTCAGTGGGGCATTGAGGCCTCATGGGGCTGTTCTTCTCTGCCATGTGGCTCCTGCAGTTGGTTAGATCACAAGGTTCAGATGTAAAGTGGATCAGCAGTTTACCTGCAAAGGCAAAGCACACCTTGCCCCACACACACACACACACACACACACACACACACACACACACACAGATAGTGTACTTATTTTCTATCATCTGAGGTTCTTGGCTCTGGATGCTCTCTGAAACCCTGGGCTTCCCAGGAAAGGTGCCTCTCAGTAACCAGAACCTGGGGAGCATTAGGGTTCTGGTCCTGCAGGTCCACTTGGTTGGGGTGACTCTGCCAATGTGTCATTTTTTCTGTATGATTTGATTGATATGTTTAGTGGTGTGGACTTTTTCCTCATTTTGACACTAAAATCACACCTTGGCAGTTATTTTCATGTGACAAAGGAGCTGTGGGTTTGATCATTTAAATGTTCGTTCGCATATTCAGTCTTGTGCTTCTCCTTTACATGTTTTATATTTATTCATTTAGCTGATACTTTTGTAGAAAGTGACTTAAGCTTCCAACAGTGATTTGCCCAAATATACCCCTGGTCAGTTCAGGGTAAGTGCCTTGCTCAAGGCTTCGACAGCAGGAGGCAGGATTCATGCTGAATCCTTCAAGTGCAAAGCAGCAGCTTTAACCACCTGGCGTCCCCTCGTACCGGACGTGTCATTTTTGCAGTATGGATGGTATAAAGGGACCTGGACTCTTTGAGCCACGCAGGATTATGGGAGGGGGGTGAGATCCAGCTGGGGTAGCTTCAGGTCAGCATGTGATCGAGTGCAGGGGTCCCTCCAGAGAAGTTCCTTGGAGGCCGCTCTCCGGTTTCACCTCACACGGCCCCTGTTGTGAGCGGCCGTGTCCCCGGTGAAGCTCACGTGCTCAGACCGCTGACCTGGGGTTGGCGGGACGCTGAAAACCCTCCAGCACGTCTGCTGGCGGTTCCAGCGCTAAACACCACACAGTTCGCCAGCTAAAATCCCAGAAGGCACGTTATTTGTAATATTACCCTCCCGGCTTCAGCGATACATGCAGCATTATAATGCCTTTGAGCATAAAGCGTAACTCATTTTGAATAAAAGCATCACCGGCCAAGTAGTATAAAAGCTCGGGAGGGACGCAGGGTAATGACAGAGCCACTTCTGCACCGCAGACCGATTCCTGCAGAACTTATCGGTTACAACCGTCCAGACTGCACTCGCTCCGGCGCAGGGAGATGAAGGATCAGGTTCTCGTCAAACTCGCAAATTATTTCAAAATCACAACAAAAAGCGCAGAGCGGAGAGGCTGGGGTCCCCGTCGCAGCCCACATGGGTCTACGGTCGCGACGAGCCCTCCCGGAACAAAACACACAGGAGTCAGGGCTCAGCTGGGGGTTTAGCTGACATTTTACGCCAAAGTAACTTACAGCGTCATGTTTGTACAACGAGCTGCTTTCGCTGATTTTACCCGGTTTGGGGAACAACAGCAGCAGTGAGATTGACACCTGGCTCCTTGTACTACAAGGTGACAGCTGTAACCACTGCGCCCCCCGCTGACTTCACAAAAGCATGTCAGCATTTCTGTTTCTGTTCATTTATCAGGAACTTCTCTTCAAAGCAGCTTACGCTGTCATACTACTCCTGTCAGTAATTTGCCCCATTCAATAACCGTGGTCATTTTTACGGCCTCAGTTCAGGGAAGGTACCTTTTCAAAGGTCACTGAAGCGGGATCTGAACCTGCTTCCTTGTGACTGCAAGACGGTGGCCCCAACTACTACGCCCCCTGTCGTCCATCTGCAGTAGCTGCAATATCAGGCTTCGCTTGAGCGCAGACAGATGGGTGTGGAGGCAGATGCTTCTGTGTCAGGTACCGGTATCGCTTGCTTGGGCGTGGTGTTTGGCCATCAGAGGAGCGTGATGTTAGATGAAACTTAGATAAATATTCCCCATAATGCCGCTTTTGTGTTGGCATTAATGCACTGGCTGCCACTTTGATGCCAGCTGCCTCTGTGATGCCACTGTTTCTTATTTGCGCGTCTGTCACTCTGGCCCATTGTGGGCGCGCTGCGGCGGCCCCACCAGTACCGAGGCCCTGCGTTAACCGGCAACTTCCCCAAAATCCTCCCGCTTTCACCTCGCTCAACGTGCACAGACAGCGCATCTAGGCGCTCCGCACCCGTCCTACCCGTGTGTCCCGGCCGGCGGCCCGCCCGTGGATTTGCTGCGTTGGGGCATGTGTTTGTTTACTCGGCGTACGCCGCAAGAGCTTCTCCTTCAAGCTCTGATGTCAGATCAGGCGCATTGGCCACACTTGCAGGACATGGGTATGTACACCTGAGCAGCCTGAGAAGGTAAATTTGAGTAGCTGCCAACGCAACAAAAGATAAAACCCTTTACCCTTGTGTGCCTTTCTTTGAAGACACCCATGGATCCATGGAGTTATTTTTCCCGTCTTTCTCGACCTGTATATCTCATTCAATTATTTTAAGCTTTTCTCCATAGTGACTTTCAAAATTTACAGATCATTTGCATTAGCCAAATTTAGGGTAAGGGTACATGCTAGGAGTAGGAGGTGCTTCTATTTAAAAGCGGCGGCTCTAACCACTGCACCACCTGCTGCCCCCTAATTCCAACAGCTTCCTGAAGGTACTGACAACAAAGAATTTGAACCAACAACATCCACGTGGCCCTCGCCAGCATGTAGCTTCAAACCCTGTAGCAGCCAAACTTTCCACGGTGAAACAAGTGCCCCTGCCATACTTATTCACATTAAAGAGAAGGCAGCTGTTGGCAGTGGGGGCAGGAGGGCTGGGTCCGTACACCTCATCTCGCGCAGATCTGCGAACCTGTCGGACCACGCGGACTGCATTCCTCCCCCCCCCGCCCTACACCGCCGCGGATTTACCTCAGCTCTGCCACTAACTGTGTTTTTATTTTCACAAAAGGAAGTCATGTGACCCTGGCATTCCTCTGCCCCCGTTTCCCATCAGAACCCGTCGGGTTCACTCTTCTCGGTGCTCTCTGCTCCTCTCTGTCTTCCGCCGTGAGACCAAACCTCTTCCATATCACTGTCGACAGCCGGCACGCGGCTACAGCTGGCTGCGTGACCCCCCCCACCCTGCGCCGAGGACGTCCGCGGTGCCAGGGCTGCTGTTTCAGGGTGCGGGGTTTTGCTGAGGAGCAATAAAGCGAGGAACCCCGATGTGGTGCGGCTCCGTGTGTGAAAGTGAAAACTGGCCCTTGGCAGCAGGCAGCACTCAAAACAAACCAGTTTGTCGGTGTAAAGGCAGCGCTGGGTTCACCGCGTCTCGGGTGGCACCTCGGGTTTGTGCTGGAGCCACTTAGGAAGAGCCTATAATTCCCAAAAATTAGGACGTGAAACCACGATCTAACTGACTGCGGTAAATACACACTGATTTACAAATACCTGACATGATGTCACACAACGGGCCTACAAGACGGTTAAAGCATCTGCACCACATCACCCCCAGGACCTGATGACTTGCTGCACCCAAGCAGGAGCGCTGACCTCCTGTATGTCTGGCTGCTCAGTGGTCCCTCTCACAAGGCCTGCAGGTTCTCAGCTGTAGGCCTGATGTGGTAGAACAAGGAGCTCCCTCTGTCCCTCAGAGCTGCTGAAGGATCTAAAAACCCACACAGACTTCCTTCTGCTGACCTGCTAAGAGCTACAGCAGTTTGCCTCACACCACTGTGTTTCCTCTCGGATTCAGCTCCACAGGCGGAAAGCGATTTGACCGCCGGCTCTTCACCTGTGATTTATATGTCACCGTGGAGAAAAGCATCTGCTAAATTTAAATACGGACAAGTTCACACTGCAGAAAAGGGACCTGCTCTTGTGCGCTCGAGAAAGTTCCTGCTTCTGTGAGCCACTTGAGTCACTATGAAAAAAATGTCTGTGCAGGTAAATTAAAAAAATAACACACCCAGAAACTGAAAAGGAAAGCGATGTTTGATCTTTCTGCCATTGCTCTTGATGTGTCTGAGGGCTTGACGGAACAAACACGCTTCACGCTTCCTCGTTCTTCTGAGATGTTCTGGTTGCACGGTTTCTGTGGCGCCTCCGAGAGAAACCGCCCGAGTTGCCGGGTTCTCTCGAGGTCACCGCCGTCGCATGGATACCTGCGGTGTCCACCCTTTTGCCCGCACGGGGGGGGGGCTGAGGTTTACTCTCGCGCCTCCTTGCTCTGTATCGACAGGTAATACCTGCTGCTGCTCTTCCCCCAAAGGTCACACACCTGCGTTTTCCCTCACTGCCACATCAATCCCAGGTTCTTCATCCAGGGTTCAGAGAGAAGCTCCTGGGTTCGATTTGGTCGTCTGGCTTTGTTCCGGTTTCTCTTCCCCGCAATTTGCACTGCTTTTTACCGACCGTGTCAGATGACGGTTACCTGGGCGTCCCGTGGACGGCACGGGGTCGCATCCACGGTCAGGAGCGTTTCTCCACGACCGTGCGCTCGGAGGGTCGTAGAAGGTGAAACGAATGCAGCCAGCGTGCAAGCACTTTTCAGGAGATGATCAAAATATGAGCGTGACAGATAGATGAGAGGACCCCTAAAGTTTGACTCCTCCCCCGGCATCGCCATCAGCTGTCGCTGGTCTCCTTTCTCACGAACCCGCAGCCTCTGGCTTTTTCAACCCTCTGCATTTATGCTTCCAATATAAAGAAGGCCTTTGAGCTCCTGCGTAATGAATCCCTCATGAAAACCTCCATGTTGTTCAGCGGAGGAGCCGTGTTTTACCGTGACAAGCCTTGCGGGGCTTTTATTACAGCACACGGAACGGGCCGCTCTCACATGTAAACGTTTTCCGCGGCTCCTCTTTGATGCTCCCCGTGACGGGCTCTCATTAGAGGCTGAACCCTGCGATGGGAGATGGTGGCGGGACTCCAGGAGTGACCACCACGGTGCCACTCATCGTCTCCAGGACCGCAGGCCAATCTGTCACAGTGAGACGGCGCTTTTCAGCTCTTCCCGAACGGCCTGACGGGAGCCGCCCCTGGACTACAGGCACGGCTAACCTGTCGTTTCCGCGGAGTCGGAAGCGGGCGGGTGGACAGGGGGGCACCTCGGAGGGCGATCAAACTTGAAATGATTCACGGGACAGGATTGTGTCGTTCTGTCATCGCCCCCCCCGGTGCCGCTGTTAGCCAGGTTTGTGCAGTTGTAAAGCCGGGCAGAGCACACCACCTCCCGCACAGTGGTGAGGCGTACGTCAGCCACCGAGAGATGCTCCTCTAACCGAAACCAGAAGGAAACATCCGAGGGACTTATCCGTGGTCGACAGGGCCTATTTATGGCACGACATCTGACTTTCGTGTGGTAACCAGCCCTCGGTTGCACGCTGCGCCCAGACACTGAAATGACTCCAAACAACTGGATCTGGACGGCGGGCTGCACGAGGACAGACTTGTTCTACCATTCTCAGATATTAGCGTGTTGGGAATTAATGTGGAGTGGAAAGTTGTAAACAAAAGAGGGAGCGGGGTAAACATCTCGAATTTCTCGTCCGCAAGAAAGATTAGGTTTGATGGTACAATATACAACGCGCTCCACATCCTTTAACGTAATTGTTACCATTAAACTACTCTACAAAAGAGCCCAGGTGGGATAATGCGATTCCTCTGAAGGTCTCTGGGCCCATTTGGAGCCCCGGTGGATTGTGGGAGTTACCCTGTCCGCCCTCATCATCAACCTACCTGAGGCTTGCGCTGATTTAGCCAGTTCCGCGGGAGGGTGATTTGAACTGTGTCAACACAGGGTAAATATCTCCATCAGTTTATTACAGCATGAGAGGGATTTGAACCCATTTCCTTTGATTACAACCACATTGTTGACCCCCTCCCCCACTCCACCTGCTGCCCGACTCGGGAGGTCTTGTTGTACTCAGACATCACAGGCCCTTTCGTGTTTGCAGTATTTGGTCCGTGGGGGAGTGTGTGACACACCCCACCTGGTGAGGTTCAGGCCATTAAAGAGATCTCCACACGCAACATCATCACAACTGCTACGCTTGGGGCCGGAAGGCACCCGTATATCACTGCAAGGTAGACGTTACTTCAGGTCCTATCATAAAGATGTCCTATTCTTTTCCACGGAGTGGATGTGAAACATCTGTGTAAATACTCGTCTCGCTGAGCTTTCGCGGTTTTTCAGACGACCTTTTTTTTTTTTAACCTCCGCGTAAGAAGCTGAGAGAAGCGGCCGGACGGGAGGACAGAAGAGCGCGTCTGCAGCCGGGCACGGCGGTACCTGTGAGAAAACGTGAGAGTGCGGAGCGAAAGAGCAGCAGGGGAAAGCAGAAGAGGGAAGTTTTGCCTGCCGCAGGGAGAAAAGGCTCCTCTATTTTTGGGTTGGTGCTCCGGCCCTGCGATGAGGCCGCAATGAGGGGGTGCGGGTGGGGCTCCTGCTCCCCTTCTCCCCGGCAGCCCGCCTGCGGTCGCGGCAAGCGAGGTGGACCGGGGTGGGCCCGGCAGCTCCCCGTGCTTGGCAGCCGCCACTCGGAGCTCGGAGCCCAGCGCTAACCACCCTGACTGCTGCGTAAAAATAGCCTCCCTGGTTTGCAGGCACATCGACGCCAACAGACTTTCACAAAGAGAGCGGGAAGAAAAAAGCCGTGTGCAGCACAGGCGCAGTCAGACGCTCCGAGAGGAAGGATTAAACACTGAAAAAAGTGGCTGAGAAAGAACTGGGGAAGGAAGAAAAGGAGGTGGCCTGCTGTATTCCGCACGTCCCTTGAAGGCCGCGTCTGGGATGTGTTCTGCCTGCACAACCGAAAGTAGCAGCTCCACCTACGTCAGCGTTTGGATCTGATCCCACAGGTCGTCCTGCTCTCTCAAGCAGCCAGCTACCGTCCGCAGCCCAGCTGAAAGCACAATTCTTCTTCCTACAGTGGCAAATCTCCAGGTCTTCTCTCCTTATTATGACACATTCGTTCGACCGACGACTCGCAGCGTTTGTACGCTAAGCTATTTACAATCATTTTCTTATTCCTAAAGCAAGGCTTATTGTTTGGGATTCGAACCCAGGCCCTTCTGACTCCAGCGTGACACTGCTAACTGATGCTGATGCTCGTGCGCGAGGTCATCGCCATAGCAACAGTGCCCCTGGCACTCAGCATGCTGCATTTGTGACAGGAGAGTTCAGCCCATCCTCCTCTGAGCCGGGTGACCCCCCCCCCCCCAGCCCCCCGTCGAGATCGTGGGGGGGGTTTGGGGGGGGGGGGTT